>VWZX01011013.1:1134184-1316684 GCA_013399015.1 Galbula dea | reverse complement strand
CATTACAGCAAAGACTGGCTTTTTTGTTTTCCATGTTTTGCCTTTTTTTCTTTCATATTCTGCCTCTTTTTCTGCTCCCACCAGGATCTCATCAGAAGTAAGTTCCAGTCTCATGGAGGTGTGTGGTGCTGGTGGTTGGGACTCCCAAATCCTCTGCCCCCTTCCCTGAGCTCATGTAACTCCCTGGGCACAGCCTGCTGAAAGCGAACAGCCAGGAAGAGCCCTGACTCTCCCCTGCCCCTCAGGGAACAGCCCCCCAAAGAGATCCCCGACACTGAGGCTGAGCTCCATCTGCATTCCTGGGGTCTGGCAGTTTGGTCACCACAGCTGAGCCCAGCATGAGGTCACAGCTCCAATCAGAGACAATCCCCAAAGCCATGTATAAACACAGGTAACACTGAAACATTTTGCTCAAAATATTTGGTTTTAGGCAAAAGAGCTGAAGTGATTTGGTTAGTTTGGTAAGCACCGTGCAAAATGTTTGGGTTTGTGCTTGATAAAGCACAGGTGGAGGGAGAAGACATGAAACCCATGGGATGCCACTCAGTGTGGGTTTGTCTGGGAGGGCTTTCAGGGTGCAGCACTGCCTGGTTAGGGAGGAAGAGAAGCAGGAGACATCACCCCCACCCTTTCATCCTGTTCTTGCTCAAAGCCTGTCCCAACAGTCAGAAAACCACATCTGATTTGAGCAACCTCCAATGACTATCCCTCAGACCTCCTCACCCACTCTGGGACGAGCACCTGCCCCTCTGCTGCCCACGCCTCGGGGTTAGTTTTAGGGTGGTGGGAAGGGGCAATGCCATACCTCTGGGGACAGGCACTAGCAGCAGGGCCACATCTCTGGGCAGGGTGATGCTGGTGTGGGTGTACACAGTTAACATCATTGCCTGCCTTTCCCAGGGATCCCCTTCTGGGCTAGTCACAGCTATAAATAAGCTGTTTTGTGACTGATTCATTTTTATTTCTGTTAACTTTTATCACAAAGTAGCAGTCATCGAATCGACACCTCGGTTCCCTTGAGCATATTCCCTCTGGTGTCATTTTTTGATAAATGCCAAGAACAGCCTAGCAGCAGGAGACCATTATCCTGTGACATGCTCCACTCTGCTCACATTATCTCTAAAATAACATGGATGCTCACACAAATCCCTGCAGCAGTTGTGACAGGGACCAGAGACATACCCAGCCTGGCTGGACCAGGGCCGCCGCATAGCAGCTGGCCGAGCTCGACCACCTCTTGCCTTTCCCAGCCTGGCACCAGCAAGCAGTTTTGGCTGACCGTGGAGATGGTTAGGAAATGGTAAGTCCTTCCTATAGAGGAGAAAAACAACCAAAGTTTGGTATTTTCCACTGTATCATTTACTTTAGGCAGATTCCTGCCTTCCCAGGGACAACAGGAGCCTAAAGCATCGTGAAAGATCAGCCTCTCACCGACAAACCCAGGATTTAAACTTCTCCCAGATCTCAGAGTAATTCCTCCTTCCCTTCTCCTTTTTTTATTCCACTGGCACCTCAAATACCTCACAAACGGGAACAAAGAGTAAAAGGAGGGGAGGGAACACCAAACTGAAACCTAGCATCATTCAGGTTTCACCCAGTCCCCCAAATTTATATTTTCTTTGTGTTTCTTAATGAGAATCTGGAAAGTTTGATATTTAATTTTTTCTGGAATTGTAATTTTCTGGGTGTGATGCAGGGATACTTGATTTCATAGCAAAGTCATCAAAAAGCCTGTTAAAGACAGCGAGAGATTAGGTATTTAGGGTGAGTGGCTGGAAGCTTGAGTGGATCATGGCAATTCACTCTCCTTTCATCCTCCCTTATGGGTCACAGAAACTGGGGTCATGCACAGAGGAAGGAACAGGCAGCCACCATCCCTAGAGAGGGTGAAAGAACCCAAGAGATCCCTCTTCTGCTCCTTTCCTGCATTTGCCCTAGAAACACATTCCTCTTGAAGGGTGCAGAATTCTGGGCACTCTCTGGACAACCAGAGTCCAATCCTGTCCCTTGGGATTTGCCATCGTTTGGTGTCAGCCTTGCACTACATCAGTGTTTATTTTGGCTAATATGACACAATTAAAGGGTAATTGTCTCTGTACCTTTAGATCATGTCAGGCAAAATGAAAGCAGTTAGAAGGGTGATCCTAACGGGACACGATAGGACATAGTTAACACCATGAAATGTTCAGATCAGATTAAGGGAAGGGAAGAAGGGAGGGAGGGAGACAAGAAGGGAAGGAAAGAGGAAGAGAGGGAGGGAGGGAGGAAGAGCTTTGCTGTGTCTCACCCTCCTCAGGTGGCTCTCTGCAGCTCAGGGCTCATCCTTGGAAGCTTTGCTGTTTCCTACTTGAGCTGTTGGCTCTGCAAAGCACCATGGGTGGTGGGGGTGGATGTGCCTGGGCCTGGGGCAGTCACGTGTGACAGAAGAGGGGGAAAAAAACCTCATAAACCACAACTTCTACCCCTCCATCCCTCTGTGTGATGGCTCACATGTCTCTGGTTGCTTCCTCTTGCTTCTGATGCTTTGCACCCTCACCAACCCTTTCCATCTAAAACTTTGAGGCATGGTGGCAAAACTTGGAGGAAATAATTAACAATTATTTCACAGGAGAAGGTTCCAGCTGGAGCAGTATCTGGTGGTTGAACATATATCTAACAAAGGATTGTTATTTAAGCAATAACCCTTGAGAAATTGGTCGTTACCAGCATTAAACGACTCAGCCCATTGCCAAGGATGGTTAACGCTCTAATAAACTGGTCATTAACTGCAGTAACAATGAATTTCGAGGGGATTATTGCTATTATAAACCTTAATCAATGGTTTATAACAGCAATAATGTGGTCCTTTCTTTTAATGGTAAGTAGTGCGGCATGAGCAGCCTGCTTGGAAATATTTTCAGTCTGGCTGATAAGACAAAAAAGCAGGAGTTAAAAACCCTCCAACTCCAAACACCTTTGAGGAGGAGAAAAGGCCCAGTGAGCTCTGCAGGGACAGGTGGCGCTGGGGTGGACACAATTGATTTGCAATGGGTGATGTGTGCCATGAGAGAAGCATGGTTTGGCCAGACCTGTGTTGGTAGTGGGCACCTGCTCAGCAAACACACAGTGCTCAACTTCAACCACAGAACCACAGAACCAGAGAATCTTAGGGGTTGGAACAGACCTCTGGAGATCATCTAGTCCAACCCCCCTGGCAGAGCAGGTTCTCCTAGACCATGTTGCACAGGATGGTGTCTAGGCAGGCTTCGAATGTCTCCAGAGATGGAAATTCCACCACCTCCCTAGGCAGCTTGTTCCAGTGCTCCACCAATCTCAAAGTAAAGAAGCTCCTCCTTACGTTTAGATGGAACTTCCTGTGTTCCAGTTTGTGCCTGTAGCCTCTTGTCCTGTCACTAGGCACCACTGAACAAGGCCTGGCCTCAGCCTCCTGACACCCACCCATTAAGTATTCATTAACCCTGGCACTTGGCAGGATGGGAATTTGCTGCAGGTGTCCTCTGGAGAGATGTGGGTCTGGGCAGAGATGTGGAGAGAAGGTGCACTGGGGAAGAGGATGGGAAAGGGAGTCAGGCAGCACTGGATGATGCAGCCAGCCACCAATCTCCCAGAGTTTCCATGGATAAGGACTCCCTCGCACACAGAGACCCCAGGGACAAGCAGCTGATGGACTGAAGAATGAGATCCATCTCCACCTCCACACAAAGAACCTCAAATGTTATTATGGGTCATAAATTACCCTGTCTCTTGACACCTGACTGGTGCATGGTACTTGGCACTGCGACCTTCTGCTGCATCCCCACAGGCTGGAAATGTCACAAGTCTCCTCTCCCTGCTACCTATTTGGAGACTTCTGTTACTGGCTTTTGTTTGCCATGGGAGATGGATATGTTGCTTATTTACAGTGTGGAAAAGCTGGGGAATAACAAAGGTTCATATCCAACATGAGGTGTGCAAAGAACCTAGGGGAGTGAAGAGATGAGGAAGAGGTCAGTGATGCTGGTGAGCCAGGCCAGAGCCCCAGAGCTGGAGGATTTTCCAGAGGAGGTTTGCTCCTGCTCTGGGAGATGGGGACTGTGGGCACCTAGGTGCAAGGAGCACAGCACTTTGGTCTTCAGAGCACCCCTCTGCAGAGGGTTGAGAAAGCACCTCTGGAACATTCCTATCTTGTTTCATGCCCTGTATCCCTTAAAAAACCCCAATATATGGCAATATAATAAGGTAACAACCTGTGATCTGCGTCTTTCCAGAAGGTATAAGAAGCATCCCCTCCTCCTGAGTGAGCTAAGACAGAAGGATGCTGGGTCCTGTCTGTGCTTTCTTCCCCAGGCAGGATCCCAGGAAATCTCTTGTTGGGTTGAAACTCATCAGCCCTATCCAGGGAATTATCTCTGCTTCTATGTCAAGCAGTCAGGGGCTCAGGCACCTTGGTTCTTGCTTCAAAGCCCTGGCAGATCCCAGGGGAGGGCAGGGCAATCTCCAGCAACTCAGGCTGCAAAGCCCCCAGCCAACAAGTGAGTTATAATTACACTCTGACTTTAATGGAGATTTTCTCTTTTCGGTGCCTCTGATTTTTATGGCTCTTTGGAGCTGGTTCTCAAGCCCTGCTCTTATCTCTGCTCTCCCTCAGCTAAGCTGGTTGAGGCTGCAGGAGCCAGGCATCATCCTGTATTAACCAGGGTGAAGCCACGAGCAATCTGGGGGTTTGGGCTGGCTTCAGCCAGTCTTCTGATAGCTTCTCCAGCATGGTCCCCCCTCCTTTGGTTTGTTTGCCAGTGTCCCTCAGAGTTGAGGAGGTGGTTGGTGACTCTTCTCTCTGCACTTTTTTTTTTCAGAAGAAGGCTGCAATGGAATAAATTGGAAAGTTTACTTCATGTAGCATGGAAATAAAAAAGCTCATTCAGAAAGTTAATGATTTATTTTATAGTTTCATTATCAGGGTCACATTACTCAATAGCATTTCAAACATGTCATTTGTACAAACTATGGTAATTAAAATTTATAACGTACTTCATCAGCGGCATATGAATCTTTTAGCCAGCACTCTGCTGTCATATAAACAGTGTAATTTCAGCTGCAATTCACCCTTTATTGGCTCTCATTTGTGATTTAACAGCCATCAATGACTGTGCTATAAAGAATAAATTAACCATCCGTAAACCTTATGATGACAGGGACAGTCAAACAGACTTAAACTGCCTCCACCAGGCTCTGGTTAGCCAACAGAGTTCAGACCTGGAGGTGCTGGTGTGAAGGTGTGATTTTTTTCTGTCACCAGGATGCTGGGCACCATGCACATCACCACCAGGTCCACAAGTGCCTTCCAAAATGGACCTTTTCCTGACAGGGTCTGGCTGGAGAATCTTCCCTCTTCTTCAAGTGGTTTCCTGCCTTAGAGGATGAGTTTCAGCCACTAACAGCTCTAAAATTCCTTCTCAATGCAACTCCATCCCAAGATCACCACACCTCCTGCAGTGACCCCTCAGTCCCTGCATCCTCCCAGCCCCTGGCAGAGCAGCAGCACCCAATGCCGTCGGGACCTCTTCCAGCATCTGAGGGGACCTGGGGGACCGAGCTGGAAGCTCCCCAGAATCTGGCACCTCTGTTCCCATGGCCATACACTGCCAGCTGCTCATAGAGGGCCAGAACCAGGGAGAGCAAGACCCAAAGCCCAGTTCTTCCAGGCCTAGCAAGCTTTATGGACCTGAGAGCAGATCTACAATAAGCAATTTCTTAATCATGGGCTCCTTGCAGCCAACAATTATCCAACAGCTTATTTGCTCCCATCTTTTGCAGAGGGAGCAATTGGATTTAATGGGATCCCTCCTATGCTTCGAGCTGACACTGTACAAAGCTAATAAATGATATGGATTGGATTTGTTACTGAGACATCTCCAAGGAGCCTGGGTCATACAGGCCAATAAAATTGGCCTCATAAATTTACCCTGACACACAGGATTACTCCAGCATTGCTGAGGTCACCTTCTCTCACTGATTTATTGCCAGCCCATGGGTTAATAATACTGTTTACGGGGTTGTTGTTTTCCCCTACACGTAGCAGATATTAATCAGCGTGTCCATGGCTCTTCGGAGCTCCGGGGGCGGCCAAGAGCACGGGGGGGATGCTGGGTGAGGACGTGGTGGGGAGGGTGAGCCTGGCTTATCTTCTAGGCAAGAGTTTCTGTGTTTAACAAGCTCTTCCAAAGGAACTCTGTGGGAGGAGGTAAACTTTTGCTTCGCTAAGTCCCACATGTGGAGGGGTGGCACTGGAAGGGGGTTTGGCTCTTTCTGTTTCTGGGCAGCATCTCTGGTGTTTTGGGCTGTACTTGTGCAGGCATCAGGAACTTTGGATCCATGGGAGGGATTTCCACAGTCAGAAACCTGTCATTCCCACTCGAGTTGTTCCTCAGGACAGAAAGCAGCAGCACAGCATCCCCTGCATGAAAGGAGCCACAGGATGGGTGCAGCCAGGCCGTTGCCTCTCCTGGAGGGACAGGAAGGAGGGAAACTGGTCCAGATATGAAGTGGAGCCAGACAAGAGTGAGAGCCAGGGAAAGCCCAGTGGTACCCAGATGAAACCCAGTGGTGTAAATTGCTTGGACTTACAAAGAACAAACTCCAGGATCTGAATTATGGAGAATTAACTCCTAGCCAGCTTTAGCTGCACACATAATGTCCTATTAAACTTGCTGCATGCAATAACACAACAGGACCAGGCTCTCCAGCCCAGCTTTCCCTGAGCTGGTTTCCTTGGATTTAAACCAGCCACTGACAAACCCAAAGCTCAAGCCTTGGTTACACTCTCCCAGTTTCAGAGTGAGATCTATGAGATGCCCAGATGTTGCCTCTTCTTACAAACCTGCATCCCTGTATGCCTCACTGGTGTATCACAAGGGTAAGTGCATGTATTCCATGAAAAAACATGGAAAAACACATCCTGGAGAGCCCAGTTGTCCCTGTTGGCACTTCTGATTTCCTGCCTTTGGTGGTGCTTAAAACCCTGCAGCAAGAACTGCCTGCGTGAAGCAGCAGGAAGGTGGGGCAGGACTGTGTGTCTGTGTCCCTCTGTTCCTCTGCAGGTGATGTTGGAAGTCCTCTCTGTCCCCTTTTCCAGCTCAGAGCACAGCACCATGTGTTTACCATCCCACAGCCAAGACCTGGGGGTAAAGCAGCTTCGCTCCTGCTGCTTTGTGTTCTTTTCCTCCTGCCGTAATCGGAGGGGACAGGTGAGATGTGCTTCAAAACACTGTAATCATATTTTAAATGGAAATGAAATGTGTGAATTAAATGTAAATTACAGCAGAATGGAAGGACAATCACTATTAGTTAAGGTCTGACACCTATTTTTGCAGACCTTTCCTAAATGCCACAACTTGTTTCCCCATACTTGTGACGAGGACTTGTAATTAGGTGGCAGCTGCTGCTGGAGCCCATGGAGGGTACCGAGGGGGTGTCAGGTAAACAGCTATGGGCTGCTTGTTGGTTCTGAGAAATTAGGAAGCAGCAATGATATTTTTATTTGGGAACCATGAAAAGAAAGCCTTGGTGTTTTCCCCCTGGAAAGGTGAGGCTGTAATACAAAAGGACGTTTTTGTAAAGTCAATTTATTTAAGGGTTCTCCCATTTGCTTTTCTATTGGAAAGAGATGTGCCCTGCCAATCAGCTGGAATTTCTTAGCTATCTTTAATCCCTACTCCTCCTCTTCTTAGGCACTGGCTACACCCTCAGCTTCGCTGTACCTCAAAGCCTCCCAACAAAGCCTCTCTTCATTTCTCACAGCGGGAAGTGTCCACAGGCCCTCACCAGTCAGGGCACGGTGTGTTAAACAGGGCCGATGCATGTAGTGACAGCACCAGCGCTTGGATGCTGCAAAGCAACACAGCAGCCAAAGCAGCTAAAATCTTACTGGGCAAGGGAAGGTGAGTCCCAGAGAGATCAGAAGTGACACTCTGGGTGTTGGCACAGCCAAGGGACAGCCTTCCTGCTCAGCAGAACTTGACTACAATAATGAGACCACTTATGTGCAGTAGAACTGGTACGTTGTGGGAAAAAGAGTGCTGAGCAGAAGCTGGTGTCAGGCTGCTCCTCAGGTGACATCTTTGTGATTCAGAGATTTCCTCCTGTGCCCGTTGTTCTGCCTGTCTCCCTGTAAAGATAAAACATTTACTGTCCTCATTATCACCAGGAACTTTTCAGCTGGGAAAAAAGAGAATCCTTGTCCTGAGGAAGCTGAAAGCTAAGTGCTGATTTAATCTATTATTAATACCTGAGGCTACTTGACAATTTTTTTATGTTTGTTTTTTTTTTTTAAATTTTCAAACTCCTGGACAGTGAATGGTCAAATGAAAACTGATAGCTCTGAGACCCAGAACATATTGTCATGTTGCTCTGCTGTGTATGAGCTTAGGTGATGGAATGCCTAGCTTGGGGCATCACAGGGGTGCACAAACATTTACATGGACTCTCAGACATTTATCCACACTGGGCGCCTTCCCTCAGCCAGGGGCTAACTCCCATCCTGTGCTACACACCAAGGAGTGATGATAGTTATGAGCATCCTTCTGCTTTGGGCACCTTACGAGGATGAGCTGAGCATGCAGGAGGTCAAGGGCCATTCCCATGGTCCCTTTGCCTGGCTCAGGAAGCAGCACTGTCCAAGTGCTCACTCCCTGGACCTGAAAGCCCCAGCAGGGATGTGATCACTGACAGTACATCCCAGTAACAGGACAGGGAGAAGAACCAGTTTTTGTCATTCCTCAGAGTTTCCTTCCCTGTTTCAATGCAGAAGGATATTTGGGCTTAACTTCTTGCAATATTGCATGGGAGGGGATGTGAGGAAATGTATCATCACATGTTGGGATAATCACAACATCTAATTCTGGTTTCAATAGCTCTTACAGATATATATATATATATGTAGTACATCGAAACAAAATGCTTTTTGAAATGGAAAAACTCCTATGCCATTTAATTCCTCAAAGGTCAAACTGAAATGCTTTGGCCTTATCGAAATGATTTTCTCCTTTGATTTTTCTCTCCAAATGCAATTTCATCAAAATCAGTGCATTTCCGCAAATGTTTCACCTTTGGTGAAATGGCATCTTCTGACAGAGAAGTGTTTTGTGGGCAAATTTCTGAGCAGCTCTTGCCAGGAAGGAGCCACTTGCTGAGACTGAAAGGGAGGAGGCGTGAGGATTCTCACCAGCACCCAGCTCCGGGCTCTCACAGCGCAGACAACCTCTGGGCAGGACTGTGCAAACTGAGCTGTTCCAGCTGGAGATCAGATGCCAGGAGAGCAGTTTAAGGGCTCTCCTTGTTGCCATTCCCTGCATGCAGCTAGGAGAAGGCAGCCAGTCCCGTGCAAAGCCCAGCCCATGATGAGCAGGGTGCTGTATTGAGCCCCATGGCACAGGAGCAAGGACCACCCCAGCACCTCGAGAAGAGCCTTTTGTTTTCCCCTGGCAGCGGGGATGTGATGAAGGGGGGGAAATGTCTCTCATTCCTATCAGGTGATTCACTGCCCTGGCCCTGTGCTGAATCCTTCCTCCTCCCCTAGCGAGCGCTGGGAGGATCCAGAGCCTTCCTTCCACTTTTTTCCAAAGCTTGCAACATTGTCAGAAAGGAAAGGGTACCATCTGGTTAGCCCTTGTTTACTGCACACCCTGCCAGTTTGAGCTTATTAATCATATTTACCCAAGTATCTTAATTACTCCCTGTCTAGCGACTTGCCTTGCACTCAGCTGTTGACCCACTCCCCTCCCTTCTCCCTCGCTCTTTTCTTTTTTTTCCTCCTTCTTTTTAATTCCTTTCTATCATTAATCACAGGAGCAGCGTGGGCAGAGGAATCCGTGGCTTGGCTTTTGCTGGCTCTGGTGTTGCTCTCACAGTCCATGGGCTGGAGGACACCAACCAGCAGCCCATCCACTGGGCTCTGCACAGGGGTTAGTCCTGCCTCTCTCCCTGCCCCTGCCCCTATCCCTGCCCCATCCAGCTGGGTGCACAAGACCAGGAGCTCCCCAGCAGCAGGACTAGGGCTGGCCATGCCATGAGCTTGCTGAGGAGACACCATTAAAGATGGTAATTTGTTGATCCAGGCTCTCCTGGTGCTCCAGCGTGAGAGTGGCACCGTTTTCTTTACGACCTCATAAAGTCACAGCCGAGAGGCCGATTTGGAAAACAAACTGCCTCAGGTTGACAGATAATTAGATACAGGGGACATATTATACGTCTTTGCATATAAATGCGCTCGGAAGCACGTTGGTTCATCAGAAGTTTAGGCTACGGGAGAAGCGTGTACTCCTGGCACATCAGGATATATATCCTGGTGCAGCTTTCAGACAACAGCTCCATTTTATAGCCCTTCCATCTTCTGTTCACCTGTGTGCTGTGAACACGGCCACGTTTCAGAGGCAAAGCTGCCTTGGGTTGTGTTGGTTTGTGTTGTGTTGGTTTGTGTTGGGTTGTGTTGTTTGGGTTTGTTTAGGTTGGTTTTGTTTGGGTTGGGTTGGGTTAGGTTGGTTTGGTTTTGTTTGGGTTGGGTTGGTTTTGGTTTTCTTTGGGTTGGTTTGGTTTTGGTTTTCTTTGGGCTGGTTTGGTTTTGTTCGGGTTGATTAGATGATCTTGAGGGTCCTTTCCAACCGTAATGATTCTGTGATTCTGAGTTGGGTTATGCTGGTTTTGTTTGGTGATATTTTTACCCCAGCAGCTTTCTGAGCCCCACTCTTCCCTTGAGACAGGGCTTGTGTTTTGCATCTTGGATTTTATGCTCCTATGCTTGCAGCAGGGAGGAGTGGCTGGCTGGGGATTCATTACTATTATTACTATTTTTGTGTTACTATGTCACATCCAAACCTCACTCTTCCCGCGAGCGAGCCCGCTGAGAACAGCGGAGCCGTTCCGAAATGACACAGTCCTTGTATTTATATGGCAATTCAGCATCCTGCTCTCCCAGCCCCCAAACCACGAGGTTTTAGATATTAAAACAAAACAAAACAGTTGGGTTTCCTTTTATGCACTTCAAGATTTAAGGTGTCATCCAGCCGTGTTGTCAAGCTCCCAGGGTTTGCTTTTCCAAACAAAAGCCAAGATCCTTCTATGACCACAGTTCCTGCTGGGGGTATTTTCAGAGCATAACCCCAACCAGTAGGATTTCACCACATTTTGCATTCATTGCTGCACACCCCTCTGTTCACCTTCAAGTGGTTTCCTTCCCTTCCAGATCAGACCTAAGATAACTCCTCTCTCTCCCAGCTCCCCCCACATACCCCTCTGTTCTGGGGGTGAGGCAGACAATGTCAATTCAATGGCCATATTCCCAAGGAAAGTTTCACTATCAGTCCTTCTCCCCCAGAAAAGGACAGTAAAAATATGTGTGGGGAAGATAAAGTTGTCAGAAAAGGAAAGGGAGAGAAAACCCCAACCCTAAACCCCCAGCAACCCCCATGGAAGGAGGTGATATAAATAGAGTTGCTGTCACTTTGATGAATTAGATCTTTTGTTAATTAGGATACATTGATTTAAGGGTTGTCCAACCAGATAGACCTCTTTCCTTTCCCTTCCTTGGCAACTTACAGCCCGGGGTGGTGGCAGCACATCTTCCTCCCTGCCTTTATTTGCGTCCTTCAAAGACCATGCCAAAATGAACCTGGCCAAAGCTGGCAACTCTCTGGCTTCAACGAGCCTTTGGTGGGGAAAATGCTGGAGAAGCTGGATGTGCTGCTGGGTATTTTTGGCATATCACAGAATCATAGAATCATTAAGGTTGGAAGAGACCTTTGAGATCATCAAACCCTATTGTTAACCAACACTGCCAGGTCACCACTAAACCATGTCCCTCAGTATCACTTCTCCACGTCTTTTAAACTTCTCCAAGGATGGTGTCTCCACTGACCAGCCAGGTCCAGGGCTTGACAACGTTTTAAGGAAAGAAAAATACCTGACATTTGCACCCATTTCACCCAAGGCATGAGTTAAACTGGTTCTGTTTGCAGAGCCTCTTGGGGACACTGGAGGAGGTGTGGTGTTGTCCAGCTCCCACCATGGCTGGACACAGTGAGCCCTCAGGAGCACACAAACCAAAGAGGCCAAACAGAGCATGTGCTACCTGGGAAACCAGGCCAGGGTGGCTTCCACAGGGAGAATCAAGATCAGAGCTCCATAAAAAGCCCAGCACCTGCTGCTAAGGCCACCTTTCTATGTGCACATGGGCCCTGTGTAAGCACCACATGGACCAATAACATTTTTCCAGGTTGGATGAAAGCTTGGCCCCACCTGGCTTGCCTGGGCTGCCCCAGCAAGCTGCTTCAGAGTCCGGGGTGCAGGTACTGCTTCCCCAGCACCATCTCACCTTGCAGCTCCACCCTGCTTGGGCAGCCACAAGTCAAAACCATTGGTTTTCTAACTGAAGCCTTCTTGGCAAGGGAGGATTCACCCCTGCTGGGGATCCCCTCCCTTTGGCCTTTGCAAAGCAGTGCCCTCACCACTCTTGACCCTCCACAGCCGTTGCTCCATGGCTTTATGGTGTTTGCATCAGCAAACATCCCTGCTCCTCCCCGCGCTGCCTGCAGACTTCCACGCTTTGCAGATTTCCTCGCCGCCGTCACTGGAGCACCAGAGAGTCCGAGGGAGAGAGGGGAGAAAAAGTGCTGTGCTGTGTGGATTATTGTGTGTTTGTCATCTGGAATGGTATAAGCTGTAGGTACAGCATCTCCCAGCGGTGATTTATGGCCCCTGTCAGGCAGCACCAGCGCTTTGTCTGCTGTAGCGTGGAGGATGAATGCAGTGCTGTCAGCCTGGGCAGGGCAAGGCTTTCTCTCGCTCTGCTCCGCACACTCGCTCCCCATTTCACGCCACTGAACATAAACAATCTTTTGTAAACCTGACAGTCACACTTGCTTCTTTGGAAACATAAAGCAGGAATCTATGACTCGGCTTTCATTACCCCATTTCCTTGGCTCTGCAGAAAGCTCTTCAGGAAGATGGGGAAGGGAAGACCCACAAGGACCAGAGAGACCCCAAAAAACATAAAGGGGAGGGATGTGGTACTTAGGGACATGGTTTAGTGGCATGGTGGTGATAGGTTGATGGTTGGACTTGATGATCTTAGAGGTCTCTTCCAACCTTAAGGATTCTGTGACAGTGATGTACCTATGTGGCATGTATGTGCCAGCACTAGCCATGATCATACATGAACAGACACACACAAACACACACACTTGCTATGATTCTTGCACAGATTCCCACTGCAGTTGTGACACACAAATGTGCCTATCACAGACACAGTGACACTGTGCTCCTGGAACCATTCACATTTCCCACCTCAGTTGTTGGATATCTTCCTCTCTCAAGCAGAAAATCCAGCAGCAGCCTTCTGCCACCATCAAAGCCGGCTTGGGAAGGGGCTGTCATGTGCCCACTGGAGGTAACAGAGTCTTAGAATAACCAATGCACTTTTATTCCTATTAACAGTAATTGTAATAATCCTCTATGTGGAAAGTGCCCAAAGCTCCGTGTTCAAATTCAGCTTTTCCCAAAGCTGGAAGAGGGTGTTGAGATGTCAGGGTAGGAAATGTGTAGAAAGGCAGGGGAAGAGCCAACACCTCCAGCATGAGCCAAGCACCAGGCAGCCAGCTCCTGTCTGCGCCATACCCCAAGGAGGATCAGGATTACCCCAGGGCTACTTGGTGGTGCAGGGAAGGTGGTTGGTGAGCCAGGCCCTATGCCCTGCTTAAGCTGCTCTAAACTAAGGACAGGGGTAGAAGGAACTCTAAGAAGAGAAGCACTTAGTGTGGGGATAAATGGACCATCCTGTCTGAAGTGCTAACAGGGATATACATGCTCCTGCTCAGCCCGTGGAGCGCAGGAGCCCACCCTGCTGTGATCAGATCTAGTTACTGGTGCAAAACACCATGAATTTAAAATCTGCCAATGGGCAGAATAAATGCTGTTAATCTTGTGGATGCTGTAAGAGGCGTGAGGAGAAAGTTCCATCTTGGTCCTTCTGCAATTTACTGCTCCAACTTAGAGAGAGAGCATGGCTCTCACACAGAGGGCAGACAAGGCTAAGTGGGCTTGTCCTACGTCAGCAGGGACACTGAGGTACATATTGCTCTTTGCACAAGGCTTGAGGTCTCTGAAGGGACGCCAGAGGGTGCAGACCCTTCTGGTGGGGGGCTCAAGACTGGAACTGGATGCAGGAGATGAAGCCCAGACTCACCTCTCTCTCGGAGCAATTGTCCTCATGTCCCCTCCTGCAGGTACAGGGAGCACTTTCTCTCATGTTTCTGGAACATGAAAGGAAGAAAAATGTGTAACTGTGTTTTGGCTCTCTGGCCTACCAATGTGAAGAGCTGCAGAGAGCTAACAGGGAACCAGAGCCACCACAGCACCAGAGGACCTGCCAGAGAGAGGAACATCTCAGCTACAACCTTCCTGATGTTACAAACCAGTGTGCAACAAACAACTGTCCTATCTGGGGGCTAAAGCTGCCAGCTCCTCTTTAAGGTGAGAGGAAGACAGGATACAGAGCTCCAGCCCCAGAGTGTCCCCTCCTGGCTCCTGCTACCCCCAGCTCCTCACTTACCATCATTGGAAAAAAAACTTTCTGGATGTGCCCAGCCCTGGGGGAGCCCCAACAGGTGTTGGTGCCTGGCTGGCCCTGGGCAGGCTGAGTGAGCCTCTCAAGAACAGCTGCAGCCTTGCTGGGAACATTGCTTCACCAACGCACTCCTTCCGTTCCCGGCTCTGGCATTCCATGCTCTGTCCTCACAAATCCTTCCCCGTGACTTTGAGAGCAGGAGGGAGCACAGCCGAGGAGGGAAAACACTTTGCAATAGTTTGCTGTTTTCTTTTCCAGATGGTTTGCTTTGGAAGTTTCTCTGTGTAAGCCTGAATGCTGAGTCTTGAACATCTGCTGAGGAGGAGTCTGCTTGGGATAAAGGTGAAGAGGCTGCTGGAAGGGAATGTTTTGGGAGGGTCTCCCCACCCCTGGCGTGGCCCAGTCTTGGGGCACAGGTTGTCTTTGCACCCCAGGGCTGCAGGAAGGCATGCAGGCTCCCTGTGCCCTGGCTTGTGCCCTCCCTCCACTCTGTTAAACTCCACGGCTGCAATTTGGGTATGATTTGTGATGTGTTTCAGTGCGTGCCAAGGACACCTAGAGCTTAGGGAAACACATTTCTGTTAAAAACTTGCATAAATCTGAATAATCAAACAAGATGGTGTCTTATACTGTGGCCTTTCCAATGGCTTTAAAAGCAATTATTTATACTTGTGAGCACAATCAAATAGGTATGTTAGTGACAGTGCTGCCTTCGTGTGTCTGGCTACTGAGAGCTGCTCTGCTAAAAGCTGAGGTGGTTGGGGCTGACCATGCTGGAGGAACCACAGAAAATATGAGTAACCAGTTCAAGGGATCAGTGACAGGAAAAGGAACTTTCCTGGCAGGTTGCTATCCAAGTCTGTTGGTTCAGGGGTGACTCGTTGTTGCCACGACCTCATGGAGAGTCTCTGTATTCCTGTAAGTGCTGCTGGGTGTGCTGGGAGCTTCCTGCAGGAGAGACCAAACCAGCTGGGCAGATCTGAGCCAAATGTGACACCAAATCATTCATTCACAAGTAAGAATGACTATTAAAAAAAAAAGAAAAAAAAGGCTGTTGAAGCCTGAGTGATGCTCTGAGTGGTGCTTGGTGCCTGGTGGAGAGCTGGGTGAGCTATGAGCTCGGGGCTGACAGTCATCATCCCATAACCATAAACAGCACTGGCTTTCGAGGCGCTGTATTTAATTGAAAGTTCATTTGTAGCTTCCATCCATTTGTTTTCCTACCCCCTACAAAGAGCCCATCATCTTACTTAAGAACAAACCCAGAAATTTAATGGAAAACAAGCTGTTTGTGGAGAACTGATAATGAGGTGACCGCTCTGGAGGGCAGTGTACCAAACAACAATTCAATTATGCTCTTGTCTGATAGTTTTTCAGAACAACATCGTTGGTTGCTGCATGAAATAAATGGGAGCAGCTGATCCTCCTGGTGGTAAGTGTGGCTGGGAATGGAGGATTCCAGGCCCTGTCAAATACCATTTGTGCTCTCCTGGTACTCTGCAGAAATCTTAGAGGAAAAAAACCACATATTGGAGTGGGGGGTGGGGACACAAATGGAGCAAATTGTTTAGCCTTTTCCACATACTTGGAGCTCTTTTCTCCTTCCCAGAGACAGGAGAGAAACAGGATTTGGTAAAGCCAAAATCTGAAAAACTATTCCCTGAAATAACTCATTTTGCTGTCTCTGTGCAGGCACTCACATGGACACATGAACACATGGACACACAGACAGGTATGTGACCCCTGGCCATGCCCCAGAGCTTTGCTCTAATGCTCACCTCACTGGGTGCAAACGCTGGACCAAACCCCAGAGCTCAACCAGAACACACAGACCAGGGCTAGCGACCCTGCTTGGGCCAGACTCCCCTCAGTGGCAAATCCACCTGCCCAAGGTCATACAGGAGGTAAGAGGAATGTTCCAGAGCCACCCTCTCCCACCCCCAGAACTCTATCCCTCACCACTCTGCCAGCCCTCAGCTGCTTGTCTCCTTTGCCATTGAGCTTGTCCTCTACATCTCTGCTGAACCCCCAACCCAGTTTGAACTGGGAGGGCTGTTTGCAGCTGGAGCTACACAGGTGCCATCGAATTTCTGACGGGTGCTTTGTCACACAGGCAGCTCACTGCTGCCTCTGCACAATACTGTGTAACCTCCTGAAGCTCCAAGGGGACCAGAGACTCGGACTTGTTCTGCTGGGGGGTGAGGGACCACGCCACCCCTGCCTCCTTCTGCTGGAGAACAGCTCCAATTACCCTTTTGCACCAGCACTTTCCTGCAGCCAGGGGCTGTGTTCCTCACCCAGCATGTGCCTTTTGGTTCACTCCAACTTCTATTGAGTTCTAATGTTATTTTCCCTTGCTAAAGGATCTCTCTTAAGCTTCACCCATCCCAGCTGCCACCATTTCTCCCCACCCCATATGGGGGGAGAGCAGTTATTTCCATGGGGAGAATTGATTATTCTTTCCTACAGCTGCACTTTCTGTACACAGGAGTTATGGATCTTTCCACACCTGCAAAAGAAACATGGTCCTCAGCCTTCAAGGGTGAAGCATCTTATATTTAGTTGGACTAAATAATGATTCTTCTCTATCTTTCATATCAGGATTTAAGGGCACCCTAGAGCAACAAAGTTTATTAGAACCTGTAAGAAGAACTGTACCATAAACGGGACAACTGTGGCCATAAACCCACCCCTGGAAGTTGTAACAAATCCTGGGGTGTTGAAGTAGGACACAATCTTGTCTCAGTCAGCAGAAAGAGAGAGTAAAGAAAAAAAAAAAGGAAAGAAAAAAGAAGAATTGCAAACTTAAGCAGAAAAGAGGCCTGAAAATATAGAGGAGAAGAAAGGGAAAAATAATAATAATAAAGAAGAGCAGGCTGCGTGCGTAGCCCTCTCAGCAGGAGCCCTGGGACAGGCACCCACATGATAAAATGCAACTCAGATTAATGGGGAGAGAGAGAAAGGGGAGCCTGAAGGAGGAGAGAGAAGACAAGGTGAAAGGAAGGAGGTGCTGGGGGATTTATGAGATGCTTATGCAGGGAGGGTCACTGGCAGTGGCGAAGGTGAGGAGCTGCTCACGTGGCTCAGCTCAGCTCGGTGGACATGGCTGATCAGGTGAGCAGCTCCAGAGCCACCCATACCTCCTGCTGCCTTTGGGTGAGACATGGGGACAGGGACAGAGAGCTGGAGGGGATAAAACCCCAGAGAGCTGTGGGAGAGGTGGGAGATACCTCTGAGCAACACTTGCTGTGAGGGGAGGACATGGTGTGAAATGGGTTCAGAGACCCCTGGTCCCCTCTGAGGACACTCTGCTTGGTTGCCCTGTGACTCTTCATTGTGTTTCTTCTCCCTTTAACTTTTCTACTTTATTTTATTGTCACTTTTTTGGCTTGCACTTCCTCCCATTGGTAGCCAAAACCTTGTCAGCATCTCAGCCTCCAAGCCCTCTCCATTTCCACCCCTCAGCCACACCACGGGAGGGCTGCAGTGGTTTGGTCTGTACATTCTTTGCCTTCTGCAACCGTTGCAGACACACGATTCTGAGATGCCAAAGGACTTCTGGGATTTCAGGCAATTGGGGCAGGCTCTGAGCCACCCTCCTGCATGCTCCAGAGGCTGCAGAAGCCAGAGAGAACCCTGGCCCTCCCCTCCAGCTTTCACTCTTTTGTCACATTGGGTTATTTTTGCTGCTGTTGAACAGATTAAATGACAGTGAGGGCTTTTTTTTGAAGTAATTGAGTTTTATTTTGGAGAGGGAAAAATGGAGAGCTAAGTGGGAAAAGGAGGGAGATAGGAATAAACCACACATCTTTTTATATAGGATCCACAGTTAATTCTTAATTAGAACTGACAGATGCTTCTCCCATAATCCTATTCCCAACATGTTCTGTTTGCTTTGTTTGGCTCTGCATGATACATGGTGGCATCGTAATGACCTTTCGCAACTCCTCCTGGAAGTGTTATTGGCACTCCAATGATTTATTGCATGTTCCAGTTGATTACTGGGCCATTTGTCAACATTTTTTTTTCTCTCTCCATAAACCTGTCTCCTGTGTCACAGACATTCTCTAGCATGAAAATTTAAACAAATACAGTGTGTGGGTTGTAGTCAGCATCTGCCTTGTACTCCAGGCTTCCAGCACGGATTCTTCCTGGCCTCGGCGAGCGCTTGGCCTGTGCAGCTCTGCCTGTAGCAGGCCTGGGCACTGCCTTGGAAGGCTGATTTTAGAGAGCTCTCTCTGGGTGATCCATGCTACTTGTTCAATTGTTTATTGGCATTTTGGTACCACTTATGGGAACGGGGGAAAATCAGTGCTGGAATTAAACACCAAAGTGATTACCCTTCCAATGAGTGCCTGAGGACAGCTGGTATGCACTCCCCCAGATGTCACTGTGGGGTGAGTGCAGGAGAGTAGGGAAGGATGAGAGGAGTAGTACCAGAGGAGTAGGATGAGAGGAGCACGATTAGAGGAGCAGGATGAGAGGAGCAGGACAAGAGGAGCAGGATGAGAGGAGCAGAATGAGAGGCGTAGGATGAGAGGAGAGTAGGATGAGAGGAGAAGGATGAGAAGAGCAGGATGAGAGGAGCAGAATGAGAGGAGTAGTATGAGAGGAGTAGGATGAGAGGAGCAGGATTAGAGGAGCTGGTTGAGAGGAGTAGGATACAAGGAGCAGGATAAGAGGAGTAGGATGAGAGGAGCAGGATGAGATGAGCAGGATGAGAGGAGAAGAATGAGGACTTGGCTTGCAGATGGGGAGACCAGGGACATGCTGTGAAGCACAGCTCAGAAGCAGCCTGGGAGCAGGAGTAGCCTCACAAAGGAAGGGCCTTTTTGGGCAATTACAAAGCAGACAGCACTCAGCTCACTAACTCTTCTGCACAGAGGACAGGATCAGGAAGGAATTATGTCAGACTGACCACACAAAATGTCATTGTTCAAAGGCCTTCTCATGCCAGTGCAGCCCCAGCCCCCCTGGGCACCCTGAGATGGATCCATAAGTGGAAGCACCCAGAATCATCTGCCTGATTTAAAAATCTTGGCCCATAAGTAACCTGGATATAGTGTGGCTTTTAGAGTGGCCTGGAGCATCTGCACTGCATTTCGAGGAAGCTTTTCCAGGCACTGGTATAAATCAGCTCCCTGCTGCAGTAAAGGGAAGGTATTGTTTCACTGCTGTGACATCAATGCAGGCCACATAAATAATTTTTTATTAAGTGTGCAGTGCCCTGTAAAAATACACACACAGTCTGAGGATACTGCAGAGTGAATGCAGAAGCACAACCAGCTTGAAAGAGTCTTTTCTGTGCAGAAGAGGCTGGGATGAGAAAGGGAAGTGGCTGGAGTGGGGAGAGGGGTGCCTGGGTGTCTTTCCAATTCCAGCATGTAATGTATGGCTTAATTTCCTCTCAAATTAGACACTTGATAAAAAAAGTTATTATATCTGTCAAGTTGCCAGTGCTTTTTATGAGTGTGATAAACTAAGAACCACTGCTTTACAAACCTTGATAGGATGTTTCAGTACCTGGAAAACAATTTTATTGCAGCCTGGACTACTAACAAATTGCAAATACTGATTAAGCCATAAAGTTACAACAACATTAAAAAATAATGAGAGGTTATTGCACAAGGGGAAGGCTCTTAAGCAGCGGATGCAGCAGCCAGATTTCCATTGTGCAGGGTAACAGGCCAACCTGGAAAGTGCATTTCTCCTGGAGAGCTTTCCCACCCACTCCCCTGTGGAGGATGCTGCAGGAAGCCAGACTGGGTGCAGGGTAGGTGCTGGGGTGAGTGAAGGAGACACAGGCAGTTTCTGGCCTCTGCAGCCCTGCAGGGACCCCTGGTTCAAATATTAATATCTGCACTCTGCAGTTTTCTAATCAGGGAGATCTGAAGGCAGAGCTCTGCACAGAGACACTTCTGCAAGGGCAGAGATCCAGGTCTGCAGATCCTGCTAGAGTGGCTCCTACAAACACAGGGCAAGCAAGGTCCTCCTGGATGCCTGATGCACTAGAGGAGCCTGCTGGGCTTCTGACAGTGACAGCACATGAACAGGAGCTAGGGAAGTTTGGGGCTGTAGAGGCCCAGGACAGCACCCCTGAATGGCTGAACTCCCATGCACTAGCACTCCAACCATCACCTCCATCCAAATCAGCTTTGAGCAGCAGCTGAGTACCTGAGTGTTGAAAGATCTGGCTCCTAGATCTCCCTCTGCCTCAGTTTCCCAGATATAACATTAACATCACAGCACTACTTCAAAGTCAGGACAGTGTGAGGACAGGCAACAGCTGTGCCAAGGGTTTGGGGTCTATCTAGAGACCCTGCTAGATTTGTGCTGGCAGAGGGATGGAGGTGCTGACTTTCCCAACTGAACTGAAATAACAGGGCATGGTATAACTTAAGAGCTGCTGAGTGTGCCTGAGAGCTAACACTGCTCATCAGCACTTGAGTGAAGAGGGAAACCCTGATTTCAGATCCTCCCCAACACATCCTGCTATCCCCACCCCCTATTCTGCTGCCTCCTGCCCCCCACGTTGCAAACACAAGAGTGTTTGAACACAGCTTTAATAATGATTGTTTGGACAGAGACTAGGCTGCCAAAACCTCCTGGGGAGCCAGAGGGAAATTCCTTCTGGGAGGCTGCACTAGCATTTGGGCCTTGCACAAGGATTTAGCAGGCACAACACAGCCTGTGTCTTGGTCAGGCTATCAAAGGCCATGGTACCTCAGGGAGACCCAGGGATAAAGTGCATGAAAAGCCTCCCCTCAGGCTGTGGCAGCAAGCAGAAGGAGCAAGACAAAGAGATTCTCCTCCCAGTTTTACTGGGGATCTACTGGAGGCCAGGGCAGAGGCAGGCTGACCCTGACCCTGATGACATGAGCCCCTCATTGGCAGGAAGAGAACATTGGTACTGTCAGACCAAGACTTGGAAGCATCACCTCTCCCACTCCCATGAAATAGTCACTTGTGATGGCACTTCCCACTCCACTGGCTCAACAAGGACTCTTCTGGGGCCAATCACCACCCCAAGGAAGAAATGCAACAGCTGTCATTTTACAGATGAGGATGAGGAGCTTCACCTGGCTCTAAACCACAGGTCTTAATCTGATTTCTTTTTGCCCTGTGCAACAAAACCAAACATGGCCATGCAGATAGTGCTGGAGACCTCCTCAGGCACTGCCACAGCTGAAACTGGAAGACTGAATCTCCTCACAGCACAGATCTCCCTGGGAAATCCTGCACACAAGCTACTCATGCCCTTGCAGGAATTAAACCAGCCCAAGCTGCAGAAGGCACTTCAAAGATAAAAGTCAGTAAAATATATGCCAGTGAAGTTTGTGAAGTCTTTGGGTCTAGGTGGATGAAGGTAACACATACATAACGTGAGCTGCTGTTAGCATTCCTCTAGCCTAGCACTCTCTGGTGACCAGAGCCAGCCAAACTCTTCAGTGAGCAATTTATCCCACTAATTTAACTCTCTGCTCTTCTGCTTTCTAACCATAGCTGAGTTACCTTGGAAGCTCTATTGATCTCACTGAGTTATCAGTTCATGGTAAAGGAACCATTATGCAACCCTGTTTCTCAGCCCGTTGGCTCTCCAGGAACATGAGCCTTCACTGCTGTCCTGCCATGTCCACATTTCATTTCAAGTGATTTTGATCCCATGGAAGTGGTTTTGATCTCTGATTAGTGATCAGAGGTGACATGATGAAATCCTGTACAGAAGGGACAACATGAGGACAACACAGATCACATCTCAGCTCTGTTATTTGTCCAGTGAGACATGACCTTTGCTCAGTGACACCAGCACCCCCTCACCAGCACCTCTGCAAAGGTCCACAGCCACTTCACAAGCCACTTTTCACTTCAGAAAAGCAGCAGCAAAGGGGTATGAGTGCAGCAGCATCATAAAAGCACTTGAAATTCAAGATAACTTTGACCCTTCTCCTCTTTCCTACCATCTGCTGAGCTCTGCTCCATTGCAGGTGCTCTCAAAGTCCCTCAGTCTAGGAGTATGCAAAGCCAGGCTCAGCTGGGACTTCCCACCTGGCAGATCCTCTTGATGGCATTTCAGCCCTGGAGCAGTCTGTCTCCTGCAGCCCAAGGTCCTTGGGGTCCTTGTCCTTGCCTTCTGCTCCTCTACAACAAACTTTGTACCTCTTCTTCCCTGCCTGCTCCATTTCAGGCTGTGCTTAATTGCTGCATCACTGCATGGCTGAACTAATGATGCTGCAATTAAAAACATTTAGGTATTGCCAATAAGGTGGATTTGTAAAGTTGATTAAAAATTGTTTGCTGAGGAACATAATGAAAGAGGTGGAATAAACAAATGGTCAGAAAGATGAAAACAAAAGTGAGAAAACATCCTCTGGTCAGGCAAGATGGTCCTGTGGAGAGGGCCACAGGGACCCTGAAAAAAAGCCTACTCCTTCCTCCTTGATCTGACCTACCAGAATGATGGTGTCCAAGCTAATCAGTGTTGTCTGTTAATGCTGCTCGTTAGCTAAGACACAGCATGTGCAGATGCAGTGACTCTGGTGCTGGTTCTGCCCACATCAGCTTCTGTGTGCCCACATGTCTTATCTTGTGAGGAGTCCGAAAGCCCAAAGACTGCTGGAAAAAGCCCCTGCCAGCCAGAGACAGTGTCCCTTACTGTCCAAGCCAGTTCTGGAGCCCTCAGCACAGGAAGGACATGGACTTGTTGGAGCAGGTCCAGAGGAGGCCATAGATATGATCCAAGGGATGGAACTTCTCTGCTGTGAGGACTGGCTGAGAGAGTTGGTGTTGTTCAGCCTGGAGAAGAGAGGGCTCCAAGGAGACCTTACTGCAGCTTTTCAGTACTTAAAGGGGCCTAGAAGAAAGATGGGGACAGACTTCTTAGCAAGAACTGTAGTGACAGGACAAGAGGTGATGGTTTGAAACTAAAAGAGGGAGATTGAGACTGGATAGAAGGAAGAAACCTTTTACACTGAGGGTGGTGAGACCCTGTCCCAGGTTGCCCAGAAAGGTGGGAGATGTCCCATCCTTGGAACCATTCCAGGTCAGGTTGGCTGTGGTTCTGAGCAACCTGCTCTAGTTGGGGATGTCCTGCTGACAGCAGGGGCGTAGGACTAGATGACCTTGAAAGGTCCCTTCCCACCCAAACCATTCTGTGAGTCGATGATTCTATGACTCCATGAAGTGAGGCTGGTCCCCTATGATCCCTGTGCCCAAGATCAAGTGCAGTAACCATCCAGGACTCCTCTCTAACAGGCTCCTCTCCTTGGCTCTTGTCACCCCTAATGGCTGCCAGGTGGCATCTTGAAACCTCAAGCCTGGGAACCCTCCGGGAGCTCATTGCGTCTTCCTGCTCCACTGCACCACCTGGCACATCCCTAAAGGTGAGCCTGGCTGGGACTGGCACCCTCTGGAAATCTGTGCTGCTCCTGAGCAGGATCAGAAAGCATTTTCTTATGCACACACAGAAGTGGCATTTTGCTAGATTTAGGGAAGTAGGCAAGATGTATTTGTCTGCGGAGGCTTTGCACCTTCGGCAATTATGTCTGCAGTCTGGAAAACAACAGCAGCAGGGCTGCAGCAGGGAGGGGAAAAAATTCTATCATGTCAGAATAATGAGATCTGTGATTTCAGCACTTACTGGGTCAGAGACACACACAGTGTGTTATCTGTAATGCTTTCCTCTGACATTCAGGGAAATTGCATTTATGCAGAGGACACGAGACACAGAAGCACAGAGCTTGGCCAGCTCCTGACAGGGGATACTCTGCCCAGGCTTCACCTGTCCCGAGGGTGTAAAAGGGGAGCAGGAAGCAGGACAGACCTTGTGCCCCATCTGCTTTACACCCTCATGGTGACACAACCAACACACTTCTGCACTGGAAGCCCCATGCCTGGTCCCAGGAAACTGGGCTCTGTTTCTGCCTTCTTCACAGGCTTTTGGGGCTCTGGGAGTGAGACACCATGGCTCTGTACCTCGTGCAGGGAGGATCATGATGGAATCTTCCTCACCCCATTAGGGTGTCTCAGATGAGCTTCAGATCTAAACCCTTGGGGCCAGCGTCCCCAAGCAGTGACAAGGAGTGATGGATTATCTCATCATCTGCCATGGCTTTAGCTTTAACCCTGCTGCAAGCATGACAGGACACCAGGGGTGCAGGACGAGGAGCTGGAAGGCATCTGGGATGGCAGTGCCCCATGTACCTGCTGTCAACCCCAGCTAAGCACTGCACAGTTGAGGAGAGGGGTAATGGGCCAAGAAGCTCATCCTCCCCGGGGTGCTGGCTCCAGTGCTGCCCAGCTCAGAAGCGTTCCAGGCTGTCAGCAGCTCCCAGCCTCTGAGGAGGAAGGAAACATGTCCCAGCGGGACCGTCGCTGCTGATGCTGAGCTGTCGGCTTCAGTGGAGAGAGGGCACCGTGGGGCTGCACCTCCCTCGAGGACAAGAGACCTGTGTGAGCTTAGCATGGCTGAAGGCACGGAACGAAGTACAAGGTGGAGCAGGTCAGCCTGGGGCTGGTTTCTCAAGGAGACAAAACAGTGTTTGCTCATAATCTGGAAAAGGCTCCACTGGCATTTCTGAAGTTTTAGAGAAGCAACTTTAAACTAGAGGAATTCTCTTCCCTCCCTCTCCCTTTGGAAACCCAGAGTGGTGAAACTCAAAACATTTTGCTTTACCAATTAAAATCCAATTTAAATCTGGTTTCATCCAAATCAGTTTATTTCCTAGCAGAAATACAGGTTTTGGACCAAAATCTATTTTCTGCTATAAAAACAACTGACCTTCTAAAGCAGAAAGGAATTGACTGCCATGAGGGAGCCCTGCCCTGGCTGCTCCTGAAGTGCAGCATCAGAGGAGGGTTTCAGCCCCAGCCCTGCTCACCCAGCCACTGGCACTTGCCAAAACATCAACCAGAAATTCCTTTCCAAAAAAGAACATCATTTTCTACGAGTGATCTGAGCTCTCAAATGATATAAGGCTTTGGACTGGAAGCTGCAGAATAATTAACAGTGGCACTGACTTTTTGCTCCTTACTGCTTCTCCTTCATACTTCTCATCATCCAGGGGTTTGATTACAGCTTTGGCTTTTTGCTTCCCCTCCCTCTTTCTTTTTCCCTTCCCAGTGAAGGAAGAAAAGCATGTCTAGATTAAAAAGATCTTGTTTTGCAGCTGTTTAAGATAGGCTGAGGGACAGACCTGCGCCAATATCCGGGATCAAACCTCCCACTGTGGGAGAGGCAGTTCCAGCCCAAGGCCAGAGCTGAATTTTGCCAATAGCTCCTAGATTTGCAGTTTTCCTTGAGGGTTTTCATTAGAGGCCACAGAGCTTTCACAGTCAGGATCTGGAGTTTGTCTTGGACCTGATCTAAAAGGCATGGGGCTGTGGGGCTGCCTTCACGGGCTGATGTTTCTGGGCAGTTGCTTCAAGAAACACGCAGAAAGGAGGAGGAAGAAGAGGAGGTGGAGGAGGAAGCTGGGACCCTCTGCCTTATGCCCCTTCTCCCATGGGCCTCCCAGTCTGGGGAGCTGGGAAAATTGAACCTACAGAAAGGGATGTCCTGCTGCAGGTGATGTCCTGAAGTGGGTGATGTCCTGATGGGAGTGATGTCCTGCTGTGGGTAATGTCCTGCTGTGGATGATGCCCTGATGTGGGTGATGCCCTGCTGTGGATGATGCTCTGATGTAGGGTGATGTCGTGAAATGGGAGTTGTCCTGCTGGTGGTGATGTCCTGCTGTGGGTGATGTTCTGCTGTGGATAATGTCCTGCTGTGGGTGATGTCCTGATTTGGGTAATGTCCTGATGTGGGTGATGCTCTGCTGTGGACGATGTCTTGCTGCTGGTGATGCCTCTCTGCATTCCAGCTCAGCCCAGTGCCAAACTGACTATTTTATCATCAAAGCTGAAGCAAGCCCATGCTGCTTGTGAAGGATGGCTCATGAAAAATCCCCAACAATGCAGCAAACACCCCTAAAAGGCTAAAAGAGTGTTAATTTCATTGAAAAAACCTCAACCAAGCAAAGATGACTTTCTTTGGCAGGAAGCTGCCTGCCTGGCACTGTGGGGCAGCTAGAGCCTTCCCCAGCCTCACTGATATCAAGGGTCTTTCTCTACCCACAGAAGCACAGGGCAGTGGGTCTGTGTCTGAAGCCCACCAGGTCTGTCTGGTGGTGTCTCACCATGACCAAAAGCAGGTTCCTGCAGCTGCTTTTCCTGATGCTGGAATGGACTGAGTGGTATAAAACGCTTCTGCTCATCCGGCTGCTGATCTTTTGGGCAATTATTTGGAAGTAATGAAAGTGAATGCATGACATTTAAAAAAGAAACTCTGCTGTCAGCAGGAAAGCTGCCACATTCCTCCTGCACCTCCGAGAATACGCTTAGCTTGAAATAATGTTCATTTTAGCAGAGCTGTAAATTACAAGTGTGTTAGGGTCTTGTGGGATTTATTACCATTTGGAAAGAGGTTATAGGGCCTTGTGCTGTTGCTGCTGCATCTGGTGCATGCTCCAGAGCAACCACAGAGAAAATTTGGAGGCAAAAGAAAGCACCTTTTATAGCTCATCTCTGGTGGCTTGTATTGCTAACATTACACATGCACACCTCCCCCCCCCCCAGCTTCAACAGTAAAGAGGAAGGATTTCTGAATCCCTTTTCCCAGTAGCTCACTGTAATTGATCCGGTGTTATACATAACCAAGGACAGAATCTCACTGGGCTTTGCTGCACAGAGTGTGGCCATCATTGGGCTGCTGGCCATGGAGAGCAGAGCCTGGGCATGGGGCAGCAGCCTCCTCAGGGACTGCTCCTTTCATTTTCTCAGGTTTATGTTCTTTTCTTTCTTTTTTTTTTTTTCATTGCAGGTGTTTCATAAAAATGCAGCCATGGAGCTGGCAGGAAGCAATAAGCTTCAGCTTCCTCTGCATGAACCAAAGGGATTTCTTCCTCCCTTCTGGCAAGGATGGAGTTCTGCTAATGTAAGATTAATGCTCTTCAATCCTGACCCTGTTGTCTTCAGTCACTAACTGCTGAAGGGTCACCTTTAGTCTATGCCATTAGTGATTAATTAATCTCAGTGTTTATCTGATCCATCCCTTTCAGTGAGAATTTCTGCACTAATGCTGTTTTGTCCCCTTTTGCTCCCTCCATTTCACATGGTGCTCCACATCAGAGCTATTCAAGGAGTCCTCTTTGATATCCTCAAGGCAGAAGGACTCTTCTGCTCCTGGTTCCCAACTGTACACCTTCGGAAACACACTGGGAACGAGTGAGTACCAGAAACACAACCACACGTCTGCAGGGACAGCCAGAAGAAAGAGGCTGGGGAGAGAGGAGGCTTTTAAGCCTGCATCAGAAAATAACAGACAAGGAAATGAATATCTTCTTAGCTGGATGTGTAAAACCCTTGCAAGCTGCTGTGCCAGTAACACAAGAGAGTGATTTCTACCAAACTAGTTCTTCCCTGAAGAGCTGGGCTGTTAATGGAGGAGTGCTCCGGTGGGGAGCTCTGGCAAAAAGTGTCTTTAAGTTACCTGGGAGCTGTGAGGAGGGTGACAGCATGGGCTCTGGGGGTCAAAGGAGCACTGTGGTGTTTCCTTTCTGCTAAGGGTGAGGCTGCAGGATGCCTTGTCCTACAGGAGCAAACCAGAGGTCTGGGGAGACAGCATGGCAGCCAGGAGGTGTCTGAGTGCAGTGTCCATGAAGGCTGTGAGATGCTGCAGGGCAGATGCCTTCAGCCCACACTGCATAGAGTAGCTGCATGGTTATGTATGAGCATCCTCTGCACCCTGTGGTAGGAGCCACCAGGCCCTGGCTGGCTGCAGGGTGGGAGTGAGTGGGGAGGCTGAACTGGGTGGCTTGGCACCCACAGAGAGTCCATCTCCAGGAAAGCTTCAGCTCACCAACAGTCTCCCAGTCCAGGGATGGGATTTTCTTAGATCATGAGCTCTCCCCCCTTCCCCAATCCATTTATCTCTGTGAATCCCATTAATCATGTTCTGTGCCTGGCCAGTTTATAACACCACATCCATCCTCTAAGAGCTGTTATCGTACACCCTGAAGATCTGTCAGATAAACAGCCAGGTCAGCTGCAGCTGTTCCAATATCCTGAAGAAATCAGATTTATCATTTTAGATTAAAAAAAACCCCAAAACCCACACAAGCACAGGCACCAGCAAAGTCCCCCCCAACCCACCAGCAGCCTGGCTAGGAAGCTGTGTTTCTTGGCCCTCCACAAGTCCTGCTGCTGCTGCCTTCCATCTGCAGCCCTGTGATAAATGGCTGCAGGGTGCCAGGTACAGTTCAATGTTGAAAAATCCCAATATGTGACTTAGGCATCTCATCACAAGTCATTAATCTAAAAGGAGACCAGTGCCAAGACAAGGCTCTCACTCACTCCATCGTCATCTGGACCTGCTCGGCACAGCCATTGCCAGAGGCAGTGAAGGAGGGAAGGAAAGGCCCCTGACATTTTCCACTCACGTGGAGAGTGCTCTCTGGGCCATTAACCCTCTCTGCAGCCCAGAACCATGCCCTGAAGCCTTGTCTAGCTCTCATATGGTTTTGCCACCTGAGCAGTGGCTCGAGCACCAGCTCTAGAGAAGGGATGGGTGGTGGGCAATGATCAGCCTCTGCCCCACACAGCCCTCAGCCGTCTTTAACCCTTTCATCCACACACCTTTGTGGCACACAGGAAGGCTGCCATGGCTCCAGAGCCTCTCCTCAGAGCAGCACCTTCCCCTTGCCTTGCACCTGCAGGAGGATATAATTCCTGGGGCCACTTGGCAGTGTGGACAGGGGATGTGGCTTTGCCTGGCTGTCACCAGTTGCCCACTTGTTCCATTCTTGTTCCATGTCTTGTTCCATTTCACAGATTCAGTTTCACCAGAAGCAGCCACAACTGGCCCAATGCATGGAGCAGGGACAGTAGGCAGCATGGTGCAAGAGGTCCCAGACATGAGCTGTGGAAGAGCATGGGGGCTCCTGGAAAAAGTCAGTGAAGTCCTCAAACTGTCACCACAGTAGCCTCTTCCTGCATAGCTGCTGGTTTGTAGTGTATAGTTTTAAATAATTCACATGAAGAAGCTCCCAACACACCCCTGGAGACTTCAGGCTTCCCTGGCAGATCCTGCTGCTGGGCAAAATCCTTTCCCAACCAATTCTTCACAGGCATGTGCCATTCCTGCCCTCACTCACTATTTAATGTGCCTGCTATAACGCACCAAAGCAGATCCTTCCTGGAGTAAATCAGCATAGCCCAGGGAGTGCTCCAAGCACACCCCTGAAAAGCAGAGCTCTGCCTACCAGTCCTGTTTGGCTGCAGCAGCTCTGCCAGGGCCTTGGGGATGCCCTGGAGTCAGAGCAGGAGATGCCTACCCAGCTACAGAAAATGGTGCTGGCTGATACCTCTCTTCTAGCCCTGCACACCCTGTCTGCTGCCTGCTCCTCCCAGCACTGCTGGAGCTGGGCCCTTCACCATCCCCCCGTGCTCCCACCAGCCTTGTTTTCCCCTGCTGTGATTCCATGTCCCTGGAAACCCCACCGATGCTGGCAGGAGCTCCATCCAGATGCCCCCAGGGTCTCTCTCTGTGCGGTGGCCCGTGTCCTTGGTGACTGGCTAAGCATGGAAGATGCTCCAGCTGCCTGATGGCACCAAGATCTCACCAGCAGCCCTCGTCCTGCTCTCTGGCTGGGAAGCCAAGCGTCCTGCCAAGGTGCCTCTCCTCCTCTCTTCACCAGTCACATCCCGAGCCGCGTGCCTGGTGCCAAATTGAGTTGTAGCCGTGAATTATTTAGAAGCATCAGTGGAATATTGTTGTATCAGTAACGCAGACTATCAGTTTGTGGCCTTGGGGCTGCCTCAGTTACACACTCCATCACTATTTTCTCTCATGAATAATGTAGGAGTGGAATTACTCTGCATGTAGAGAATTCATACCCTGAGAAAACAAGGTTGCTCCAAAATTAATTTTCTGTACTAAAAGAGGGACAGAAAATCAATTAATCGCATATTATTCTATACGGAGACAGAGTAAGGGGAACAGCGAAAATGGCTGTAGCTATACATCAGCAAATGCTGTATTGGCAGAGTGCTTTGCAGGGGTGTGAGTTACAGCCAGCTACAAAGAAGGTAAATATATTCTGCCCCAGAGAACCCTCCGACATCAGACTCTGGAGCTCCCACCGCAGCCAGCCGGGTGCTCTCCTCACTGCTGCTTCCCGAGTGCGAGCACAGAGCTCAGCAATCTTCCTTTCGCTCTCAGCTTCTTCCTTTATCCTGCCACTAGCGGGCTCAGGCTCTTGCCGTGGCAGCACCCACCTAGAAGCTGGTTCTCCAGAGGTGCCCAGCCCTGAAGTAGCTTCTGCATGCCAGCACCCAGGTCCGGCAGAGACTTGGGTGCAGGTGCTTAATGCACCAGGTCCTGCAACGACTCAGGGAGGTATCTGAACGTTAGCCTCTCCGGGAGGGAGGAGCGATGATGAGCAAGAGTTTAGAAATCTCATCTGAATAAAGTCCTTGCTTCTAAATCACAGAGCTGGAAACCAACGAATGGAGTTGCTGCTTTAGGGTGCCTGGCCGTGGCCTCGAGGCTGGTGGGGCAGGAGGTGGGAACCACTCGTGGTCAAACGCACCAGCTCAGGAGCCTGGCTCTGATCCTGCCTCCAGCACCAATTCACCACTCTGCTCTCATCAATGCTGCTTCATTTGTATCTGTTTAACATAAACAGTAACCAGCCATTTTAGAAGGGAGCTGAGAGATTTAATTAATACTGAAAATTGCTTTGAGTCTCACAGCAGAGCAAAGCATCGTTACTCAAAGTATTACTCCAAAGGAGTGAGTGCTGTAAAACTGACGGAGAATCAGGCACAGGGTCAGTGCAAGGACCATCACAGGCAGCTGGCCAGGAGGCAAAGAAAACCATTTCACTCTCCTGGCACAGCCAGGGCTGAATGCTGCATCCCCACTGCAGCATCCCTGGGACATCCCAGGGAGTCTACTCCCAGCAGATGAGTGGAAGTTGCTCTTTTGTGCTTGACTTAATTCTTCTCTTAGACACAGGAAAGATTTCACAAGCCCATGGCCACAGGTCAGCCATGGAAACACCTACAGAAAGGCAATAACAATACTGTGACCTGTATCTATTCCATTGACTAGTTAGTTCTGATTAATAACATTCATTGGTTTAACAAATGGTATAATAATTAAGGGACAAGAAATTATGAGGCTGACCTCAGAAAAGCTGGTCAAACATCAATAGCATCTTCAGGAATAAAACTCAGAAATAAACTAATCTATAAAGAAGACTGGCTCTTCTTACTGCAGCTAATTATTTTTCCCTGAGCACTCAATTCTTTTGTCATCTCCTAGAACCACGAAGTTTTAAGGGTCATCACACAGTGCAGATCATTTTTCCAGCAGGGAAAACAAAGAGGTTTTCAAAGCGTTCACAACAACTGCAATGGGCATTTACAAGTTGCAGTCTTGTGGTTTATTACAGGGTTATTAACCAAGATAGTTTCTAGACTGAATTTACAAGGGGTTTTATTTTTCTTAGCACTGTTAACAAGAAAAATTGAATCAACAATCCTCTTTCCTTTACCATCTCTAGATGTGGCTAAAAATCCACTGCGGAGCAAGAGGCCATCAGCATGATGCTGGGTGAGTCCTTGCAGACTAGACACAAGAAGCCCTTCTTCCCTCACCAAAATAGAGGGCAGGGTTTTCTCTCCATTTCTCCAAATCCAAAATATCAACAAGGATGAAAACAAACCAGTCCATTTTGTGTTCCAGCTCAGCAACCACACACTTAGGTTTTGCTATTCTCTATGACCCACTGCTCTGTTCCTCCAAGCTGTGTATTTTTTTCCTGTCTTGGAGAACAAAAAGAGGCTTTTAGCTTTCAAGAGCAATTGCACACAGGAGCACATGTGTGTGTGTCTACACACTCATGCCCATGTGCACTAACATGAGACATGAACACATTAGTTTACTCTGTGCTTGTATGAAAGAGCAAGAGGCTTTGTGTACACACACACAAATCACCCAAGGATGGGGGGAACCGAGCACTTCTAAATGCCTCTCTGAGCTCCTTCCATACTTCTAAGCCAACTGCCCCTTGCTCCCTCCAGGAATGATTTACCTCCTGCTCTGCAGAGGCAGAAAGTTTCCCTGCATGCAGCCCGGGCAAGCAGAGAGCATCTCCGTGGGTATGGAAGTGTTTAAGGAGTGTCTGTGAGTCCCCAGCCAGAGCAGACATGAAAGGGAAGATGCTGTGTGTGATTTATTGCGTGCTGAGCAATTTGACAGTCATACTGTTTGAAACCACTGTCCTCTGGCTTCATCCTGGCCAGGGAATGGCTCAGATTAATGGTGCGGGGCAGGAGGAGATTTATGGTGATCCAAAGGCAGCCGCAGCCTCAGCCGCAGATGCCTGCTCCCCTCCCAGCCTCCTGCCAGATGTGGAGCAGGGGAAGATCTGCTCCAGAGGGTGTGCTTGGATCCCAAGCCCTCTACTCTGCAGATGTTTATTGACTTATAAATTCAGTCTTTCAAGAAGTTCATTAGAGTGCAGATCTGAGGAGGTTGCTCTCCTCTCCCCAGCATGACTGGCCATGCCCTGAAGCTTCCTCCAGAATGGGGAAAAAGGGCTTTTGCCCCCTGATGGTGGAGGGCACAGGGGCTCTTGTGGCTTAGCTTATCCCTGAGCAATAAAGAAGGTATCAGTAAAGAAAGTATCAACACTGCCCACTTGTTTTTTTTGTCCCTGACTTAGTAAACCTTCCCTCCCTGTGAATCCCAGCACCAGCCTTGACCAGGGATGGGGCAGAGAGGGCATAGCCAGCAGGGCTGGCAAATTCAGTTCCCTGTGCCCAGCAGGGCTGACAAATTACAAGTTCAGCTCCTTGTACCCAGCAAGTCACCCCCCTTCTCCCAAACTGGGGAGTGGCTTAAAACCATGGGAAACAAAGAGAAGTATCTTTCTGCTCTTGCTTTCTTTGGCTTTTGGGACTCATAATTTCCCTTCAAGCATGAAGGATGGAAACTTCCTCACACACAGAGCAAAGAGGTTGGATTTTTCTGCAATAGCAGGACTGCAGGAGCTGGGGGTTTTAATGATGACAATTTTATTGAAGTCTGCTTTGTGAGAACTGTCTTCCCTGTGTCCAGTAGCCACCCACCACCTGACTGGAGCCACAGCCCAGCTAGTCTCTGGAGCTCCACACCACGCTTTTGTCCAACAGTGGTCTTTGCTGGAGACCCAAAACACCACTTTATCATTGTTCCTCAGGTATTGATACAGATACTTCAAACACTGGATTATTCTGTCCACCCCCTTTAGACTAAACCTGCCTCAGAAAACTAATGATCAGATTGGGCTCAAAATGCTCCCGCAGCTGACTCCATAATGAGCTGTTTATTATAGTTCCCATAAGTGAAATCCATTAAGTCTGACAGAAATGCAGCTAAAGTTTACATTCAGCATCCGTTTGAGGGGAGTTCTGGGTCTGAATTGCATTTGCCCCTCCCCTCCTCCACCCCAGCAAAGCTATACATGATACTTCAATGAATTTTCCATCATTACTTTCCAGAAGAATAAGGCTGCACTTTACTGGGCCCTGGATGATTTGGCAACTTGTCCAATTTGTCTGCTACAAGGCAAAATTTTCTCCCTCCTAGTGTCAGTTTTCAGTCTTGAAAACTTGAAAGCAAGAAAGGTGGTTTAGGGATGACATTGTTCTTTAAATCTTAGGAGCGAGTCATTTGATTTTTTTCTAGCCTCCTTTCAAGTGTTCCTATTATAGCTGGCTGGAAAATGGAGTTTCCATTGTATGAGAAGTTCTGAGGTTTCAAATAGGAATAGTTGTCCCAAATCTAGACAGAAAGCCAGTGTCTGTCACTACATTATAAACAAAGCAATTAATCATTTGTATCAATTACAATATGAACTAAATACAGGGTGGTAAAGTCAAAAGGAAAGATTTGAGGATTTTAGAAGCAAAATGTTTTCATGGCTTTCCAGAAAAAGTTAACCAAACCCCACATGTTAGCATAGAACATTTTAATGCCATTGAATCATCAGTTCCCAACAAAAAAGCATTCCAGGTACCTCCTTTTAATCAGGTTTATTATTGCCTATAAGCACTGGCTAACAAAGCACAGGGCTCCTGGTGTTTTTCAACTCTCCTGACACCAGCGAGGAAACAGGAATTGTGTGGAACAGAAGAAGAGACATGAGGTAAATTCAAACCTGGGGAGAGCTGCAGGGCATGGCCAGTCATGCTAGGGAGAGAAGAGCAACCCTCTCAGATCTGCACTCTAATGAACTTCTTGAAAGATGAATTCAAACCCTGAATCAAAGCAAAACTCCCCTGGTCTGCAGCAGTGCCAAGGGGAAGCCTTCTCACCATGGGCTGCTGCCTCAGTGGTACCCTGCTCTTTGGGAGGGCTCCAGAGAGCTCATGAGCTCCTCAGCATCTTCTCTTTCCCTTCCCTTCCCTTCCCTTCCCTTCCCCTTCTCCTTCCTTTCCCCTTCTCTTCCCCTTCTCTTCCCCTTCTCTTCCTCTTCCCCTCTGCCCAGATGGGGTGAGAGCATCACCTTACTTCCCCTGGGAAAGGGAGCTGAGGCTTTTAGACCCTGACCTGCTTTGCAGCCTGGAAATGGCAGTGATTATAGAAACCTGCCATGAGTGGCTGATTGACCTTGGGAAAAGCACTTCATACCTCTGCAGATTGTAATCAGGTAATATCTGTGAAGTGCTCTGAAGTCTTTGGACAGAGAATGTTGTAAGATGATCCCAAAGGCAATAAAAAAAAGGGGAGAAATGCTGTCCAGCCAGACCCAGAACTGCATCCTTGAAATTACATTTCCTTCCTCCCCTCTCCTCTCCTCCTCCAAACGTGGCACCCATTTGTCAAGTCTGGACAGACAATCCAGAGGTGTTTGTGTGTCTGCTTTATCACCAGAAGGTCTGCATCACAGCAGCACGAGGCACTCCACAGATAAATCCAGTGGATGCTTGGTGGTCATCTCTTGTAAACCCAGCAAGAAGAATTTCTATCCAGTTGTGTGTGGTATGTGGGCAAGGAGGAGAGCCTGTCTGCATTAGCATGTAAATGCATTTAAAGTGAGACAAATACTGGTGGCTTTGGCAAGCTGGATACCTCTGGAATCAGAAATGTAAACTGTTTAGAAAAGCAAACGTTTCTGTTTAAATGTAAGGAAAAGGCAAGCAGGGAAGGTAAACATCCTCCCAGAGAAGCAAGCGCTTTGGGAACTGCTGCTGCTCCTCTGTGTGCTGGGAAAGGTGGATGTGGGAGTTCAGGAGCTGACACCCAGGGCTCTGGTGGGCAGACTCTCCTCTGGTAAGCTGTGCCATGTGTAGGAGGACACAGGTGGCATGGTGTGGGGCAACTCCTAGAGAGACAGACCCTCAGAGCAGCAGAATCTGCAGAAGGATGCATGCACAACTGCTCCAAGGTGTGCAAGCTTACTGAAAACAGACCCAGAAGTGTCCACTCTTATTTCAGATGGGGATAGATCACTTAGGATTATCAACTCACCACAGGCTGGGCCACCCTTTGCTATGTGCTTCTACAGCTCCTGCTGCCAAGGGTTTGCCAGTTCCAAGTACAAGAAAAGTGACAACAGTAGTAAGGAAGGTTCAGAAGTCTTCATGAAGCAGTGACCCAAATTTCTCTCTCGGCCTGAAAAAGTTTAAGGTAGAATGAAGCCCACTCTGCAAGACAAGTTACCTCTTTAAAACCATACACTACTTGGCTTTGTGATATGCTTATGTGGGGAAAATAAATAACAACTGTTGGCACAGGCCTGATGAGGTCCCAGGTCTGCAGGAGAGCTCTCTGCAGGCAGGCACTTCACTGCCAGGCATGGTGGAAGCTCAGCAGACATCAAGTGTCCACTCACACACAGCCCTGGTGCAACAACAACAAGAAGTTTGTCCAAACAGTCAAGATTTTGTCTGTTCATCACTCAGGGTTTGTTTTGGAAACAGCTGTTAGCCTGTGTGGTAAAACATAAGATGGAAAGTGTCACAGGAATGTGGTTGTCATGTGAAACCTTCCCCAGGAATGGCAAGGAGATTTACATTTTGCATTTGGTTTTAATTTGATGCATATGGCTGCAGATGCCTGAGATTGGGATATGGCACTCTCAGCCAGGACACATTTTTCAGGGGATGGCTTGTGGCCCAGTACAGGAGGAGAGCACACTGCAGCCATGCTGGGGAAGGACTGATCATGTCCCACCCCCCAGCACTCATCTGCAAAGGGAGGTCCTCCACCATTATGTCAATGACCCATCACCTCCAGCCATGACCTTTTCCTCCTCTGTGCCAAGTCCTGGCACCCTGATGCTTCCCTTGCATAGATCTGGGGCTCTGGGATGTACAGCATCCACTAAAGGATGCCCACCTCCCTCAAAGGACAGCTAGTGCCTTTCAGTTCTCATGTCCTGCTCTGTTCACAGTTGGCCACTGCTTCCTTAGCAGCATTTTAAAATTATTTTCTAACTATTTCATGACCTGGTTTGGCCAAGGGTGTGAGGAGGAGACAGGCTATGTGAATTATGAGTTTAAATGCTTTTCCCTCCCTCCCTGCTTTGCTTTTGGGGAAAAAACAAGCAAAACAAACACAAACAAAACCAAACCAGATGTGTCCTGTGCAGTGAAAATGGAGAGTGCTCCACTGCCTTGTGGGAATTTCACAAGTGGCCCTTGAGATAAACAAGGCCAGGCCTGTAAAATAGAGGCTGGTGTTCTGAAGGGAAAGGGAGAGGGGGGAGAAGAGAATCTCATTTTCAAAGAATTAGAAAAATGTGATGCAAGTCCTTTAAAAGAAAGGGAGAGAGAGGGAGAGCAATGCAGGGAATGCCACAAAAGTCATGTAGGCAAGAGTCTGCAGCTGGCTGAGTTGGAAAACAAATGATTTTAATCAGCTGCTATTCAACTACTGTCAGCTCTGATTTACTAGGCTCAGCCAATTAAGGCTTTTTGGGGGTCCAAAGGTTAGGAGGTGGAAAACAAAAGCATGTTGTTGGAGGAGAGGAACACTGAAGCAAGAACAAGAATGGGGCTCCCCTAGACCTTAAACTCCTGAATCAGACTCGCGACCCACACAGCCTGGCCAAGGGGCTGGCACCCAGACCCAGCCAGGGCTCACAGGGCTTTGGGTCGTCCTGGCACAAAGCTCTGGGGTCAGTCCTAACATGCTTCTGTGTTAGCCCAGGCTAAACCTGGGTGACCCCTGGGAACACAACCCCTTACCCACTGTCAGTCTGCACAGGAGACTGCACATGGTCCTCTGCACAGCAGAGGAGTTTCAGATTAGCTGTGATTACGTGGTCTCAGTGATGGAAGAAGCAGGACAAATGCAATGCTTGTGATGCTCCTGGAAGTCTTCTTTCATAACAAGTTTGCTGCAGCACCAGTGCTAGTGACCAGTTAGTCAAAAGGGTTCTCCTGGAAAAGATGTCTTTGGACTCTGTCACTCTCACACAAAGCAAACGACTTCCATAATCTAAAAATGCCAAGATAACTCGAGGTATCTTTCTCCCTCTCAGATCATCACTAATATATTCAATGCAAACAGATCCAGTAGGGCTGTGATATGAGCTTTCCACAATTAATTAGCCCAGCTAAGAACTAAGCAATGAAGAAAATTAAAAAGAAAAACTATCTTCCCCAGTACAGAGCTATCTGGGTATTTGCACAACTCCTACCTTAGCGGCAGCTAATAGTCTGGAGTCTTTGATCCCATAATAACTCTTAGAACTATTAGTATTGTTCAGATGCTCCCAGGCTTTGGCTTAGGGCAATGCCTGCTCCGAGGAGATGGCATGCAGAACAAACGCCTCACCGTGTCCCACAGATTACGGTCGGTAGGTCCTGTTTACCCTGAGATCTATGGTTTCGCTCCTACCAGAACGGTGTCACCATGCTGCCTTTGTTCCTCCCATTTAGCGCTTTGATTTGTGCAGCTCTGCTAAGAATCTCCCTTGCAGCTTGTTGACTTATCACTCATCCCCGTGAGTTCCCATTCTCTCTTCTCCTGACAGCTTTGCCTAATGTACTTATTCATTCCATTTAAATAAATCGAACACGGGCCTATGACAGCCGATAAGTGAGTCACACAAGAACAAACAGAGAGGAAGCACTGCAAATAGTCAAATGTCAAGTAGGAATGGAAAACTGTCCCTACAGCTTCAGCGAACCTTAGATGTCTAATATTTATGGCCAATTGATGTCATTAGAAAGTAAATAAGCCCTCTTATGCTGCATTACAAAAGATTAACTGCAAGCAATGGAGTTTAAATAGCACAGATAAGTGCAGATGGAAATAAACCTGTTTAAAGCTGGAAATATTTGCTGAACCTCCTCGCTGCTTTTAAGATAATTGATCTCTGTATATCTGTATTGAATCTCACCATAAAAGCTTTGAAACGTCTTCTGGCAAAGCCGAGCTCGCCTGTGACTCAACCTCTTCTTATCTCTCCAGACTGCAGAGGGTTTTTTCATTCCTCAGCACGCTGGGTGGGGATCACACAGCCAGTGTCAGCACACTTTCCATCCCGAGATGCTCTGGGCTGGGGTCGTTCACCCTCTGATGGAGAACTAGCACCAGCTCTCGCCTTCACCCAGCTCCAGTCCAGCCCTGCTGAGCAAGTGCCAACATCTCTAACTCACTGCAATGAGCCCAGCTTCAAAGGATGTCAGAAAAATAAATAGTCTTTTAGATTATTGAAGTATGCTCCAGCTGAGGATCTCTGGAAACGGCCCTGCATGGGAGATATTAATGAGTTATGTTTTGCTGATAAGGAAAGAAGCAAGAGGGAAAGGAAGAAGTGATTTACTTTAGCATTTTACTTTCTCATGCCCACACAAATCTCTGGAGCTCACTCCTATCCAGGCTGATGCTTGTCCTGATGTGGAAACACACTCATGGTCCTGAGCTGTGCCATCTGCCTGGGCCAGCCCAGAGAGCCTAGGGGGGGCTTTGGGGTCCCCGTGCCAAAATACACCCACAGGTGAGTGGGCACCTGAGCGGTGACTCATGGGATAAGGGGCAGAGAGGTCAGGGGCTGCCCCTGCTGGGGTCTGCACGTGTGCGTGGAGAGGCCAAGGAATGTTGCACACAGCTGTGCTCCAGCAGGTATTTATGCAGTGTCTGTGTGAGCCTTTGAGTAGGTTGAGAAAGCGAGGACACGTGGCCAAGATAATAAGTCAAGCGTTGAAGACAACTGCAAGACCTCGCCCCTGAGGTCTCTGTGCCCTCCGTGGCTGCCCGCCGGGCACCATCTGCAGCTGGACTCCATGCCAAGTCGGCACTGCACCACTTTTCCACTGCAGAAACATTTATTTGATCCTACCACATTGCTTTCAAGATGATTAATCTTTGCCCGGCTGTGTGTTTAGGCTCTCCATAAAGGCAGGTGCATGTGTTCATGTGCTGCTGCTGTCAGGGCTGTTAATGTAAGCGTCTGTTTTACAGCCCAATTGACAGCAGTATTGTTCTGGCAGGGTTACAGCTCTGACATGTGGAATCAATCTTTTTAACCTGTCAATTAATCAGTGGGCAGCTGTCAGCCCAGCTGAAAGGCCTGAAGGACAGTGCCCTTTCAATGGATTATACTGGATGCTCAGTGGAGTAAAATTGAACGCTTCAGTTTCAAGAAACTCTCCCTGCATTCAGAGCAATGCTCAATCTCACTTTTACTGCAAGGAGCTAACACCAGGCCCTCCTGCCTGGTGTTAGCAGGCAGAGAAGGATGACAGCCAGGGACCCTGGCTGTGTTTAATACCTGGCAAGAGACAGCTCCCAAACACAACCACAGGCCATGGCTAAGCAGATCCCTCCCTCCCTGCTCCTTCCAAGAGCATGGCCAGGCTGGGAAGGCTTGTAAGAGCAGAACTGCTTTGGAGGTGTGTCACGGTGAGCAGACAGATCCCACATCCTGTGCCTGGGACACAGCAGCCCTGTTCTTGCTCACAGCCCAGATTGCCTCTCAAGCCTCAGACAAGTCCCTTGGGTTTTGGTCATCTGAGCATTGTTTGCCTGGACTCCACCAGTGCTGTCCTGCAAGGAGCTCCAGAACAATGGGGGCCACTCCAGTAACTTCCTCCTGCAGTTCCTGTCTGTAATTTCCTCCAGGGTTTAAGTCTCTTCCACTGTTTTCTTGCTATTTCCAAGGATCTTTTCCAAACCAGAGAATAGCAAGTGTACATGAGGGAGCTGACACTGCTCTGTAACACTCTCTCTCTTCTCTTACAGCAAATTCAGATCCTCTCTATCACCTCTGGAGCAGATGTAGAAAAGGGACAGAAGATATCCCTCCCAATGTGCCTTAGAGTAGCCAAGGTCCCCTGGCAGCAAGCAGCTCAGAAGGGAAACAAAAGCATAACCTTGAAAATAGCTGCATTTCCCAGTCCCTTCAGCCTAATGTACTGTGGTGCTAGTTGAGCAGCCACTAATTTGATTCATATGAGAAGCTTGACCTTATTCCACCAAGTGTTTTCCAGCCTGGATTTCTCTAACTGCTTGTTTATAGAGAGTATATGGAGCATTTTATGTTGTTTTTTTTCAGCTGTTTAGGAACTTGATTTTCTTTTAAGGCAGTCCCAAGAGAGCAAGGTACAAGTCACAGCTTACCCCCTCCCTCCATCAGGGTGCCCAAGCCACCTTCCCTGCTCTGGTGCTGGGAAGGGAGAAAGGATCATTTATATTTGGTGGCTGCATCATTATGTGGAGGTGACTCCAAATGCTATTATCTTTGTTTAGCACAAGCAGGGAGCAGTTAGCACTCTCTGGGTAATCTGTTTTAGGATCAAAAAAACTATGGAGACACAGAAAAGCTCTTCTCAAGCCTTAATCTCCCAGAACCATCATTTTCTCAGCTGAGGATGGGCAGGGACCTGGGTGCCAATGCCTTTTGTGATGATTTGAGATGTCTGATCTTTCTAAACTGTTTGGGTTTTTTTTTTTTTTCCCTTGCTTGCCACATAGACATGGATAGATTAAGCATTTATAGATTATCCCTGCGTGAGATGGCTTTGGACAATTAGTCACAAGCTAAGGAGTACCCTCATGGTTTTCAGCAAGGGGAAAACATTAAAGGAATCAGGAGTTTGCAGGTCTGGAAGCCAACCATGCAACATCAGATGGCAAATTGTTAGGACAGGCGCTGACCATTTGTATAAAACACCACCGGGTCCTGGGGAAACCTGCATAAAAAGCAGTTTGAGATTGTCAGGGACTTTGACAAAAGCACAATAGCACCTTCAGAGGAAAGCTGGAGCATGGAGCATGAAAGCAGGCTGTGTTGGGGAGGAGATGTGCGATGAGAGCAAGTCTAGAGACAAACCTCAGGAGGGCATTGGCTCCCAGACCTCTCCCAACAGCCTAGCGTTTTCACTTGATTTATTCTCACATTGCACTGCAGGAAATAGAGAAATATTATCTCCTGTTTACCACTGTGAGCCGAGATTAAGAACCCTGTCCAAGGTCACAGAGAGTCTGTAGCACAGAGTAATTGGATGGAGTTGCCTGAGCTCCACTCCAGCAGCCTGGCTGATGGTACCTCCTGCACCCAGCGCTGCCCCGTGCCCGAACAACACACACACACGGCGGGGAGCTGTGCTTGGGGAGTTCCTGACAGTCTCTTGATGAAAGGCACTGAAGAAAAGTAAATAGTAATTGAAATATTTTCACCTAGGGCCTTGTTAGAAAAAGCAGCAAGACTGAGCACCAAATGCCTCCTAATTTGCACCTGACTCTTTTAATCAAATGGAGCTTTCAGCCCTAATCCTAAACCATGCTTTTCAGAAGAGATTGCAAAAAGATTATTCATCAGGAGGAGTGGAAGCTCTGAGAAGTCATTAACACCTATTCTTTTGATAGAGGAAAAAAGAGGTGACCTGCTCCACAGCTCAGCTCATGCCTGCCTCCTTCCCAAATGCCTCCCTTCTCATCTCTGCCAAACCTTCCCCTGCTGCAATGCTCTTCATTTACACCCTGCTTGCTCCACGGGGGCCACAGCAGTGCCAGCTCTGAGCGGGCAGGAAGCTCTCTAGGGGACTCACAGCCTGTCTGGGCAGGTTTGAGTGTTCGTGGGAGAGCCCAGGCCCCTTTGATGACCTGGCAGGGGTGTCAGGGCAGGTCTGGGCTGGCTTGAGTTAGGCACAACAGAAGCTCAATCTGAGTCTAACATGGTAACAGATCCCTTGGGGCTCGCCAGGTTTCACTGGCAGTGGTCACTTGGCTCTGTCCCATAATTCCTCCTAGCCTGAGATACAGCCCCCAAAGTAAAATCCTAAGTGGCATCTCCCTCCTCCTATTACCCCGCTGACTTGGATGAAGTTGTACCTACTGATATAATTTAGATGCCAAACATCCTCTCCTCCAGCCACAGAAACAGAAGAATTTTAAGGTGAAACTGTCAGATCAAAGTGAGTTTACAGAGCTCCTTTAAACAAATTTTTACAATAATAATTTCTCTGTGCAGTGTCTGCAATAAAAAGACAATAGATTAGATAGCCACAGAGTGAGCCCGTGGCTGTAAATCACTTGCAGGGCCTCGGTGCTGCTTTGCAAGCATCCTGCACTCTGCCTGGCATGGTTTATGGTGTCATCCAAGTCCCAGCATCCCCAGAGTGAATTACAGCCTCGCAGGCAGCGGGTGGCCATCTATTATCCTACATGTAAACAGGTATTCAAATAGCAGCTTCAGAGCCTTCTCCTTGGCATTTAATCATGCCTGTAATCTAACCCCAGTCCTTGCCAAGGTCACAGCTCTGATTGCTCTTTCTCCAGCACTGCAGGTTTCAGTCGGCAGCAGTGACAGCCTCAGACAAGCTGATTGTCCCCCAAATTGACTCTGATGCTCCGTGCAGAATAATTCAGTAGCAACATGGTCTAATCACCAACCTGGAACCTGCCTCCATCCTCACAGCAGAAGGGGAGCCTCACAGCAAAGCTGTGGTTCCTTAAAGGTGTTCAGCCTCCACAGTTAGGACAAGACACCCTGCAGATCTGCTGTGGACTGGTGGAGACCTTCAGGCCTGCCTAACACAGCTATCCCAAACCCTATTCCTGCTCCCTGATCCTAACCCTCTCAGCCAGTGACCAAACTGCAGCCTTCTGCTTCCTCCTCCATCTCTAGCTAAGAAGCAGTTGTCTTGGATGTTGACCCCAATCTTTTACAATTAGCTTTCTCCTCCCACCCAGTGCTAAGGAGGTGCATAGAGCACTGCTGCAAGGCTCCATCTGCATGTATCTGCCTGGAAGAGGCCCCGTGGCCATCATTACCTCCCGTGCTGCTGAAGCTGGTGGTACCCAGTGCAGGTCCCTCACAAGCACCTTGCCTTACCGCACCCATAGCTTTGTCCTGGCATTCGCTGCCTTCCCCTGCCAGCCTCTGCAAGCAGCTGCTGAGCAGAGCAATGTTACCCCTGCCAGTAACAGGGCTGGCACCCTGGCCTCATCCTGCCTTTCTCCTCCCACCTTAGTCTCTCTCCTGGGACCCTGGCTCCCCAGGAGGATGACTGAGCGCAGAGGTACAAGGAGACGCAGCCTCCGCAGTGGAATTCACAGAGCATCACACAGCCAGAAACACAACCAGATCCTGTCCCGTGCTGAGCTGAAGTCAATGAGATTTGAAGGTGCTCAGCAAAGCCTTTTCAAGGATCAGGTCCTTGAAGCGTAATCAATAATCAGTTCATCATCCTCTTTGCTTCTCTTTCCCCCATGATGCCTTTCTAAAAAGCAGCTGAGAAATTCCTCAGTCACCAGCCAAGGAGCAGGCAGTAAATCTGCAGAATATAAAGATGATTTTCATTTCCATTGGGCTACTCTATTTTTCCTCTCTAAATATTTCAAGGGGAGCTCGATTCATGGCTTCTCCTTTGGCGTTAAAAGAAAATAATAATAATTTTTTATTTAAAAGGTAGAGGAGCAAAAGCCCCGAGCACTGGGGGCCTCTGTATTGTGTTTCAGATGGTTCCCAGCTTCATTACTAGCTCTAAGCAAGTTCTGTATACATCACCTAGTTTAATTCAGCAATATCATCAGTGTCAATGGGGATCCAGTGGCTGCTGGCTATTGGTCATCTGGACCTGACACAAACTCAATAAATACTCCATAACCCCTGACAGCCGCTCGCAGATTAGCCCGAAATGAACGATTGCACAACCAACACCTGCTGAACCAAATCACCCCCCTGACTGATGGGCCTCTACCCAGCTCTGACCACAAGTGAGATCAGGGGAAGAATGATTTTATACTTGAAGAAAAGAATTAGAGATGGTGGCTGGAGCGATTGGAAAACCTTCACGAGGGTTCTTGCTCCTTCCTGCCTCCCCCTGCCACGCCGAAAGCCATCAGCTCCCAATGGGAGCTGTGAGCTGACCACATCACTGCAGCAAGAGCAGAGGCTTGGAGGATTCTATACATTATTGATGTTCAGTTCATGTCCTACCCTATTATTGCTATGAATTATTATTTTGAACTCTTTGGTGAGACTTTAACTACTGCTTCAAAGTAAGCACTTATTTAGAGGTAACAATCGTGTAAATGGCTTCAAGAGCTCTCGGTGCACCAGCCTGAGCCTCCCTCCAGCACTGAGCCCAGAGAGGACTGAGCCTCAATCCACAGCACTCACACCCAGGCTCACCTGCCTTCTGGAGAGCAAGTTTTGGCTCCTGATCACTTTGCCCTAAGTCAAGCCTATAAGCTAACCTAAAGGCTTTGCTAAACTGGAGCCCATCTCCTTTCTCAAAGGCTCTTCTGTTATCGTGTGGATAGCTTCTAGTGGAGTGAAAGGTTTAGGTCAGACACTGGACAGGGTCTTGGAAATGTAGAGGAGGTGAAGCTCCTGTATGTGTTGAAATCCTAAATCACTACTTGCCTTGGGCAAGCACCTTGCAAACATTTTTAAAGTTTTCAGCTCCCAGGAAAACCACAAGTAATATCTGTGGAACTAGATCAGACTGGACAGGCCAGGTTCAGCTTTGAACCTGTGGCTTTTGCTTTTTCAGTGTCTCAGTTTCCCCACAGGCTGGCCAAGAAACACTTCTCTCAGGTTAGAGTCTTTTTGATCTTTTTCTCCAAAACCAGACTTTTCTTTGGCTTGACTACTTTACCCATGTCATCTCAGGAGTCATTCTGCACCAGAAGAAACAATCTGGTGCAGAACTTGGACTGACTTGAAGTCTTCCAATAATGCAGTAGATAATTCTGCCTTTCCCTAGCTCTTTCCCTCACCTGCCTAGTGAGATGCTGAGATCTAGGCTCTCTCCAAGACCGACCTTGGAATGTATTTCCCAGTGCCTGGCACAATCACAGCCCTCACCCAAGATGAAACCTGTATGTGCTATGGCAATGCAAATGGCAGGATAATAGCCCTGCTTGTTTTATCATGTTCCTTTCTGCCTGCTCAGAATCTGTCATCATTTTCACTACCCAGAATAGCTGTCACTCCAGTTTTGGCTCTAGGATCCTGTTTTGATTCCAGCCCTTATCGAGTTTATCTAGAATCCTTCTGCTCATTTAAAAGAACAAAACCAAAAAACACCCTCCCCCCAAAAAAAACCAACCCATTTCTTATTGAAAGAGCTTTTGGGAGTTTGTCTGAGTCGGATCCCAAAAAGCCTGCGTGGGTTTGATGCACTCCAGCTTAATTGCTGTCCCCACTTTTGAAGAGCTGTCTAGATGAGGGACCCGCCAAAGTCTTTCAGAGTAATGTGATTTGCTAGAGAAGCCACAGGATAGGTTTGTAGAAACACTGCTGCTCCCTCTGCCAGCTTAAATCAGATACCAGCCTGACCTCAGAAAGCAGTGCCTTTTCCTATAAATTTTGGCATCACATTGAGTTACATCATTGGTGCTGCATTCTGTGCTGTTACAGACAAGAAGTCACGCAAGTTAATGTGGCATCTGGCTGGAATTGAAAGGCAAATGCACAAAGCTGGAAAATCCAAATCCCCCTTTGCCCTCAGACACCTGTGGCTGCTCTGCTAGCCTACAGCTCTGCTCCAGCAGGGCTGGGACCTTTTTCTTTGCAGAACTCCCTATATTTACTTCTGAAAGGCTTTTCCTCCCCCCTCCCTTTCCAGTTTCTGACAGGGAAGATGAACAGTAATCCTCCGTCTTCTGGAGGCAGAAGCTCACTTACTGGAGCTCCATCTGGGAATGGTACCAAGCTGGAGCAAGTGTAAGCATCCTTGGAGAAGGAGCTGGGTGACATGGGGATGCCCCAGCTCTGGTCTGGATGGGCAGGACATGGCTCCACACAGCCTGGATTGTACCCGTGCTGTGAGAGGACATGCATGCTTCCAACCCAACCCCTTATTCATACAGGGGCTCCCCGAGATTCCCAGCAATATCCACATACACACAGGAGGACACATGGTGGAGACCACATGGGAGGTCACACGTGGTCATCTGCTCTCGCATGCTCACGCCTGTCCTCGTTAGACCCCGATTAATCACAGCACTCCAGCTCCCTGTGGAAACAAGGAGATTTCCTGGTGTGCCAGCATGCTCCAGCCCCCTTGGCTGCCCATACATCTTGGTGGCTCAACTTGAGTCAGGATTCCCTCAGTCCAGCATAGAGGAACAATGCCAAGGATCCCACGGGCACAAGGAGTCCTCAGCAGAGGGAACAGAATTCTTCTTCCCACTTACTTCCCAGCCCATGATGTTACTGACTGGCAGCCCTGAGAGAGAGCAATCACAGCTCACAAACGTGCACTTCTCTCATTCCTGCTTAATTTGCTCCTAGTTGCTTTACAGAACCCCTCACCAATTTACCAATTAGTAGCTAATTTAATTTGCTCTATCAGGACTGCAGCCCACTGAGTGTTGTGGTGGATGTACACAGTAAGTGCTGCCAACTGCCAGTGCCAAGTCCAGCCTGGGCATGGCAAGTGAGGCACATTCAGAGTGACACAACCCAAATTCCAACTCCCTTCCATCTCCTTTCCCCAAAGGCTGAAGCAGATGCTTGAATTCCATCTTGGAAAGACATTGAACACCTCTCCCCCAAATCCAGCACTTCCAGCTGCCCTTGCTTTGTATCCCAGGGAGATTCTGCTAGCAGAGACAATTCACAAATGTCCAGTAAGCAGCAACACCTGGTCCAGACCTGGTCCAGTCTCAGTGGGGTTGGGGGCTGGGTATTTTGGAGGCATTTGTTTCTTTGTTTTGAGAGAGAGAGCCAGCTGGAAGTGATATCATCTGAGTTTTTAATTTAAACCTGCACAGTGATAAAGTATTTCATACAGGTATTTTAAAACTTCTTACTTTGAGTCATTTTGCTTCATTTAATTCCAATTTTTAGGCTGTGTTAAATTATTGATTATTCTTCATACAAGTTCTAGCTGCTGTCCATTTTAATATGGGGCAAAAAAGAAACATTTTGGATTTTTCTTTCTGAGTAAAAGAGGACAGACAGGCAGGGAGACAGACATATCTGAGTGCAAAACATTTAATGAGTTTTCCAGAGGAGAGAACCTGTTTTCTGTGTTCTGAATCTAACCAGCAGTACAAAATCTCTCTGTCCTCAGGCATGAAGCTCTGCAGCCCCTCTGTATGAACATCAGTAACCAGGCAACGCTCAAAGCCAAGCTGGACCAGACCCCGAGACCAGCAGCCACTGACTTGGCCCTTCAGATCAGCATCCTCTTCCCTTATCCCTCTGCCCAGCAGGAAACACAAGTGTTGGAATTGAGCAACAGGGGCTGGAACCTGCAGTAAGTCCACAAAAGCTGAGAAATCCTCAGCACTACCTGTGCCACTTGTGTCAGTAAGACAGAGCTTGGGTTCTCCCAGCCTTGGCTCCTGCCTGGGGCCAAAGCATCACAGTGAGCTTTGAAGCCAGGTCAGGAGGTATCAGCCTTCTTCACTCCACCTGCTGCCAGAAACACCAGGATCTTGGAGATGCAGTGGTATGGGGGAAGAGAGGATGGGTAGGGGAGAAACAGACCATAATATTATGAAGCACCTGGTGAAAAACTACAAATGGATGGCTAAGTTTTCTGTCTACCAAGCTCTGCCTTGAAAGAGTTTTTCACTATAATTGTAATTGATGTTTTCCTTCGTCCTTGTAAAATGGTTTAGTGGTTTGGAAATGATTTAAAGGAGGAATAAATATGCAAAACCAGAGCAGATTTCTGTCAGGCTGCAACTCCTTTCTCTGCAGATGGACTGCAAGGCACCTTGCACAGATCAATACCTTCAGGGAACAAATAATTTTGTCTAGCTTATGTGACATCCTCAGAACATTTCTGATCTAACACTAACCCAGCCAAAGTATATTAAGTGTTGTGGGTGTTGTGTTAGATCAATTTTAGGCCAGTGCTGCTGGAAACTCATCTGGGGGAGGGTTGGATTCTGTCTGCTGGCCTAGAGAACAAAGCTGTCTTAGTTGTCACTACTCTCTTAGTTAGCTGTGACAGCTAACGAGTGAGTATGATTACACATATCCATACTGACTCATGGGTTTCACCTACAGGTTTTAAAAGCTGGCTAAACCATCCCACCCTCCTTGCTGATCCAAGGGAAATGGTCTTCCTGCAGAAGAAAGCAGGAGAGAATCCAACTATGGAGAATCCATTTTACAGGGGATAAAGGAACTGTGTAAGGAACAGTTTACCCAGAGAGTACCTCTGACAGCCTGCACAGGAGGCCAAACAAGTGCAGGTTTCTACAGAAGGCCACTTTCAGATTTTCAGGAGTCAAAATTACTGAATTAACTCCTCCACTCCATGTTATTCATGAGACAAGAGAGGCTGTAGGCAGTCCAGAGATCCCAGGTCCCACCAAAGAACCCCACGGAATGACTTGGGACCAGCCTCCCTATGGGCATCACCTCTCCCCATGCTGCCATGACCATCCATGCTTGGAAAGATGCCACAGATGGGATCAACCAGCAGATCCCTGAGCCTTTCCCTTGCAATCTCCACGCTCCTCAAGTCTATCTCCTACATGGGCAGAAATAACCTGGATTTGATGGCCTGTCAAATCTGCTGCAAGAGACTGGAGAGTGTTTCACAAGGCTGGAGAGCAAGCGTTTTAGGTGACAGCAGGGTGGTGGCTTGCTGGCTGAGTGCCTATGGAAATGAGGTTGTTAGTGAAGCAGAGTTTGTAACTGAATGGAATTTATTGTACAATTAACAATGTTAAGACACCTAGAGCCTTGGATGGGTGTCTCTGTTATTTTGAATCTCAATAAATAACTACTTTAAGGATACCTTTACCACTTGCTTTTTCATAGCACAGCCAAGGCCAAAGTAATTTACTAAAAATAATGGGACTGGCTCATTGGAGACCAGCAAGACTCCTGAGACAACTCAGTGGGGTTCTGTTCACAGACGGATCTCTTCCAGATGTCATGGTGATCAGTAGTGTGCATGAACCAGGAGAGGAAAGGACTCTGGAGCCCATATCTGGCCCCAGCATGTTCTATGCACGCACACAACTGCACCCAACACCTTGCCTTTGCAGACTCCAGAGGCTGCCTGGCAATGCCCTCCACACACACACACCACTTTCCACGAAATGACTTCTCAAGAAATCACAGATAGTCCTGAGATGTTGTTGTTACTGTTGTTATTATTATTATTATTCTTTCTAAAAGTTACTTCTGACGACTGCTGTGCTGCTGACATTCCCTTCCAACTGCAATAACTAACCTGTCACAGCCTACAAACGCTGACAATACAGCACCGTGTGGGGTTGACTTAATAAACCTCATTTACATTCATTTTGATTCGCTCAGGCATTGAAAAACATTTCACAGGGAAAAAGAAATAAGTAGGAACCTCTCCAAGCTGACATGATGTTTGCTGATATGATACGAACGGACTTAATAGCAGCACGTATGAGAACATGCATTCCTTACAATATTTGCAAATGGGCTTCTTTTTATTTACTTGCAAATGCTTTTTTTTTTCTTCTTCTCCTTCTTTGTGCTGGTGCCACTTGTGCTGTGGAAGCACTGCCATGACCACATCTCCCTGCCACCAGTACTCCTGTCGTCTGTTGGGGCAGCCCAGGAGGGCAGTATGGGTGTTCACCATACAGCAGATGGGTTGATGCTTGCTGCAGCTTTTATTTTATTGTTTTGCTCCCTATTCTAAGGCTCTGCTCCCCAGTTCCCCTTTTCAGAGTTAGTCTGTGAGCTGGTCTGCCTGAATTAGGGCAGTCCAGACCAACATTTCCAACTGTAAAGGCCTGTCTGGGTCCTGTCTTTGGGAGTCAATAACTCACCCACATTGTGCTGAGCACTCATGCTCAGCCCCAGGGGAGCTGGCAGAGCCCCGAGGTATGGCTAACAGCCAGCTCCTCCAAGGCAAGGGCAGCAAGTGGCCTCTCAGGCTGCCTTGGACAAAACTTATTCCTTGAGCTCCAAGTCATAGTTTTGAAATGTCCCCAAAGTTGCATTTTTTTCAGGTTTTGTGTATCCTTTCCCTTAAATTTCCTCTTGCCTTGTGTCCCTCTCCTCCCACCCAGCAGCACAGGCAGACTGCTGGTGCAAACATGTTACTGGGAGTTGCACTACAGCCTGCTCAATGCTGGAGGATTCACAACTGGGCTCAAGGTTTATCTTACCTCAAAGACTGATAAACACACAAGACATGGTGGTTTTGTTATTTCTGCTGAGCTTTTTCCTGCTGACATTGGTTTAAAGTAATTTCTTCTTGATTTACATCTGTCTAAGGTCAAAATGAAACAGGAGGAGTTTCAGCAGAATAAGGATTCTGCAGATGAACACATGGGGCTCATTTGGTTTCTCTTATCTGATTTGCATCACATGCAGAGACAGTTTAATTTCAACTACAGGCCCTGAGCAACCAAGAACAGGAAAAGAAAGAAAACCCCAAACCCTGAAAAAGTATCACAAAGAAGCAAGTCAGAGAGGTGTATGGAGCTGGGAAACACCACAAAGGGGAGAACAGCACCAAAGGATGAAAAATAATGCCAGGTGACAAGGTGAACAGAAAAGGAGTTCTTTGCAACACATACAATGCAATGGCACTTAGGGGGAAAGCTCAGAGCACTGAACTACTAGGAGTAATAGTGACTAGCCACAGCTTCCCCCATCACAGACCATATTTGTGTGCTGGAAGCTGGAATTCAGCAAGGACATGTCACGGATGATGGAAAATGTGAATACTTCTGCGTCATGATGGCACAGTGTCCCCATAGCACAAGGCATGGGGTTTACACTGCATCTAGCCAGGAGGAGAGTTCTTGTAGTATCTCTTCTTCCACACCAGGCACCCAAGAACCTAGCCCAGGGATGCTCATCTCTCAGCTCAGTTTTTAGTGCCTTTAGTTCAGGCTGTACCTTTCCACTCGTATCTCCTGTTACTGCTTCAGAGGAGGAACCTCCTTATTCTGTGCTTTGTACCTCCCTCAAGGAGACAAAGAAGCGCAGAGAATGAAAACAAAGACAATCTCACTCTGCCCCTTTCAAAACACAATACTACAGGCCTGTGACAACCCCAAGGACAGGGTTCAGCCTCAGCAGACTGCAGCAGAGCAGCTAGGCAAAGCTGCTTCAGGATGGCTGCCTCCCAGGGATGTGACTCACCCTTGCCTGGCAAGCTGTGGTGGCTGCCCATTGCCTGACCAAACTGCACCAAATACAATGGATAAAAAGGCCTCAGAGTAAAGCAAATGATGAGTCTAGCAAGAGCTTCCATGCTGTCTGCAGGGTGAGTCTCTGCACTACCTCTTACAGGACAGAAACATGCATGGGCTTGTCTTCTGTTTCAAAATAAAACTTTGGAAGAAATCATGAACAAAATCAGAATTAAAGACCTCGGAGCAGAGAAAGACTCTTACATGCTTCTGCTACCCACTGCTCTCATCTCTGCCTGGCTCCTGCTGTCAGCAGCTGTCTGACTGTAGCCCCAGAAACCAAGTAACAGCAGCAAACATTTGTATCTGCAGCACAGACCCTGATTAAGATTCAGATGTTCCAGCATGGTCCAGGTTCAGCAGCTGCTAGCAGGTCCTTTAAAGCCAAAGTGAGAGAGAGAGCAAGCAGCAGAAACAAGAGGAAGGCTGTTGGGGGTCAGCAGAGATATCAACTGCTGGAGGGCTCAGAGCAGCCCTGGGATTTTCACAGTGCCCTGACTATCAGCTTACTATCTGTAGGAAGAGAAGCACACACTGTGGATGTGTCTGTGCCCTGCAATGCCTTCATGCTGGACTCAGTGCCGAGCCACACGTGTGCTCTTCAGCCCTTGCAGCCCACGCAGCACAGGACAATCCTAACCACCACGGGCTATATGTGAACTGCATCCCACACAGACCCAGCCTGGCACCCTGAGAGAGCCTTCGGGGCACCAGGGCAGAGCTGCTCACACCAAGCCTGCCCACCTCCAGCCTTTCCCCAGCTCCCAGCCCCACGCTAGCCTGCGGTTGGCTTGTGGCTAGCTGGTTTTCAGCCTCCGAGATGTTTTCAGTCAAACACGTTGTTCCCCCTCCTCCCCCTCTCTCCTTGCTCCAGCAGCCACCACCTTCTCCAGACTTGGGCAAATTGACAAAGCAACAGGAGAGGGAAAATTGAGTTGTATCATTCCCCCTTGGGGAGTCTCACTTTCCTGCCTGTATTTGAAAGCACTCATTTCCTACATCTCCTGATGAGAGTTCCTATCGATCGGTGACCCCTAAATGCCTATGCCGATCAATAGTCCCCAGTATCTTATTGACAGGTCTATTGACAGCTCTCCCCGTGCAGGAGAGCTAGGCCAGCAGTCAGGCACGGGATGGGGAGAGCTGCTTCAGGAGCAGGGACGAGACTGAGCCACTATTGACACTGTAAATGGAGACAGTTTACTTAGCAGGCAGGGCAGATGCATCTGTGAAGGCAGCCAATAGTTTTCCCTATTGTTTAACAGAAGGAGAAGGAAGAGACGTTTCCTTTGCATGGCAGCAGCGTTACCCCATACAAACACAGAGCTGCTCCCCGGGTTTGGGGCTCTGCTGAGCAGGGGCTCCACACCTTGGGTGGGTGGAGACAGGCAATCCCTTCCTGGCTCTGCTCAAGGGCCTCTTCAGTACGTTCCTGAAAGCAGCAATTATTTTTGTCAAGATCTTGTCAATAACCCACCAAGAACTCTCTCCTTCTGTGTCCCTGGCTCACCCATGCCCTGGCCAAGTCACCTCTGCTTCAATCCCACGGGTCTGCAAGCACTTCATCCTGTTAAGCATTAGAGACAACACTGCCCACAATGCAGGGCAAAAGCTTGACAGCCCAGGTCCACACCATCTCCTACAGACAACTGCAGAGCCCACCCTAAACCCAGCAATGTTCTGGGCTCCTTCTCCACTCAGGAGATAGCTGCTGGCACCCTGGAAGGGGCAGGGACCCCCCAGGCTCTCCCCACCACTCTGCTTCGCTTTGCTCCTGCGCATCCCAGCGGCCGGTGCGGGAGCACCACGTGGAGCAGTGCAGAGAGTGTTTACAGTAAATCCTCCTAGCACATGCCTTCACAGCTCACCACTCATCCAGGCGAGGAGCTGAGGGGGAAAAAATGAAAGAATATTGAACTTCTAATGCACTGTAATTACCAAATGATCCTATCTCAGAAGCAATGGGGCCCCATGGGATTTATTGCTGTATTAACAGTGGTTTTCCATTGCATTACTTAATGAATAATGTCTAGGCTAATAGCACACCCAAAAAAAACCTAAAAAAAAAGGGAGAACACAACTCCAGTGTAATTATTATTTCTTCTAATGCAGCCACTTCTTACATAAATACCCATCTCTCTTTATTGGGTTGTTGTTTAAAAAATGTTTCCTATTAAATTGCCATCGCTACGAGGTATATATTATCGTTGTTATTTCTACTTCTGCTACACAAAGATCTTTTCCCACTCCCTGACACTTGCTCATACCCAACTGACCACTGGGTTCCCACCCACACCCCTGGTGCCACCCTCAGCTCAGCTACCTGAGTTCTCAGAGAGCTGCAAAGATCTCAGCTGTGCAAACAGCCCAGCCTCTGTTTATTTTGGTAGCCTCACAAAATATTTATGGAGAGTTATTCAAGCAGAAAGGCTGAATGGAGATCATTGCAATGTGTCAAATTAAAGAGTGCTTAATGCTGCCTAATCTCCTGGTAATTACTGTTGTGGCAGTGGATGGCATTAGAGCTGGGTAAGGAAGCTAATGACAGTCAGAGCTCGGAGCCTTGGCTGGGTGTCAGAGCTGCTTTCTCCCAGCAGGCTCCATCCAACAAGTGGGTCTTTTTCTCTCTATATACTCATCAAAGGACCCCCTCACCATTTCAGCAGCACCCTGGCTCACCAATCTCAGTAGTTCTTTGCACAGTGATGCCCCAAACACAGAGCTCGGTGCTGGGCACCGTACATGCCTTCAGAGGGAGGCAGCCCACACGCCATGGAGCCCAGCATCAATTAAAACAAAGTAGACAAAGAAGCTTTATTATCTCCATTGTAGAGCTGGGGAATTAAAGCACCTAGAGAATAAGAGACCCAGCAAATAATAATAAATGCTACTTGGAACTGCTGATGCTTATCTGAACTTTGCAGAGTTTGTGTCACACTAATTACTGGAGCTGTGTCTGATTAGCTCTGCCCTCACTTGAGGATTGCTGTGCCTATCTGGGCATCCCACACTCAGATCACTGCTGGGGTTTAGGTGTCAAAACCAACCACCTGTGGGGGCAAGTGGGACTCCAACCCTCATGGCTTGTCTAGTTTTTGTCCTTGATGAGGTCAGCAGCAAGTGGAAAAGAAAAAGGGAGACAACTGGCTCTATGGGTTTGAGATGTGCAGCTGGACCAGTCTGTTTGTAGATATGTATTTAAAAGTACCAAGTAGTTACTGGACACATTTTCAAGTAAACACTGATCTTGTTCCTTAAGGACCCTTCTTTCTTTGTTTAATGAGAATCCTACTTTTGCAACAGCAAACCCATTGCCCTGGCAACAGGCTGTGATGTCAGAAGAAGCTGGTTCTGACATCTTCAGGGGAATAAGCAGGAGCAGCTTATGACCCCTGGAGCAAGGAACATTCATATTTTGATGTCAAATACCTAGTACCAACACTGAAAAAACTGCTCTCTGAGCTCTCGCAGATGCACAGCCCCAGACTGGGCAGATTCTGGGCAGAAGAATTGATTCAGCATCTTCCTCATCATCATTAGCTCTGCAGTACCACAAGTACCGCAGCAAGTCAACGCCTTGCAGATTAGGCACTCGTGTGGACGTCTCCTCTCTAGCACTAACTGCACACTGGAGTCACAACCCAAGACTGTGGAAAACATCTACCATCCCAGGAGCTTCCCAAGAGCCTTGGGACCTCCTGCTATAGGAGAGGACTTGAGGAGAAGCCATGCAGGTCAGGGTGGGGAGGAGGGATACCAGAAAGGGCTCAGTGATGGGAGGGAGGAAGGGATGAACCGGTCTATTCCAGTTAGGGCGCTCAGCGAGCGAGAGGTTCATCATTAACTGTCAAACAGCAGTTTTAATCAGCCCTGCTCCTCGGTGGAAGATAGATTTAATATCAAGGCACATTTTCAGAGCCATTAGTTTAATTATGACAGGTGTCTGCAAACTGGATGGCTCTGCTTTCAAGCCATGAATGACAGCGTTTAATTCTCTGGGCCCACAGGGGCCACCAGGGTACTTTACAAAAATGAGCTTCCATTAAAGCCTAAGTGTTTCTTTCTTTCTTTCTTTCTACTTTTTTTTCCCTTTTGTTTTGATATATATATAAATATATATTTCTCTCCTTTTCCTCTTCCTTCTCTGCATGCTTCACAATGAGAGCTGATCAGACAATTGCCCTTTAGTGGAAGGCAAAATAATTTTCCTTGCCCATTAGGATTTATATTACAGGTTAGGAAGGCTGTGCCCCATGTTCTCTGACCAGGCAGAAGCACAGCAATTTGCAGCTTAACCTTTCCATTATCCATCTATCTTCAGTTTTTTCCCCAATAAATAGGTAAAAAAAACCCCCAATAACAAATAAAGGAAGCTTTGGATGCCTACAGGATACTGCTTACTCCAAACAGAGAGTAAATCCAGGTTACACTGAGCCCCTCCAGCTCTGCTGGTGGTACCCCAGCTCTGGGTCACATGAAGAAGGTCCATGCAGTGTTCATCCTCCTTCACTTCAGTTGATACAGGCTTTCCAGATCAGAGCACTCCATATGCATCCATTTTGGGCACCAAAGAGCCTTTCCCTCACCCTTGTTCCCTGAAAAAGGAGAGGTTCTCCATGGCCATGTTTGGGGCAGGAAGGTGTAAACCTGTTGGGGCTTCTGAAATTCTGGGGAAGTTTGGTCCCAAAGACCATGAAGTTTTAATGTAACAGGTGAGGAGAAGAAAAATATGAATGAACTGGCAGCAAGGTGTGAGTCTGCAAATTAACAGACACCAAAGATTCAGTACAAAGAGTCCCAATCAGGGCTAAAGATTCAGATGGAGCTTGTACATCCAAAACCCCCCTAATCAACAGAAAAATCAACATGGCAATTGTTTTTCCAGTTCTGTTACCCAGAGAACTTGCTGATTTAGATCACCCCATGCAGAAGCAGCAAAGGTTTTCTCCTGTCCTTCCTGTGGCTATCAGGCCACCTTAGCCTGCTGTGGCTCCTCCCACGTGAGCTGCTCCAGAGTGACAGCATCAGATTCCCAGAGCATCCAGGATTTTCAGCATCTCCTGCCAGACAGCCAGCAGCACTCAATCTCTAGGACAGCCCCTAGGCTGAGCTCCTTTTAAGGACTGTTGTTTTGTAAACCTAACTCCAGCTGGCTCTATTATTTAACACTCAGCTTTTAGAAGTGTTTCTTCAAATCAGGTCTCCAGGATGGCTGTATCCTGGCAGCGAAGGAGCTCACCCAGTCACCCCTCCTGTGCCCAGGGCTCCATGTGGATGGACTTGTGATGGAAGGCTCTTTGCTGGCTGACTTGGCTTGGTACTGGATGGTGGCAGGTGGGGTTACTGGTACCAAGTTGAGCTTACATTAAGATTTTAGCAAAACTGAAGTAGTTGGTGATCCTCCAAGGAAACACCACAATAGTCCAAATTAGAAAGGAAGAAACAGAGGTGAAGTGAGAGAAGGAGATGTGCCCTGCCTCTCAGTCCCACTGCACTGCCTCGAGTGCTGCCCTGTGCTTCTACCCTAGCCTTGGCAGTTTACCATCCCACTGCTGACACTGCTTCTCCTGGCAGAGCTGCCCCTTTGGCTCACATTTCCACAGGGGAGGGATGGATGGATGCTGTCTCACCCCTTGGCTCCCTTTGTCCCATCTTATCCCTCTGGGGATATGTCCCAGGACAGGATGTGGGTTACAGGAGGAAGAGCTCCTGTCCCCAGGAGGCTGTGCATTGCCCAGGAAGGTCAGGCTGTACCTAGAGCATCTCACTGTTCTCCTGGCTGTACAGTGACCTCTGCTGCAGAGCTCAGCAGCTGCCAGCCACGCTCACAGGAGCCTACAGCTGATAGGATGTGTGGAGGAAAAGAGCAGCTCACAGCCTGGACACTACCTCAATTTCCTGCAAGACCCTTCTAGTCTTTTTTTACCAACACCCTCCACTCCTGTCATACCTGCCTGTAGCCTCCTTGCCTTGTTCCTGGGTCCTGTAAGGGCAGAATCATCATGTTTCACTTCCCCAGTTCCTGCTGGGAACCCCAGAGAGCAGAAAAGGAAATTAAAGGGTGCAGTGAGGACTGCCTGGGACATGCTGTCAAGAGGTTCTCAGCAAGAGAAACATTTCTCCAGCTCTCCCCAGATTCACCTAGACCAGGTTACCTCAGAGTTGTGCCTCAGCATCCCAGCCTTGCCCTGCTGCTCTGCCATCCCTTAGTGCCATTGCCTTCACTGCAGTGAACCTAGCTTGAGGTTTTCCCAGGCAACACTCCTCTGTAGGAAAATGCCAGCCTGGCACACTGCAGCCCTCCCTGGGTCAGGCTGGTCTCAGAGAAGTGCTGACACAGCAGTGGCCAGGGACTAAGCAAAGCTTGCCAGTTCTCCAGCCAGGCTTGGCTGCCCCAGGGCTGCCTGGCTCCAAGGTCTCTCAGCAAGAGGACAGCCTTAGACCAGGGTTTGTCAGCACAAGGAGCCCCCAAGGCCCTTACTTCCAGCCTCTGTGCAGTCTGGAGTCTTTCAGAGTGTTTCTAAAAGGTCAAAAGGAAATATCACTTCTACTTTTCCCCTAAGTCTGATTGTGAAACATTAAGTCCCCAGCCAGCCCTAAATGCTGTTATTTCTAACTCCTAATTCACAGGGTCCCTTGTTATCTCCACATGTCCATGACCTTTCTGTCATGTGTTTAGGAGCTGATGAATGGTAGTTAAGAGATGCCAAACTCATTCCACTTGTGAGACAAGCCACGCCAGTCTCAAAGGGCGTTGGGGAGATCACTTCTCATCCAGCCCTTCTAGCCCCTGCTTTAAGCACAGGAGACATCAATTTAGGTCTCCCTGGTATAAAGCAGCAGAGCTCCAGGTAGGGACTACTGAGATATGCTGATTTATGCTAGCTCAGTATCTAGCAGAGACTCCTAGAGACCTGCTTTGAACACTGACAGAATGTTAAAGTCTTCTGGGACTTCTTTTTCTGCATCTATTTATACAATGAACTTGTTTAAGTGATGCTGCCAAACTCATGCATACAAAACCATCTAGACAGACACCAGCATTCAATACTTAAAGAGGTTTATAGACTTGTGGAGGGACTTTAGAAAAGCACCTAGGTAATGGAGGCACCCAGCATGAACTGTTTTTAAATGGAAATCAGATGCAGGAAGTGTTTTTGGAGTTTTTGTATAGCCTTTAGCATCCAATCACCTCTTGTGTCCACAGCTGCTTTGTGAACATGGCCTGTGGGTGCTGAACTCCAGCAAGCCACTGGGATTTCATGAGAGAGACCAGAGTTAACAGCAAAGTTGATTCAATTTCTGCACAACTTCCCAATTCCTTAAAAAAAAACCCCAAACTCCAATGTGTTTCTCAAGAACAATCCTCCCTCCCTCCCTTCCTTTTCATCCTGTCTGGAAGTGCCTCTGCCTTTGTTCCTCCCCAGGAGGGGTCTGGCAGGTTCTAGCACAGGAGGAACCATGGAGAAACAGCAGAAGCTAGTTAAGTCCAAACACATAAAATTACACATATTCAAAACAAAGAGCATGGGAACTTGGCAGAAGGAGAGGGTGTCTAACTTACCAAAGCAGCTATAACTCAAGAGCTGACAAATGATGTGGGTTTGAAATGAGTATTTATTCTAGTATTTAATAACACAAATCCAGAGTGTGGAGACTCTTCTACTGCTGCATCATATTGTCTTCAGTGTCTCCCAGTCACTGAGGGCTGTAAGGACCAAGGACTGTTGTGGTTTACCTAATTCAATGCCTTTCTTACAATGTTGTATGGCAGAAAAATATGTGGTCAGCAGGGCAGGGGATTCCCCTGCTAGTGTCTGGGCTAGTATTGTTTCTGAAACTCTGGAGCTGAGAGAGGCATTGGACAGTGCAGGGGAACTCATCCCAGAGGAAGCCAACCAGCTCCCAATCAATCCATCACTGTGTCCAAAGTTACTTCTCCAAAACCTCTCAGATTTAGAGTAGATCTGACTCAAGTTGGCAGCACTGAGTGTCTTCTCACCATGTAGCAGCATCTCCCCAGCCATCCAGCTGTGCAGGACCACAGAGGGCACAGGGGTTGGTACTGGGTGGAGGAGGGGATGCTCAGTTATGCAAGTTCCTTACTTCATCCCACTGAGGAACAATACTGGGCTTACACTGCAAAAAGGCTAAAAACTGATGTTCAGCAGCTTGGCAGAAGAGATTTCTGTTTTTCCTTTTCCTCTTATTGTAGCAATGAACTAGGGAGTTGGGTCTAGATTCAATCCAATTTTTATTTCAGTTTCTTGACCCTTGGTGGGTCTCTGAAATTTATAGGGAGCAGCAGTTGGGTTGGACCTGCCCCAGGATGCTTGGTGCTCTCACTACCAACATCTTCCTTCAATCAGCTTTTAGTGCACAGGATACACTAGTGACCTTCAGGAAAGTTTGTATCCTTGAGAGCTTCTGGCCTGATTTTGTAGAAGAAAGTAGGGGTTTGAGGTCAAACCATTGTCTCAGGTGTTTATTGCAATATCTGCTATCCCACAACATTTGCTGAGAAGAGCATGTTTGTCCCAGACCCAGAGAGCAGCATTAGTTCAGGTCACCCTGGGATTAGGTGAATGTAAAACCAACAGCCTGTGCTCATGCCTTGTGGGTTGCAGCTTTTTGCTGTGTTCAGTGTAGGCTTTCTGCATTTTATTTTAAATGCAAACCACGTTACAGAGCAGCTTATTTCTGTTTTTAACTAGTGAACAATGTTGTGATGACTAACTGCCACAGGAATTCACCTCTTAGTCTAGTAAACCCAACCCAAGTGAATGCAGAAAGGAATATATTATTTTAAATGTGTAATAATGGGGGGGAGGAGGTTTTTATGACTCTTCATGACCTTTAAAATGAAGCTCTGAAAGTGTCTGGACAGAACAAACAGAAGGATTCAAGGGAAGAAGCTGTCTGCACTGGATGCCTTTCCTGTGAGATGGATGTTTTAAAGCTCAGGTAGAGATTCTCCTGTCCACTGCAAAGGAAACATCCCAATGGGGGCAGATGGTGAATGAGCCATATCAAACAAAGTGCTTACTCGCTGATAATACTAGCTTCAGTTTAACTACAAATTAAATATACAATTAAGAACACCCAATATGATTTGACTTCTCTTTTGGAGAAGAAATGATGGATTCAGTTTCCTTAACCTACCCCCAAGACTTGTAGTACTGCCAGCAGGAAACAGAGCCCACCAGACAAACCCACCCAGTTAGTATTGATCTACACATAGGGGGAATTTGGGAGGAGTTACAAACATGGGTGGGTCAGAACTGACATCTAAAGTAGGACTCAAAAGGTTTACACATGGTGAGATGCTTCAACCTTCCTAGCACCAGTAACCCCAGCAGTTCACATCACCTCTCCAAGGCCACGCTGCAGCTAGCACTGGAAGTTACAAATCCCTGGCCTGGCCCAACAAAGAGTACCTAAACCCATGCCATTTGGAGCCCTGTGGTGACAGCAAGGTTCTGCCCTTCTGACAAGGTCCTCATCAGCCTTCCTGAGCCTGCCTACCAACATTTTCCAGTGGTCAGGAGCCACCAGACACATCCTACTGACCTCAGGAAGTCTGCTGCTGGCTGCAGATGAAGACCCAGACCAAGAATTGCACCTAGCTCACCCAAAGTGAGTGGTAAGAAATGAGAGAATACAAATGCTCCCAGCAAGTGAGAAAACCATGGAAGTTATGCCAAGAGACAAGTCTACCCTGTTCCTCAGCAGCTTTCCATGAAGGCTCCACACGAAGGGCAGTGAATCTCTATGCCCCAGAGCAACTTCCCTGCCAGTGATATGGCCAAGTATGCACAGGGTTATTTGAAGGTGCCTGCAGGCAAGGTTCTATTGTCCCCAAAGCCAGCCTGATGCCAAGGAATATCTCCACTGTGTCACAGGCCATCACCTCAGCTCCACACCAGTGTGGCTCCAGGAATAGGTCTGTTCCTCCCCAAAAGCTTAGCAGCAACCACTGACAACTTCCAGCTGCCACTGAGGCACCAGAGCCTCAGTAGCAGGATACTGATGTCCTTAGACACAGGAGTTAACTAACTTACACTGGGTAAAATTAACCTAAGGCTTAGGCACCATAATACAACTCACCTGAGCCCTCCAGAAATGGTAAGGAGATCCCAAAGCCTTGTGTTTGCTTTTGCTGTGGGGATAGACTTTACCCCCAGCAAAGGCTTCATGCTGCTGACATCCAGCTGGGCACTTAGTGCCCTCACTCAACAAAAGTAAATAAAACAAAACAAAAAAATGGTTGTCACACTGCAAAGTGGTGTTAACCACCCAGCTCAGAAACCACTAAATACTCTTGTGGAGAGCCACTGAAAGAACACATCACTGTGGGTTTGCTTTTCCTTCATGTTATGGAGAATCAAGTGAGGAACAGTGTTTGGACTATCCTGCCTTCAGATGCATTACCAAGAGAGAAGACCAGCTTTAATATCTACACACTGTCATCACAAAGAAGGAAAATGTTGCAGGTGCCAGGACCTGGGAGATGCTCTGAGCATTATTACTTTTTGTCTGGGAAAGCTGCTTAAGCACACAAGAGGTCTACACTTCTACATCCAATCTGCAAGGGGGGGGATACGCCAGAACATTCGTGACTCAGCTTGTCCAAGGCAGCAGCAGCAGCTCTCCTCCATAGAGAAAACACATGGCAAGCCCACAGAAGTTGTCAGCTGAGCCATGAAAAGCATCTCCTCAAGATTATGCAAGGATTACAGCAAACACCAGGAAATCAAACTGTGCTGGAGAAACAATTGCATTGAGATCCTCCACTCACCACCAGGAGCCCCATTTATCACTCTGGAAAGGACTTAAACAGAAGGTTTTCTACTGGCTTTGTGTAGCTTGAGGTTCCTGGATGTATGACACTCCAGGAGATGCTCACCACCAAGCTTGGACATTGAAGTTAGGGCAGTTGCTTCTCAGGTACATGCTGCTTGTGGTGGGAGAGGTTATCTTTCTGCAGAATGGCGTAAGGAAGCCACAGTGGCCTGTGGAGAACCTTCTCTCCCTGCTCTGGCTGCAGGGAGAGCCTGGGGAACACCAGACACACATAAGGGTCTCTGCAGCCTCTCATCTGTGGCCACAGACACCTTCAGTGCACTCAGGTAAAAATAAACTGAGGGCTATTAGAGAGAAGAAGCTGGCAGAACAAAGCTACAAAAAAAATCCCTAAAGGCTTTGAGCAAACACAGCTCCATATTCCTATTTTTGTAGTATCTCATTATTTAAGTCAAAACACATGATTTTTAAGAAAGCTGACTCAGGGCTTTTAATGCTTGGGGTTGCCAACACTGTATGTGCACAAATGCTTTTCAGAGGCTCTGATCACCTGCAATTCACACCAAATTGTGGGTGGCTAGCACTTAAAACAGCAAGCCTGTAATTTTATATACAGTTGCTGTTTTATTTCCTGCTTTCTGTTCTGACCTTGATGTTTTTGTGGTCCCAGACAGATACAGCAAATGGAAAAACCTACCATTTCACTCCTGTGCAAAGTCATTTCATCTCAGAAGAGGTGGAGAATTTTTATGCCTGGTGGCAAACACACAAACCCATAATCCCAAGTAAAAAGCATTACCTGTGGCAAACAGGCTTTTGCAGCAGCAACAGGGACATGTTCCCTCAGAGAAACTGGCAGGAATTTTCTTAAGGTCAAGCTCTAACTCCAGGAGGGACAATACCAGATTTTACAGGCTGGCAAGCAGTCACCTTCTTGTTATTCAGAGCAGTATGAGCTTGTTCATTTGTCTTTCACTGTAGTTAAAAAAAAAAAAAAGAGAAAATAATAAAGAAACAAGAAAGAAGAAAAAACCCCCATCAACACAACTACAAAGACCAGTCCTCCAGAATGAAAGCTACATATATAGGTTACAGTTTCCTGCTAAAACAAACCCCCTCACAGTATGATTTCATAGGCCATGCTAATTATTTTTAGGGCAAGCATAATAAAACCCAGGTGATTTGCCTTTAGCAATTTCTTCTTATCTTCACACAGCTCCGGATCATTTACCCACATGGTAAGCAATTACAATGAGCCCTGCAGTTCCTAACAGACAGCTTTTGTCAGAACCCTGCAAGAGTTACACAAAGGTTAATATGCTTTTGCACTACAAAAATCTGGGCATTGTCTTGTGTATTGTAGGACGTGCTCGTGACATGCTGAAGTCTGCTGATGTACAAGATCAGCAAAACAGAAGGTTTTCCCACTGGGAGCCTTTTTCTAACTAGTTCCTCATCAGGATGCTGGTGTGCAGGAGCCTGATTTGCCATGCACCCACTCAGAGCAGCATTTCCAGCCAGTCATGCACCCCTCCCCTCGCCCTCTCCCTATTGCTCCATGCCAGGCTGCCATACACCATGCTTTGGCTGGAGAAGAGAGTCCTAGTGCAGCAGTGGTGGTAACATGGAAACCAGCATCTCCTTGCACCGTTGCTCTTCGTTTCCCACCTCCCACATGTAGCATTCCAGCCTGTTTGGGATCAGCTGGGGCTGCCTCTGGCACTGCTGGCCTGAGCCCTTCAGGTCTTTGGAAGACAGAGAGTGAAGACTGACCAGGAATGTGCCTTCATGGCCAAGAATGTCAATGGTCTCCTGGGGTGCATTAAAAAATGTGTGACCAGCAGGTCAAGGGAGGTTGTCCTCCCCCTCTTCTTTGCCCTACTGAGGCCACAGCTGGAGTCCTGAGCCCATTTCTGGGCTCCCCAGTTCAAAAGAGACAAGGAACTACTGGAAAGAGTCCAGCAGAGGCTAAGAAGGTGCTGAGGGAACTGGAGCATCTCTGGGACAATGACATGATGTGGTGGGGGGCCTTTGTTTGCCGGCAGAGCCTGGCTGTAACCTCCTTTTCACACCCAGCAATATAGCAGAGGGTCTTGAGACATTCCTCTGTTAAGTTCAGTGCAAACAGGCAAGGCTCACACATCCCAGAACCCCAGCAGGGTTGGGGCTGGCAGGTACTGAGGAGTCTGCTTTCCTACATGTCCTTGTCACACATCCACTGGTGTCCAGCTGACAGAGCTGTGGAGAAGTCTCCTCAGTCTGGAGGGGTAGCAGGGTTGGGCTTCTCACCTTTGGAGAGTACAGCCAGTGTCTCTCAATGGCTGGACATACTCAGCAAGGCAGATCCAGGCCAGGCTGTGGAGAGGCTGCTGAGCCCTGGCTGACTGCTCTCCCTCTTCTGCTCTGCCTTTGCCTCAAAGCATCTGGTGGGTGTTCCAGAGCTTGTCTTAGGTCCCAGCCATTGACAGTGAAAAGTAAATGGGACATTGTGTGAGGGGAGAAACACAAAGGAAGGAGAAAGGAGAAGTTCATTTCTTCTGCTGTGCAGGGCACTTGTGGCTGCTTTTATTCAATTGTGTGTCTCTCTGCAGGGTATTAAATGTAACATACATTTAAGCTAACTCTGGGGTGCCTGAAGCATACAGACAGAATGTGTTTCCTCAGCATTTATTTATATCAAAATATATATTTGTATTGATGCAGTATTGGCTGTCAGGCTACCAACAGAACATCACCCTTGCTGCAATAAAACTCCCAACATGTTCAGCTCTGCTAAGAGGAATCCTACCCCAGCTCTTAATTACAATTTCCAGACAGAGAAAACCAACCCAGGTTGATAGGAAGGGAAAATATCCACCAGCACCACAGGATCCTATGCCACAGGGATGGTACTTGGTCCCAACATGCCCCTGAAGAAGCCTTTTACAGGAGGAGAAGCCTGTTTGTATGACACAAAAAAAATAATTAAAAAAACCTTCAGAAGGGTTGGCAGCATAAAAATTTCTGGCTCTGTCATCTCTCTGTTTCTGCAAGCAGCAAAAGATCCATAATTCTCACACTTAATGTAATTCCAAGGCATCTAAAGTGATTTACAGTCAGTTTACTCAATACTTTCAGCTTTATTTAATGTAACAGTTATGGCACATAAAAAGTTTATTGAAAATCCTTTGGGAGTATGATTGAGTAAGAAACAGTCATTGCTAATACCATTACAAGAGCTGAAGGGAAGGATCCCAGCACGTTTCCTCAGTGACCTTTATGGCTCTGTGATCCAGGGTTACACCAGGAAATCCTCCCTTGCTCTCCAAGGGGAATGGTGCCACGTTCCCTTCTTCCCCCGTGGGGATCAAGCAGCTCAGGAGGCACTTATCTGCCATGCTGAGCCCTGGGTCTGCTCTGCCTCGCCAGCGGGAAGGGAAGGGAAGGGAAGGGAAGGAAAGGAGAGGAAAGGAAAGGAAAGGAAAGGAAAGGAAAGGAAAGGAAAGGAAAGGAGGGCTGGGAAGCTGAGAGGGGAGAAGTTTCCCTCCTGCCAAAGTCACTCATTTTTGCAGTTATTTATTCTTGTAGTTGCCATTTGCAAGCAGAGCTGAATCTCTTCTCCGAAGAGGAGTTGGTTTGGGTGGGGTTGGGATGAAACAGGGTTGCAGTAGGATGAAACTGCACAGATCCTTCCCAGCCCAGCTCCCCGTGGTGCCACTGGCTCTTTCAGCATCACCAGGCTGTTAAGCTTCTCCCCAAAGGTGAAATTGCAAAAGATGTTAATTTGCCTCAGCAATTAACAAACATTACTTTTACTACCATTATAGCAGTGACCATAATTTAGTAACTGCCAACACTGTCAGAGATAACATCCACAGTGCTGAGCAGATCTCACCACCAGTTTGTGTTGGATATTCTCACACTCTTGGCAGCCCACCAAGGTTGCCTGAAACAACAGAAGAGTCCCAATTTATCTTAAAAGTGCAGAAGATGAGCATAATAATTATTACTGTCACTTTGCAGGCACCTAGAAGCTCCAGCCACAGCCCAGACCCAGACTTTCCATGTGGCATCAGTACAAAATGCTACAATTCTTCCTGGAGTGAGCACTCAGCTTTCCCATCCCTTGTGTCCTGGCTGAATGCAGGCTCAAAGGAAGACATCAGTGTGGTTAGCACCTAGCTCCATGCACAGGGAGATAGGAGCAGAAAGCACACCCTTTCCTTCAGCTGGGGTAGTTCCAAGATCTCTTTCCTCAAACCTGCCCTCACACATAGCCACAGCTTGTTTGCAAGCAACCTGAATTTCCCAGGAGTCAGAGGTGAAAGGTGTGTCATGGGAAGGTGGGAAGAGCCAGCAAAACCAGGACAACAGTGAAAAAACAACAGTGCACTGAATAAACTGGAATAAACAGATAGAAAAACATGTTCCACATGTGCATGTTCCATAAACAGAAAAAAAGGTTACATTTTTTAGATAAGGCAACTGTGATGGATTGTTTAGCTCTATTTGTCAATCAAGTATTAAGACTTGCAGAATTAAAATCAGAGCAGTTCAGAGATGGATTCCAAGCTCTCCAAAACATCAGGCTTGGCATTTCAATAGCTATCAAGCTATCATCTCTAGACAGACAAACAGATAGATGGATGGATGATTTGGAGAACAAGATGGAGACATTCTTTCAAGACTTATTTTTTTTTGTTTTATTTTCCCAAGAGATGATTTGCTTGTGCCAAGAATTCAGCCTGGGGAAAAGTCCAAATGCAGCATTTCCTTTAACTTAAACTGGGGCTTGGCCCAAACTAAGCTTTGGCTCCAGAGACCTGCTCTCTGCAGGGACACAGAGAACAGGATTTGGTGCCTCCAAGCCCACCCCTGTGTTAGCAGAGCAGAGATGTGCATCAGGAGAGGAATGGACACCTGCCTTTGCCCCCAGAAACACCATTTACAGGTGCCCAAATGTTAATGCTGAACAGATGGGTGGGAGAAAAGCAGCATTTCATGCTGGAGCTGGCAGAGCAGACTCCAACAAGTCCACTATTGTTAGACAGAAATTCCTAGAAACAGATGCAGCAAATTCAGTGCTTTAGAGCAAGTTCTGAGGTTGGGGTCTGCTGGGAGAAGTCTGTGTAGCTTATGGATTAATGTACTATTATTACATTACTCTTTAAGCTTCAAAGGTCTGCCAGGAAACCTAAGCCTACTATCTATTGAATGACATTTTAAGAACAAATAATACATTAATATATTTAATTTGAGAATAAACACATACATTATAGGAAGGGATTTTGTCTATGCTGATAAGTCAGTGCCTGACCTTTCCTTTGCAATCCCTGGGTGGATGCTCAGCCATAGAGGACCTGTTCCAGGAACCTCTGCTATCAGCTGCAAGGCAAGAGCCTTACTGCTGGGAACTGCAGCTGACACCCTCTTTGGAAAGGGGAGCTTAGCCCTAATTATCCCTTCGACACTAATCTACAGCTACACTAAATCTTGTTGCCTCAAATTAGTTAATCAATTAAGTGTCAAACCACAAAATGTTAGTGATTGTGGCCTGAATTTATTGCCTTGGCACATGCTTCCATCTGCTGTCTCTCTCCTCTAGGCAGGTTCTGCTGTTGGAGAACTTTGGAGCAGGCAGTTCCCCCATCTCATTAAGGGAGGGTTAATGAGGCCAGGCTACCCTGCCCCAGAAAGAAATGGGTTGGAAATGCAAAGTCCTGCACCTAGGGAGGAATCACCTCATGAACCAGGATATGCTGGGGGCCACCCAGCTGGAAAGTGGCTTGGCAGGAAAGAACCTGGAAGTCCTGGTGGACACCAAGCCTAACAAGCAATGAGCCAGCAATGTGCCCTTGCCACAAAGGTAACCTGAGCTGCATCAGGCAAAGCACTTCCAGCAGGTTGAGGAAGAGGATCTTTGTTACAAGAGAGACATGGACACACTGCAGAGCATCCAACAAAGGCCTGGACAACCTGACCTAGTGGATGGTGCCCCTGCCAGGCAAGGGGGTTGGAACTAGATGATCTTTAAGGTCCCTTCCAACTCTGATGATTCTATGATTCTATGAAGATGAGTAAGGGACTGAGGCATCTCCCAGGTGAGGAAAGGCTGAGAGAGCTGGGACTGTTCAGCCAGGGAAGGGAAGGCAAGGCTCGGGGGGGATCTGAAGGGAGGGTGCAAACAAGATGGAACCAGGCGCTTCCCACTGGTGCCCAGTTCCAGGACAAGAGACAATGGGCACCAATTAAACACAGGAGGCACCACCTAATATCAGGAAACACTTTTTTTACAGTGAGCTTGGCTGAACACTGGCACAGGTTGCCCACAGAGGTTGCAGAGTCTCCCTCCTTGGTGGTATTCAAAACTCACCTGGACAGGGTCCACACATCCAGCTCCAGGTGGCCCTGCTTCAGCAGGGATATCGAATAAGGTGATTCACTTCCAACCTCAACCATTCTGTGGTGCCTCAGCCTGAACCCTAAACCCTTTTGTGCTTGATATGAGTTGTTGTGATTACAGCAAGTCAGAAAGTCTTGGTATTTGCACAGGACAGCTTGGAAAGTTTGAGCTGATCAGTTCTGCTGGCAATTTTTTCAGCTTCAGAGAGGATTTTTTTTTTTAGGGTTTCAACAAAAAGATAAACTGATAACTGCAACATTTAGCTTTTTCAAAAGTTGTGAAAGCATTCAGCTTTGGAAAACATTTCTGGTCAAAAAAGAAAATAGTCTGTTTTCTTGGAAACAGTTTCAAAAATAAATGTCAGACTTTTAAGTGTGTATTTGAAAGAGGAAACTTTTTTTATAGAGAGTTCCTTGGTTTTGTTTGTTGCTGAAAAACAGCACCACCACAAAAGACTTTTCAATGGAAATTTCAGTTCTCAGTGAAAAGCTATTTTTCATTCAAAGGACATTTAGAAGAAAAATATTCACCCGATTCCAGTCCCCAGGGCTAATGTCTGCAAGAACTGTGTGGCCAGAGGTCATCTTCTCCCCATTTACAACTCCTGGGGCCAAAAAGCAAAACAAAAAAAGAGATGAGTATTCAATTCTTGGGGGTCTCCAAGTGAGATGAGTGATGCTGAGCCAGTTATTGCCACGCTGGGAGCAAACGAGAGCATCCTGCTCGTCGCCACTGTCATCGTCCTGCTTCTGATGATCAGTTAAAAATGTAAATACAAAGGCTAGACTTTGGGAGAGCTAGCACAGGATGATGGGGGGGGGGGGAAAAAAAATTGCAAAAGCGAGGTTTATTGATCCCCAGTCAAGATTGATGGCACAATAAGAGTAGGAGGCGAAGAGTGATTTTGCTTTTGAAAACGTTGATGAATAAGCACTCAGGGGCAACAAATAGCTGGACTCCCCGGTGATGGACGGCAGCAGGAGAACAAGATGCATTTTTATAAATGGGTGAAAGGAGAGGAGGACTTATTAAAAAAAATGAATGACCACATGTGGCAGGGATATGCCACTGGGGAGAAGCCAGCCATTGATTTATGTGCACTACTGGCATTTGAAAATTCAATAATAACATTGACAAATGAGAGGCAAAGCTGGCCAGAGGACAGCAGAGAACTTGGAGTGGAGAAAGAAAATGCCAAGGTCAGGATGAAGGAACAGAAAAACATGCTTATGTTGGAAAGGTTTGGAGTTAACTCATCTATATAAAGACATTAAGAAAAATCACTCTGGGATCAGAGCTCACCATCCTGACTCTGTGGCATGAACCGGGGAGAAGTAAATGGAGGAGATGTGGCATCCAGTGGACCTCTCTGTGGGGATATCTACTTCCTGATGCAGGGAGCAGGGATCATTTAATCTCCCCTCCTGCTTTTGATAAGCTGGTGCCTAGTGCTCCCTGGCACCTTTAAATACCCTGCAGTTCCAAGAAGTGTTGGAACATGGAACACCCCATGCAGGAGCTAAGCCCAAGGCAGCTCATTGCACAGACAAGTTTGCTTTTTGCAGCCCCAGCTGGGAATACAGCTGAGGTTCAGAGGAGACTGGGGGAGTCCAAGCCCCATCTTACAACAGTGACCTGAAGGCAACATGACAACCCAGCCCCGGCAGAACATGGTCCAGAAGAACAAGAAGATGCAATGGGTGTCAGAAAAGAAAAAACAGAGACACAAAGGATTGGGGTGGGAAAGGGAACCTGGATGTGCTGAGCACACAAGGCAGGGGCTCGCCAGCCCTGATCGGCTCCTAGCCAACTGCTGTCAGCAGTTTGCAGCAAATGGCCAAACCACTGACAGAAAGGTCTTCAGCAGAGACCATCACCTCAAAACATGCTGTAAGGGTCAGTGAGAGAAGAGAGATACAATGGGATGGGGCAGGAAACACAGGGCAGCCCATCTGGAGAGTAGAGGCTGCTGGAGATGATTTTCAAGTCACAGTCAGGTTACAGCTGGCAGTAAACAAGAGGAACATGCTGCTGGTAGAGCTGTCACATCACATCGTGTCACAGCACCAGGAGATGCTCACATCCCAAAGAGGCAGAGAAGAGGAGCTGCCAGCTTCTGAGGCTGGACAAGTCTTACCAGGACTCAGAAGTGGAGTGTTTGTGTTTTCTTTCACCTGTTCAGGGCAGGACGGTAGAAAAGCCCTGCGGCAGCAACCTCTCCTGAACCACAGCGACCTGGATCACATGGAACTCATCTAAGCTATCTCTGGCTATCACTTGAATAATACCTTGTCTTCACCAGCTTACAGAACATAGTGTGGCACGTGATGTTACCTTAACATTTGATCTACTTAACAAGTCCCCCATTTTTTCTCCTCCTGGCTCTGTTACAAGTGGCAGTAAAAGAGTACAACCAGCAGGAGAGACCACAAAGAGAACACTGGGGACAAAGTGGCAGAAATGTTCTTTGCTCTTTCTCACTGTTCCTGGCCTCCCTCTGGGCTTGTATTCATTTATGAAGATGTCTTCTCTAAATGCTGGAAGGTCAGAGGTGTGGATGGAACATAATTCTGTGCATTGGTGTGCTTGGCTGAGTCGAAAGAGCACTTTTTCCATGGCAAAGAGAGATTTCTGCAAGGGCTATACAAAGCCCTAGCATGGCTCAGTGAGGCCAGTGGAAAGGACTCCAGGAGTGTGGGTCAGGGCCTTAGCACTGGTGCTTGGTGGTTTTGAATGCTCAGAGAGAAAGTACAGATTCTGCCTTGGGGATCAGCATCAGATTTTCTTGCTGCATGAAGTAAAGTGTGTAGCAATCTGCAGTATTAGGAGAGCACTCATCCCAGTACAGACTGGCTTGAGCCTGGGAGCAGTTCAAGCCATCAAAACAGGATTTTTGACACTGTATGTTTGGGGTTTTTCCCTGTTTGTTTATTTGTTTGGTTTGGGTTTTTTGTTTGTTTGAGGTTTTGGGGTTTTTTTTGCAAAGCAGTTAACTTCTATTTTCAGCAAAGCAGCTGAAACTCCTGTTTGTGGTTCTTCACCTAGTTTTCCAGCTTCATAGATCTCACTGCCAGAGCCAGCTTTAGTCTTAAATATCATCTAATATCGTGCCATTGAATAGCTGACGTGCAGCACTGGCCTGTGTATTTTAGGCTGTGTCCCTAAACAAGTTCCAAGTCAACTAATCCTTCAGTAGCAGACAAAGTCATCCTTTGGATCCACTCTCCTCCAGCCAGAGCAATCTTTGGTCAGGTACTTTTGGGGAGATTCCTAAATGTGAGGCCAAAGTGCTCAGCTCTAGGAGAGGTGGATGCAGACAAACCTCATTCCTTTGTGCTGCCCTGGGAGAAGAGTCAATAGAAGGATTAGACATAATCTCATTAAAATTTACATTGCTGAGAATTTGCAGGAGTTTGTGTTTCTCTTCTATGTTCTCTATATTTAGATGCCATGTTACTGTTGCCACTCAGCTTCTTTATATCCAGAATTAGCATCCTTAACAATAACGAGGTGCATACACATATGTACACACCTTTTGCTCAGTGTGTAAAAGCTCTGAAAACAAACAATTATCACCTTGTGTTTCCTTAATCTGAGGATCCCAAAGCACCTTACACAGCCAAAGCATCTTCTAGAGGTAAAGGAAAACACAAGGAATTTGTTGGATTTAATCAGGCTTAATAGTGATGAAACCAGACTGAAACTTTGTTGCAGAGATGGCTGGAGACCTTTTCCAGTTACTGGCACTGTGTCTCCCTGCAGATGTAGCTTTACCCCTCTGAAAACCTCTTGGTAAGAGTTTTATACAAATAGTCACGGCCAACAAAGAGTGCCTAATTCTTTCTGGTTGCTGAAAAACAAATCCTCTACTCAGGTTTGACACAGCTGAAATAATTAATGAGGGAAAAGAAGTTGAGCAGCTGATAAAATCCCTGCAAGGCCACCCCTCAGCCTGTCCTGGGGAACGTTCTGCTGATAGCTCTCTGGCTCAGCAACAGGGTTTTGCAATCAAATCTGGACAGAGCAGCTGAGGACAGCATTAACATAAGAGTTTGGAGCCAGTACTGCAGAAAACCTGGTGTAAAGTGGTGTAATGCTGCTGGTGTGAGGCTTGTGCACAGCAACTGAGGATCTGGCCACAGCATCTTACCCCTTTCCCTCCACCCCCTCCCCAAAGGGCTGGAGCAGCTCCTCAGAGTCACTCTAGAGCCCATTAAAACAAAAGTAAGATACCTCCAATCATTATTACTCATTTTTATGGCCACGTTGTTCACAAATGACTGAATTTAGCTGTCAAATGTATAGAAAAGAAAAATAAAATCAAAGCATCAGCCATCTGCGCCCCAGAAAATGTTTGTGTTTCCCTGGGTTGTTTATGGCAAGAAGGTCTCAGCTCCTTTGTTCCACATCACATTAGTTATTGCATGGGAAATGAGTGGTTTCCACTTCACCATTTATAAGGCTCTTGCCTTCTCTCTCTGGTGCCTGCTCGCTCTCCCCCTATATGTATTTTTAGTCCATATGTCTTGGATTGACACCTGGAATTGCATTTGTTTTACTGGTTCTGTCTCTCTAATCGTTTTTCATTGCAAAGGGGATCCAGTGTTCATTATTTACTCTGCTTTCTTCCAGTGCCATTACCGCAAGCGCTCGGTTCAATCAATCCAATTGCCTGGTAGCCAAGAGGTTCCCTGACCTATTTGAGTGTGAAGGAAACAGGAGCAGGGAGAGCTCTGAAACCCTGCCTGGGCTCACCTCAGAGATGTTTGCACAGCCTCAGCTCTCTGAGAGCTCACACACTTGTCTGTGCTGTGGGTCAGGCCCCCAGCTGGAATCACCTGGTGTCACTCCTCAGAGTGATATGCAGAGCAGCTGCAGCATCCACAGCTGAGGACATGGCCTCCCAGGACAAGCTTTCTCCTGGACCAGGGGTGGGATTTACAGAAGTAATTTGTGACTGGAGGGATGAACCCACTCTCTTCATCATCAACCTTAAGGCATCTTAACAGCCACTCAGTTTTCCAGCAAAGCTCAGTGACTGTGCTCTGTGACTTGGGCCCTTTTAGGGCCTCTCTTGAGCAGAGTGCCCCAAATCCAGTAGCCACTTAAGAAAGTCTTGGCCAAAATGCACCAAGAATGAGGCACAGCTGTTGCAAGTAAAAGTTCCACTCCATCAGATCATGTAAACACATATTTAGCTCTAAGTGGATAAATAATCCCTCTGAAAGCCACCCACATGGCGACTCTTCTAGACCTGGCACTGTCTTTTGGGTGAGTGTCATATTTTTCCTCTTTCAAACTCCTTGAAGGAAAGTGCAAGCAGAACTTAAAATCCCAGTGACTGCCTCCACTTTCATCCCTGGCCTGATCTCAAATTCTCTAACCTTACCTGGGAAAGTGCTGTAAACAGCAGGAGTGTAAATCTGCTGAGGTTTCTTGGGCACAGTAATGTATGATGCACCAGGGAGCCCTCCTCTGAAACACAGAGCACCACATGGGCCCATGTTATTAGAGAGATGCTGCAGGAGAAGGCAAGGAGAAATAAAGGGCAGCTGAGGACCAAACTGCTGCAGGATGGAGCCAACATTGGTCTCTGTGTCTCTCCAGAATGACAACACCTCTGAGACACTGCATATAAGTTTCAGAGGGGACATGTTTACATACTCTTGCTACATAGCACAAGGATGTCTCCAGTGCCCTGATCTCAGATGGTAAGTGGCCCTGTGGTTTGTAGTAACCTCTAACAGGGGTTTCCAGCAGCTCACATTTCCCCTTCTATCTCATCCCCCTGTTTCAGAGCTGTAGAGCACACCCAGAAGCATGGTGGATAGCAAAGAGGGTCAGTGCAGAACTGCAGCTTGGTGCTGTCAGAAGATACTCGGTCTTACATTGAAGGCCTTCAGCTAACACTGTCCTGTCTTGACATCCCTAACGAAGTCTGTCCACAAGACACCCTCAAACCCCTGACAAGCCTGTGAACTGGGATGTTTTTAGAACTAAGATTTCAGGAGAGCACTACTTACCCTGAAGCAGGACACAGAAAAGGGAGCTGAGGCTTAGAAGCAGATTTTCCCCATTGGCAAGTGATAGAGCAAGAGAAAATGGCCTCAGGTTGTACCAGGGGAGGTTTAGGTTGGATATGAGGAACAATTTCTTCCCCAAAATGTCTGTCAAGACCCGGCACAGGCTGGCAGGGCAATGGTGGAACCACCATCCCTGAAGGAGTTCAAAAGCTGTGGAGAGGTGGTGCTGAGGGATGTAGTTTGGTCGTGACCTGGCTATGCTGGTTAACAGTTGGACTTGATGACCTTAAAGGTCTCTTCCAAGCAAAACAATTCCATGATTCTAGGAATGATCCACTGTCACTCAGGAGGGCAGACCCAGGAACAGGGGAGGTCACCAACAGGAGGACACACCAGTGACACCAAGAAGATCCAAAGGGCTATCCCCACTCTTACACCAAGCCAGGGGCAGCGTGTGGTTATCAATGTGCTGAAATGTTGAATGAGAAATCCCAAGGAAAGCAAGTGAGGAAATGAATTCCAGGCAAGCAGCTCAGGCAAGGGGAGGGCCAAGGTGGAATGAGTGTCTCTCTTTTCAAGGCAGCTGGGCTTATTTTAATGGGCAAGGTCAGCAAAGAAATGACCAGGAAGAGAAATCGCTGCCATTACAAATCAGTCGCGATCTTGTATCAATTATTCCCTGCACAGTTCCCTTGCCTTGGGCTGAAGCAAACACAGCCCTAATCAGTTTTACATCTACCTTTAATTTTATTGGAAAGAGGAGCCAGCAATGCATCATGGGGCTGCTGTGTGACATGAAAGGTGACCCCTGCCAACTTAATGACACAATACATAACCCTTAATGAAGTCACTATCTTGTCCCTTTTTTGCTGTCTCAGCCTGATGATTTATGATGGCATCATTTTGCTTTGCCCTCTTTTCATTTCAGCTTGACAAAGTGGATGAAACAATTATCTTCGTTATCGGCCAGAGCAGTGGAAATGTGATGGTTGAGGATTTCTGCAGGTGGAGGGCCTTGGCTGTGGATCAGCTGAATGGAAAAATACACTTAGGAATTTGGGGGTTCCTCTCTTCATTTTTCTCTCTCTGACTGTGGCTTCCTGAAGATGGATAAAGGACCCCCAAAAGCCCTGCAAGACCTAGATCACTGCAGTAATTCAAGAGAAAGAGATCTCTGGAGCAGCAGATAGAAGAAAGCTGAGAGGTGTCAATACATTTCCTTTTCCAGCTTTTTTTTCCTCTTCTCTCCATATACAGCTATAGTGGTGAGATGTGTAACTATGAACATGCCAGGCCAAGGTTATCAGCTATATAAAGGTATTTAGTGGTAATAATGATTGTGTTTGTGTTTGTGCCTCCATATATCCACATCTATGTGTAATTTCATATTTGATTTTATACCTGATTTTATGTATAATTAAAATCAGCATAAGCCTGTATGTAATCCTTCAGAGCTGGGTCTACCTCTCCATGGTCACAACCCTTTCTGTCTGCAAGTCCATTACAAACCTGCTGCTCCTACTTGTAGCTTGATGCTTTGATCAAAATCACAGCCCAGCTCTTTACCAATTTTCTGAGAAAATGAGTACCTTTTTTCCCTTGGTACTTACAGAGGTTGTATGATGGAAGCCTTCCTCTACTGACAGAGATGCAGATGGAAGCTGACTGCACAGTGTTCCAGCCCTGCTAGGCAGAAATGACAAAGTGCCCTCGCTAGCCATATGCTTGATGGCACTTGGAACTGCCACAGTAATAATTTTTGGCTGGTGCTGCTCAGGGTCTGATGTGGCTCTTGCTGTTTACTCAGTTTCTCCTCTACATTGAGATGATTCAGGATGACTGTGAGCAGACCTTCCTAGTGCTGCTTAGACACATGAACAAATTGCTGCAATTCCTCACTGATTTTAAGAGATCAAAAGGATGGACTCAGCTATTCCTATCAAGTCCTTTGCATGCACAGGGCTGTTCCTTGCAGTGCCTTTCCCAAGTCCTGAGCACAATCCTTCCTCCAGTCCTTAAACTGCTGGCAGCCTTCTTTCCACATTTCACCAGCAAGCTGCAGCATAAGAGTTTTCTGCTCCATCTTACACTACTCAGGTACCTCCACTCCCCAGTTATGAGCTGCTGGAGAGCCCTCTGTCAGCAGAGCTGGAATTAGAACGTTGGTCCAACACTCAAATGCAGCTCTCAGCCAACTCAATCACACTGTCCTGCTCCTCACTATGGATTTATATCTTGGAAAGAATACCTCTTTTTAGCTATATTTTTGATGGTTTTGGAAATAGCAGTCAGAAGCCTTGCAGGATTTTACGACCACTGCTTCAGCCTCCTAATGTTCTTACATGCACTCTTGTAGGTCAAGACCTCTGCAGAGTGAACCACTTCAAGTACCTCTAATTAAGTTATTCTGCCTCATTCCTGGCTAATACAAAACATGTTTATCAACCTAGATTCTCCATTAGGGCTCCATCCTCCTCCTCACAAGGAAGGCTTTCTCTCCAGGTTGTGACCTGGGCAGGGTTTCTCAGGGAGGGTGGGGATGGAATGAGAAGATAAAGGCAGTTTGGCAGGACATTAAGGGAAACCACAATATTGCCTTGTAATGCAGCTCCTATCTGATCAGCAGAGTCAAATGTGGTGCTGGAGTTATGTCTCATAGGAAGTGGAACCAGCCACCCCTGTCAAACTGATTGCTGAGATCTTCCCTGAGATACTCCTTCTGTCTGTCAGAGATACCAGCTGCTGAGGAATTCCCAGTGTGTGCTGCCAATGACCCCAGCCGAGCTAACATGGACCCTTCTGCTGTCCCCATCCCTCAGGCTCCTCCTGGGAGTGGCAGCCATGCTGCAGAATGGGGAACAGCCTCATGTGCACGCTGGGCTTTTGTAGCACAACAGTGCCTGAGAAGACATGGCCTGGTTTATCTTGGTGACTAGAGGATGTGGGAATGGGACATGAATATTGTTTTCTCTTACAGTGGAAGAAAAAGCTTCAGCTCTTGAATTGCTCCTTTAATTCCCTAACACTTTCCTTCTGCCCCCGCAGGAGGCATTTCCTGCTCCTCTTGTCAGTTTGGACAGCATCCTAGGAATTCACTGACATGGAAGGTGGTAAATGTGATATGTTGGCAGAAAACAAAGGCAGCAGTAGCCTCAAGTACTTTCAGGATAATCTGCAAAAATTTAACTAATTAATTCTCAGAGCAATGCAGTAAATTAGATATATAGGAAGGCCAAGGTCACCAAGATCCAGGGTCTCAGCCAGTCTCAACACCAACCCCTCCACAGCCACAGGATGCTGGATGTGGTCAAACCCAGCTGTACCTCCTTGTAGTGGCAGAAACTACAGCTACAGAGCTACAAATCCTATTTAGACTCAAATACAGCAGTGGGAGAAGAAAAGGCTCTCTGGAGTGACTCCTTTACCGTCAGGATAATTACAGCCCAGATTAGAACTGGATGGAAAATAGGAGCATTTTATAAATGAAAGAACAACTAACTGTAGGGTAGTTTAATCATTATTAATGGGAAGACAGTGCTCAATGAGTAGCTACTTGTGGGCCTGGCTGTGGTTGGAGCAGCTGAGTGTGATCTATAGTGGCTGTTTTCTAGTCCTCTCTCTTTATATGCCCATTCTTTCTCATGTCCTTGCTTTAAGAGGTTTTACGGGTTTTACATCCTGGTCCTGGCAATGGTATCCAAGGGTATTTAACTGCCACAGTTTGATACATAGGCTCTGGATTTGGGAACAAGTAGAATTGAAGGCTTCTTAGGGAAGGGTGTGATGCTCTGGTGGAGTGAGTGCTCTAAGGGTTAAGGCATCCTTCCGCTTCGCTTGCCTTGAGTCCCCCTGCCAAAAACCCTGCTCTGCGTCTGCCGCGCTTTCTCCGGTGGCAGCAAAGGAAATCCGTAATCTCCCAGCTACAGATTTGGGGAACTTTGACATTCCCTAATGAGGTAAACACATTACTGTCATGTACAAACAAACAGCAACAAATTAGCAGCTGACACGTGAGGAAGCCACAGCACAGCAACACGCGGCACATTTACAGGCAATTAAGGCTGCCTGAGCTGCCTGCTCGGTGCCAGACAGGTCTGGTCCATGCTCCCAGCCCAGGGCTTTACTGGCCCTTCTCCATCTGTCCATTCCTCACCAGGGTTTCCTCCCTCCTCTGCCTCTTGAGTGACTCATCGGTGACTAGGTGTGATACAGGGTATAGTCAGGTGCAACAGAAGCTACTGGCAGAACTGGGGAAAAGGACCTGGCTGTTGTGGCTGCTGGCAGGAGAGGCTGCATGTGCTGGTATCCCTGAGAGCATCCTCTGATGTGTTGCTGTCACAGACAGGACGCTGGGCAGGTGGGACCTTCGGCTTGGCCCCAGGGGATTGCTTTTATTCTGCAAATGGGAATGTGTCTGAGCCTGGGAGAAGGACTGCAGCAGTCTGGAAGAGAAGGCTCTCTGCATTAGATATCTTTCAGCAATCAGTTTGGTGCTGGATCACACATAAAGATCCTGGGGTCTTTACCTCTAGTCTCCTGCCTGAGGCCCTATCTCAGGAAAAGGGCTCAGTGGCTAAAACAAGATAGGAAGGGGAGACCAAGCTTCTAAAGAGAGACAGATATTTGACTTTTATTTTAGCAAAAGCCATCTCTATTAAGCGAGAGGCAGGGCAACAGGCTCATGGTCAAAGGGCTTTATTACTGTAATTGCTTTGCAAGGGTGAAAGCCTCTGGATACGAATCCAAATCAGTCATCACTCAGAATAATAATCATGGGGGAAAAAAAAAAAAGATAAATAAATAAAGGTAGGATCCAGCCAAAAAAAGGAGCTCACATTATCAGCCATTAAACCAATAATCCATTAGTGACCAAGGTTGCTGAATAATATAGTACTTTCACAGTACCCATAATTTATACTGCAGACTAGAGAATAGACACGATTATTAGAGTGAGGGCTACTGGATGACACATGATGCATGACCGCGCGGCATTGATCTTCACACAACAGGAAGGTGTCTAGACTGGGAGATGTATGGCTGTGAGATTCAGAGCAGGGCATATTTCATGTGGGGCCTAATGGAGTAGTGGAGGCCGTGATGGATGACTTGCCTAGTTTCAGTAGCAGCGCAGTTATAGCAGTGCTAATGTGTGACCTCTCCCGCTCCCTGCGTCCTTCATTCAGTCAGGGTGACCTCATTTAAAGGGATGGAAAATGAGAGGAGCAGAGCATGAGGGGGAGGGAAGAAGGGGGAGAGAAGGGAGGAGAAGAAGAGAGAATAAGAAAAATAAAAGATAAGTAGAGGGTGTGATGTAAATGAACAATCTCTCGTGAGCTTCTACCCTGCTCCGGGCTCACTTCAGCACTACAGTGGCGCCGGTCGTTATGGGACCGATTCTGCTCCTCTTTGGACGGGGTTGCTCCTGGTTTGCACAAGTGCTACTGAAAGCACAGTAAGGCTCCTGCGGTGCAAGTCTCAGCCTCACTCAGGCCCTCAGAGATTGTGGGACCAGGCCAGCAGACCAGGGTGTCTTCCTGTGACATGGTTACATGGTTCGTTACTTCTGGCTCCAGCACAAGGGATACTTCCCACGATCGGGTAGGTTCTGGGTGCAGCAGCTATTGCTGTAAGGTGTTGTCTGGTCTCACTGCCACAAACTGGCCCCAGAGCTAGGAAGGTCTGTGAAAAAGATCTTGGCCATCAGCAGTTTTCATCCTAGGGCAACTAAATAGCCCCAAACTGGTGCCATAGTCAATATTGTAGCAGACCTGACTCCTTGATGCATGACAACAGGCAATAAAGAGATTCAGAGAGCAGGTGTCTAGTGCCTTTATTAAGGCCATCCAGCCTCTGCACTGGAATCCCAATCTCCCATGTTCTTCCCTCCTTCTGACACTCAGCCATCACTCTCCTCTCCCAGGCAGAGGCGGGGAAACTGAGCAAGCAATGTGGAACACCTGAAAAATCCCAAAGGTACAATAAATGTACAATATGCAAGTGGGATACTACTTAATAAATGGCAGTAGCCCTCAAAAAATGGAGACTAATGAAAACAGAACCTCACCATGATTTTTTTAAATGGATCAGATTTGGGTTTAAGTGCAGCATTCAAACTTAGCCACAAAGCACAGCACCCAGTGCTGTCAGCCATGCTACAGGCAGGGCACAGCCACCTGGCAAAGCTCACAGGGACTGGGGGAAGCCAGAGCACCTGCTGACCTGCACAGGACTGGGCTGGGCTGTGCTCAGTGTGCTCTGGGACGGAGGAGGAGGAGGGAAGGAAAATGTGACTCTGAGTAGAGCTGGAACAACATTTTTCTTTCCCTCAGGATGTCTGGGAAGGACTGAAGGACTATTGAAAGGCTGGTCTGAGGCCCCTGCCTGTTTAGAAAGGTTATTGCAGCCATAGCAGTGTGCTTAGCCTAGAGGAGTTTTACTCCAAACCCCAGCACATCTTGCTCCAAATCCCAGCACCTCTTATTAGCTTGGGAGACAGCTAGCAGAGGCGGGACCTGGCCGTTCAGGTGCTCCACACTGACTGCTGGGACCTGGCTCCCAGAAGAACTCAGAATGCATCATCAAGAGAATGTGGGGGCTTGGGGTTTTTATTTGGTTGGTTGGATTTCTTTTTTAAACTTCCAGGAATTTCTTTAAGGGAAACAGGAACCCAGGTATTTTTATGGCATTTGGTCATATTTTCACATCTAACAATACCACTTGTTGATAGAAACTACTACATTCATTTGTGGGTAAGAAAGATACCCAGAGTGATGAAACAACACAGCCAAGAGCTCTAAACTGATTTGTCTGAGAGAAGTGATGGCAGAACACAGTGCAGAGCCCAGATTGCTCTGCCACATGCAGCACAGCCTTGGCCTGCAGCTAAACCTGACTACAGCAGAGAATCTACCAGCCATCTCCCTTCCCTCAGCCCTTAGCTGGATGCTCACAGCCTCTTCTGTGATGAATTCTGTGCTTTGGTAATGAATCCTGCAGGGTCTCTGAAGGTTAACTAAAATGATCTGCTGAAGTTGAAAACTGAATTGATAAAAAGGAACTGTTTGCTTTCTCTCTGCTATTTTGATTCTATTTTCCTTACCTCTTGTTCATCGTTTCAGTTGTCCTGGATTAGTGCCCAGGATTGTTGTCAGCCAGTGTGTCTGTACAGAGAAGAGACACTCTCCACCCCAAAGAACTTGCAAGCTTAATAGTGAAGACAGATGGATAAAAGGCAAGATTATTACTGCTGTTCAGAAGTAGGAATCCAAAGCACATAGAGCATACATCACCACATGCAGTCACAAGGGAAAGGCCAGAGCAGAACCAGGAGCTAAGCCTCAGGCTCTCAGAGCTTTAAAGACAAGAGCATCCTTCCTCTTAAACCAGGCCATGCAAGAGGTTCCTGTATAGGCAGATGGAAACAGCTGTTGGTTAGGTCCTTGGGGTGTCTTTCAAGTGACTCTACCTGTGTCTGTCCTCAGCCATCAGCACAAACCCTTCCAGGATCACTGCAGCTCTTCTAACCCTGTCCCCCTGCCCCCTACAGCAGCTGTGCATCTCCCCTCCCCAGACTGTGTACAAATCCACCCCCACCCCACCCCTCCGTGGAACGGCTCTAACTCCCCGAGCTGCCTGGAAAGAGAAAGAGAGAATGGCCATTCTCTGTGCTTCCTTTGCCATCTGGGCTTATTAAAAACTGCACAGCAAATTAAAAATAGGTGGGAACAAAGATGGGGGAATGACATAAAGGGTTGCAGAAAATTCTCTGTGTACTTTTAAAAGCTGGAATTGCCATATGGACTGGCAGAGAGACATGTTTTACATTTCCACTGGTACATGACTGACATCATTTAGCATTAACTTCTATTTGAATAAAATGGTAGTAGACATTTAGGTAATATTACAGGGCAATAAATGTTTTAAAGAGCCTTGGGGGGATGCTCTTGAAACACAGTCCAGACCAGAACGCTAAAAATATGTCTTAATATATATTAACCTCTTTGAGGACTTTTGGCTCTCAAACAAATAATGGAGGATAAAGGTTGATCTTTTTTTTTCTTTCCCCCCTCCCTTTTTACTCTCTGAATTAAGAGTCCCTGGCTATATTTTTTCCCCTCTTCCTCTTTAGCTGTGCTGGGAAGAACATGAGGGAATGTAGTTAAAATTCATAAAGGTTCCCCTTTATCATTACCATGAATCAACACAATAAATGAGCCCCTTCAGAGCACGGTAATAAGAATTTGATAAATCATCAGCCAAAAATTAACTAGATGTCAAAACAATCTTTGGGAAGTGTGATGGATTAGGGGCGATAGTGGCAATTAATCTCCCAGCATGAGTTCACAGGAGAGACTGAACGCTGGGAGATGGATAGGGGGGAGACCAAGGCCTCACAAGGTCAGGACACTGCGGAAAGGAACGAGAGAGGGGGAAAGAGACAGAGAGAAGAAGAAAAAAATTCCACTGAGTCGGCAATACCCAGGCCCCTGGCAGCCAAGGTAGAGGTCAGTCACATGCCTTTGAAAACCTTTCTGTCTCCAGCTGCTCTCTCTGATGAGGCAAGCACTTTTCTGCTCCTGCTAATAAATGCCACAAGCCAGCTCATGGGGTATAACACATGGCTGGAGAGAGCTGGAGACCAAGGCAGCTGTATTTGCTCCTTTGTAACCAGGAACAGGAGAGGCTGGAGGGAGCAGAGGGAGACAAATCCTTCTCTAATGTGTGAATTCATCCATACAAGGCCTGGCAGTGGGTGCATGTGGCTTGACTAATTCCACCTGAGCACACGAGGGGAGAGTGCAGGAGGGAAATGCCACTGCAGTCATAAATCCCTACCCAGCTAGCAGACCCACTTCTTCAGTCTTCCACCTTGTGAGAAAGTTTGCAGCCCTGTCAGAAGCTGCATAGGCAGCTGTAGGCTGGGGCAGTGCTCCTCACCCCGGCACCAGTTCAGCCACATCTTCCCCTGCCAGGCTGGGGTCCGTGAGACCCTTCTGACCTGGCCGCGGAGAGCAGGGAAGGGTTTGCAGAGCAGCAGAGCTGGGCTACTGCCTGGCCCCTGCTGGGCTACCTTGGTGGAGGTGGTGAATAGCAAGGTGCACAGCTCCTGGCATACAAGCATTAGGAAGAAACCATTCGCTGGAGAGGAGGAGGTGATGGGAGCAGTTCTGCTGTCCATCTCCTGTAGCACAGCAGGTGAGCTAGACCAGAGCAGGTGGCAGCCACCACAGCCTCACTTGATCCCACTGAGCACTGCTGAGTTCCAACGAAGGTTTTAGCTACAACCTGAAACTCAGAGCTACATGCTGGAAGGAGAACAACTCCCAGAGTTGCAAAGATTTAAAATAAGGGAGGTACAAAACCTGCAAGGTTCAGCCTGGCCTTCCAGAGCTGCCAGAAAGGGCTTTACAGTGATGCTATGCATAAAGCATGGTCATAATCTACCATCTTTTTGCAGCCTCAAAGCTAATCTCACAAATAGCAGTGGTCTGTAGGCCTTTTCACAGCACCTGCATGATGCCTTGGGCTGAGGATGAAGGAAGAGGAACAATGTCTCTGACCATCTCCACATGCCTCTGTTTCCCTTGGTTTGCGGCGCAGGTGGTCATACCAAGGTGGCAGTTTTATCTGTCAGGGTTGGGAAGCATCCTGGGATGGCCAGAGGAAAAGTTGCAAGGACTATACCATGTTAACAAGCCTTGCAGGGATGCACTGAGGGTGTTTTTCCCTCCCAGCTTCCATGATTCATTTTAAAAAACCCTGCACATTCCTCCTTTTCCTCCCTTCCACTCTGGATAAATGATTATCTTTACCTGTGCTGGTTATTTTTGCATCTTATATCCTAACAGCAGCACTGGCTCCCAGCTCAAGTGTAGCACTGTACAAACAAAAATATCTTCCATGAGTGAGCCACTGCTTCTCTATTTTGCTGCCCTAGGCAATTGTTTGCTCTGTTGGTGTTGTGTAGCCAACAAAGCACAGCAGCTACTCCCTGATCTCCTTTCCTATTGTGTCCAGCCCTCGGTAATTACACCTACAAGAGCAGCTCTGCTCTGAGTGTGGATCTGGTCTGGCAGGACTCTGACCAGCATCAGCTGGGCCACATCCAGCAATGATGTGCACCAAGGGTGGTGAAGTACACTGCCAGTCTTGCCTGATTTATGCTCTTCCTTCTTTGCACAAAATCTGTCACCTGGAATCCTCTGCGATCCAAAGAGGGCAAAAAAAAAATGGGTGATGAAAGAAAATAGAAGAAGTCAGGCAATCACCTGGCAGGGCTTCTGCTGACTTCTCACACTTTGCACTGGGCCTCAGGGCATGGAGCTCCCAGTGACATTTCTCCTAGCAAACATGGAGCCTGACACATAGCCAGGATTGCTCTAACAGGTCAGGGCGACACCGGGGCACGGACAAGCCTACTGCTGGCTTTTTTTAGGAGTGACAGTGACCACAAGAAAATAAGTAATTGGCCCAGATCCTCTTCAGGCACACTGCTGTGGTTCTCTGTTTCATCACTCTGAGGTTTGCAATGCTTTCCTGAGCTGTTTAGCATCTCTCCTCACATTCTCACTGCTGGAGCACTGTTGGCTTTGATGCACACTGTGCTCTTCCCCTCAAGCGACAAGGAACAAATGTTCATGCAACACAGAAGGCACCCATGGAGCGAGGAAGGAGAGCCTGAGACGTACTGAAAATGTCTGTGGCTGTTTGTTTTCACCACTGGCTATCTGCCCACTCCAAGCAGGGTAAGAGGACAGTGAAGCAGCAGCCAGGGAGAGTGTCTTGGCTCACCTCTCCTCCACCATCATCCTGCCTCACAGATACTAGCTGAGAGAAAGGACAGACAGGTTTTGCTGCTGACAACCCACGGGCCTCCAAGGATGATAAGAAATGCAAGATCTGGGCAGAGTATCTGGCAGAAGGGAGGAGCTCTGCATAGACCTGAGACCTCCAGTCGTGACCTGAAAGCCTCTCAAAAGGGATAGCAGCACATGCAAGTGATATTTTGAACTTGAGCTGTAGAAGTGGAGCTTGGAAGTGGAAGTGGTTGTGAAGTGAAACCAGAAGTGGGAGCACCAGGGAAGCAAATTCTGACAAGCAGTGTGAGCTGTGCTCCAGCAAGCTGTTAGCTCTCCTGTCTCATCTCACTAGAGGTGCTGTTTATGGACTGAGAAGATAAAGACACAAGATGCAGCTGTGGCAATATCGCTGTCAAACTTAGCCTGTTTGCATTGGCGTGGCACCCTGAGATTCACTTATGCCAGAGACTCCACTACAGTGGATACTCCGCAACCACAATGCAGGATACATTCCTTTTCCTGAAGGAATTAAAGTCTACAGCAGGCTGCAAACATTGGCAACAACAATTTTTATTCTTTAGTTGGATGTCTCAAGGCCAAATACTGTTGTCACTACTCTGGGGTATGAAGCCAACCCACTGAAGTAGAGAGAATTAATTCAGATTTATGCCTTTCAAATAAATGGGTTGCTGGTGTCCTGAAACAGAGGTCCTATGGCCACCCAGCTTGGATGGAGCATGACTCCTCCCTCCCTTGCAATGCACAACATGCTCTGCAGCTGTCTCAGGGATATCCCAATGAGAAAGTCAATGGCTTCTCCATTCAGATAAAGCAAAATATTTGCTGTGGTCATCAGAATGTGCACATCCAGCTCAGTAATGTCTGCCACCATCATTTGACAGGCCTTTGGTCACTGAAGTGGGGTTAGCTCAGCAGCACTGTGTCATTTTCTCTTCCCTATCTAATTTTGCTGCTATGTTGATAGAAAACCAGTTGCAGAACAGGACCCACTCATTATTACACGTTGTTAGAGGCTAAGGATAAGCTTCCATTAGCTCTGGCTGCTTTGATATTACCTTTCTTAAACATTTCCATCTTTAAGAGGAAGCTTTTGCTTTTTCTTTCTTTTTAAAAAATCTTATTGCATCTTTCATGATTCTCCCTGGGTTCCTCACACAGCTTTGTGTAAGAGACAAATGCCTGGCAAAAGTCCGGATACTGCTGCTGCTTGGATCATATCAATGTCAGATTTCAAGGGGGGAAAGGAAAAGAAAAAGAAGAAGAAGAAAAAACCCAGGCGGCTGGAACGCTCTCCCAGAATGCCTGTCTCTTCTCAAGACAGACAAGACTTGGATGCAACAGATGTTTCCACCCAAAAGCAGATGTGAAGATGTTACTTTCCCAGGGAGGAAATGTGGTGGGGTTTATTACTAACCAACAGTCCCCATATGACAGCTTCCCTTGACCAAGGGTTAGAAAATATGGATAAAAAGCCAGCCCTCTAATCCAAGTGGTGGCAGGAAACAGCCAGCCCTGATGGACTCCATTGATTTATTATTATTAATTACAACCTCTGTGACCAACAACATCTGGGAGAGCCAAAAGTGGAGGAGAGAGAAAGCTTGAGGAAAAAGGCCAAATTCTGGATTCCATGACAGCCTCAGTGCACTGCTAAATTTCAGCAGAAGCAGCTACAAAGTCACCTGGAGAAGCCTCTAGGACAGCAGAAAGGAAGGTCCAGTAGTGCAGTGGCCAACAGAGCAAGGGAGTTACACAAGAAACAACTCTGTACCATACATGGAGTAAGTGACACCCCAGCTAGGAACATTGGAGTTGTATTAGCATGATGCTGAACATAAAAACTGGTGCCTGCTGAAGACAGGCTGGAGCTGTGTCACAGTGAGAGCCTGAAGCAGCTTCCCCACACAGCACTGAATGGCACCATGTGCCTGGAGCTGAGCTGGGCAGCAGATTCCTGCAGCTCCACAACACGAACATGCTGTAAATCTACTGGTGGAAAACAGGCAACAGAGAGAGAAGAAAGTTCAGACCAAACCCCAAACCAAATGCAATGAACAAGAACAGAAAGGCATCAGGAGAACAATAGCAAAGTATTTCCATGAAAGAACAAAAAGAAAAATAGATTTTAAAAATGTAAACCATTTGAAAAAATGCCCAGATCCCTGGTGCTGGGAATGCCCAGGAGACAGCTCTGTAATGAAGTCCAGGAAGCTCAATCAAAGGTGGTTATCAGTTTGGAACCAGAACAAAATAAACCAGCAGTTCACAGAAGGCTGATCAAAAGCAAGAGAGTCTGGGATAGGTAACAAGCTGATCTGTGCACACTGGTTTGGTTTCCAGTTGTACCCAAGAGGAACTGTGAGGAGTCTCTAAAGCACCAGTGGCCTCCCTGAGCCATGTGCCAGCATGGGAGCAGCATCGCTGGCTACTTGGACTGCTGCTCCAGTTTGGGTCTTCTGTTTGTGGCTACAGCCACTGCACTGGTCCCAAGGTTCCTTCCACTCATCATGTCACTGATGCTACATGGAGATCAAGATCATGTCATGGCTGAAGGAGTGGATTTGGAAGCAGTGGGAGAGTGAAGTGGTCTAGTGGTTAGGATTTGGTGCTCTCACAGCTGGGGCCTAGGTTTGCTTCCCAGTCAGGGAGGAATCCTGCTGTGGCAGGGGGGTTGGACTAGGTGATCTTTTGAGGTCCCTTCCAACCCCTGACATTCTGTGATTCTGGGTGATTCTGAGTGGCAGAGGACAGCACTTGGGATATGCTGAGCAACCTGTTGTGGTCATAAATGACACCAGTGACACCAGTACAGGGTGTGAAGGGGAGCTGTGAGCATTATTTAAGCAAACACGGTATCCAACTAGTCAAAATTTGGCAGGTGCACACAGTTTTTGCTGAACTAAGAGGCCAGTTCATCTTTACTAAAAGCTTTGGGTTTCTTTAGTCCTTAGCACTCCATAGAACTGATACACTTTCAGATTTTAAACCAAACATTGGATGGACTATCACCACTGCTAGTGTAAAATAAGCCATTCCCTGCTTCTCTGCTGCCAGCCCCACTTCAGGACCCATGGACACTTTCCCACCAGGTACTGGAGAGCACAGGCTCCCAGACAGGCACTCACCAGCTGTGCTTAGCTCACAACCTGAGAGCTCCTAAAGCATCTGCTGACATTTTCAGAGCAGTATTGACATTGTCAGACCGTTGCAAATCTGCTTAATTTTAATAGACATATGTATAATACACAAGCCAAAATATACTTAAAATGGGACATGTCAGAAAATAAACAACTCTTAACTAGTGAAATATAAGGAAGTTAGTCCTTGCACTTTCTCTCTCCCACACACATCCCCTGCAGCCATGGCTCAGTCATCTCCTCCTCCTGACTCCTTGCTGCAGCCTCACACTCAAGAATGTCTACAGAAAAAGAAAGACAATTCCAAGTGTGCCAAGATAGCATGGGAGGGAGCACAGAGAAAAGGTGAGGCCTCTGCCTGCCTTTGTATTCTCAGCAGCAGCCACGCGGCTCTAACGGCCAAGAGGTCGGTCTCTTCCTAAGGAAGTGTTACAAAAAGCACAACATTCATGTGAAAAATCACCAAAAACACCTCACCAGAACACTGGCAGAACAGTTCTGCCTCAGAGACAACAGGGCATGGGCTGGAGGAGGCATCAGAAGGTCTGATTCTCAGTTGTGCTCTTTGGGGCAGTCACGCTAAGAAAACTTACCTAGAGGAGGACTGGAACCTAGATCATTTTAATGCTCTTTTCCCACAACAGAATGGGGCAAAGGGGCTTTGTGCACCAGGACCAACATCTCCTGTCTCTCAAGGTGCCCGAGGTTAAGGATGATTGCCTCTTCTTTGGGAGTTTTAAAGGTCCTTCTCAGCAGGAAGCAACAGTCCCATCCTTAGATTCACCATAACCTTCCAGCTCTACAGATGTATTTGTGGGAATTGAACCCAAATGGGTTATTTCCACCCCTGCCCTCTTCCTGAATTTCTTTGGTAAGGTATTTGCTACAGAAACCAAGTGCACAGAGGTGGGGAGGGAGAAGTGCCCCATAATTGAGAACAATACCTCCAAGGGGCTTTTCCAATGAGGTGCAGATTGCTCTGGCATATTTTTGCAGAGCTGAAGTCAGTATAATGAAGTCCAGAACTTTTAGGTTTCCCCTTTAATATATCCATCATGTCTAGATCCATTATTGACATGTTGACTTTCTTGTTTCTGATTTAAGCTGCCAGACTCAGTAAAATTGCCTTGACAGCTTTAGCATTTGTGGCAGAACACTGACATGATGTTACTTACAGCTAATTAAAGTTGAGAGCATAATAAACAATCTTGGGATCCTAGCAACCTAATTTCCTTGGCTATTGAGTTTGCTGGATCTTGACCTGAGTTCTTTGAAGCCCCAGCAAATTCTGAGGCTGACCTCCTTGCTCCATGGCTGCTGGCTTTGTCCTTTTGTCCCAGTTGGACCTCACCAAGAACACACTGACCCAGCCTGTCCAGGGAGATGGTGAGTGATGAGGAGAGACAGAGATGGGTAAGTGGCAAGGAAATGGGAAACTGAGATGCTGGAAGTAGGTTTCTAGGGCCATTTCACCTAGGAGAAATGGGCCAGTGAGTTATAGCTAATTAGCAATGGGATGAAAGCAACCACAGGAAAATTCAGACTGATTATCAGGAAATCTTTCCTACTGGTGAGCTCTGTTAGACTGCAAAATCCTCTCTCCAGGGGAAGCAGTGCAAATCAGATTGCTTGAGTCATCTGTAGCTGGCTGGACAAAGCACTGCAGCACAGAGTGCTGGGAAAGGCAGACACAGAGAGTGTCACCACGGGGGCCACACAGAAGGAGACCATAAGGTTTTGGACACTTAAACTGCATCAGTTCAGTTCTCCTTTCCTCTTCCATTCCATCTCAAATCCAGCTAGGTTTACACAGAAGAACCTATCAGAGTGAGAAATTTCATACTCACAAAACAGAAAGATCAGTTCAAAGGCAAAATTTCACCTTTTCTTCTGATGATGTTCTTGTTATTTGTTTAGCTTTAGCCATAAAAGAATAAAACTTGCCATACCCCAATCAGATTCCTAGAGCTGACTCAGCCAGCAAAATCAGCATTTTTTCTTGTCTGCAGTGAATCAAAAATCTTTGCTCATGCAGAATCAACTGATATTTGAGGTGAAATAAATCCAAAACCTCCCTCTGTTCCTACAAATGACTGACATGCCTTCTTTATTGCCAGTTTCTTGAGTGCTATTGGACTGATTTCTCCCATTTCCACTGTGTCTCCTCATTCTGCAAAGTAGGGCAACAACATTTCACATCTCTTTTGCAAAGACTTAAATCCACTGCAAGTGACACCCTCACTGCCAGTTGAGCCACTCAAAGTCATTAGAGCAGACAAAAGTTGTATTAAGTTAAATCTCAAAGAGAAATCTTCTAGTTCAAGCATGTTAACTTGCATTTGTGCACATGAAAAGCAGCAGCCATGGTAAGATGACAATGCATCTGCAATGTCAAGAGGTAATTTTTTAACTGCTTTAGTCTAGCTGTGGTGGTGGTCTTCATCTCTTAATTCAACTTAAAATAGTCTGGAACTGAACCTTGCATTCACACAAGGGTTTACTGTATTTGGAATGGTTTCAAGGCCACTGTTCTTCAACAGAGGTGGCCCTAGAGGTCAACCAGAGCACGTCTATATTGTAAGAGAAAGTATCTTTGAGTCTAAGCCATTGCTTGCAGCTATCCTGGTGCATGTGCAGTAACTCCAGGGAGGCCAAAAACTTAAATCATCTCTACAGCACTGCTCCAAGTTTGCACTTGTAGGACAAAAATAGTATCTTACACTGTGGAGGGCTGCACCTGAGAGCAGGGCTGAGAGAATCATGCTGCCTGCTAAGATATTTCTGGTCTGCCTCAGGTTGTAGGCTTGGAGGATGTTTGTAAGAGCAAGAGAGTAAACAGTCCCAAGCTGAGGCCCACTCCTAAAGGTTGGTTATTGGTCTTCACCCTACACCACAGCTGAGTTTCTGAGCTGAGCCACATGTGGGAAGAAAGCAGAGGCCAATCTTTGAGCAATTGAAGTGAAAAGCTTGGGGGTTTGTAAGTCTGAAGGCAGAACACCTCCCTGGGCCTCTTGTGAAGAAGAGCAGTGACATCGCCCTCAAACAGTACTCACTTGCTTATTACTTCATAGCTCGAGGGGGAGTGGAACAACCAACAAGAGCCTGGACCTCCTGCCTCCTCCTGGCTGGTGCTGGCATGAAACAGGGAAGGAAGGTAACCACCTGGCAAACTTGGCTTGAAGCAGCTGCTGCTGTGAAAGCACTGCTGGGAGAAGCCTTCCTCAAAGGTGACAGTGGGACCTGAGAAGAAAAGGTACTGCAGGAGGAATGCCTCTCTGCTCCTGGAAAATGAAATGCAGATCCATGCCTGTCCTTCCCAGGAGCCAGGGAAAGCAGCGTGGGCTGGCCCTGAGTTTGGACATGCAGAGGACACAATTGCTCAGAGCATTCACTCCCTTTCAAGTTTCATTTCCCATCTGAGTCCTCCCTGTTTCCTGGTCTTTCGTAAACACTGGTCTTCATTCCAGTTTGCTGGCTGCACACAGTCCATTTTAGCAGGCAGGTACAAACAGAATGGATGGCAGGGGGACAGCAAAGGAAAAGGAGCATTCACATTTCCCAAATCCTATGCCAAAAAATCCCAAATTCCCCAAATCCTCATGGGCTGCCTCCTTCCCTGTCTCCACAGCAGTTAATGCAGCAACTTCATTGAATTCACTCTTGGATGAGGATGCCCTCGAAAGCAGCATTTCCTCCCTTTTGTCTTGGCTGGGGCTGTTTTCAGTTCCTGATTGTTCAGACTCTTTATTCCTCACTTTCAGACTCTTGTTCACTTCCAGCTGGGCTCTATGTGTGCTTCAGAGATCCAGTGGGAAAGGTGCTGTGCAGTGACCCCCAGTCATTAATCAAGCTGCCTAAGCCGGGGCCTTTTCACAGCCAGAGCCTGATTATTGGCTCTTGGGAGCTGCGTAATAAAATGACAAGGGGAGTGAGTCTATTTCCTGCCGCCAAACTGCTGACATTAATTCACACTGGGGGGTTTGGGGAGGGGGGAGCAGGGAAAGAGAATCTGTCTGTGCAAGGAAACACTGCAGGAGCTCTGTGCTGCTGCCCAGCTGCTGTGTGCATGTGTGTGAACAGAGGTGGAACGGCACAGACGTGTTCACACATGCACTGACTGCCTTGTGGAGAGGATACACGGGGTTACAAAATAGTGGTCAAAATCGTGCTTCAAAACCAGCATCTAACCCTTGATCCTCCATTCCTTCAGAGGTCATGATTCAGTCTGCAGCTGCTTGCTTTATTTAGACTGATATTCACACTATTACCTCCAAAAAGCTTTTTTTTTTTACCAGCAGGAAAATTAGGTCAGCACTTAGAGAAGCTCAGACTACAACTTTAGCTCAGATTCCCAGACTGTTGCCCAGTCTGAGAAACCCCCAAACAGAAGAACTACAACCACACCTATTGTGACTTTAGACTACCAGGCTGTGAGGGGTTTACCTCTCTCAGCAACAAACTGTAGCTGCAAAAAGCCTTGTTGTCAACTACCTGGCATGCTTCTAGGGACAATAGGAATCCACCCTAACAGCTAGGAAAAAACCAAACAAAGCTCCCCCCAGCTACCACAAGATCAACACTGGAAGTATTTCTAATGGAGATCCTAGAATCCTTGTGTCTAGGAAAAGTGGGTGACTGCATCCTGACACTCCTGCTGCCAAGGAACAAAGGGGATGGTAAGTACAACTGGTAACAATTTTCTAAAATTGCAGAAATTTCTTGTTCCCTTTTTTTCTCCTTAGTTAATAGTTCTTTTGTCCTGACTCTAGACATTTTGCTAATCAGTTTATCATATGGGAGCTATCAGCAGAGACAGTCAAGCCTGGGGATACATAAAACCTTTCCATTGCCTGAAGAATCCAAGGAGACCTTTGACACTTGCCAAATTCCCTTGCAAGGGAAGGGTAAGGGAATAAAGTCAAAGCCAAAATCTGCAAAGTTGTTTCCTCATTAGCCTTCAAATATAATCTGAAGCCTTTCCTCTGCTAATAGTATGCTTTTATGGGGCAACAACAACTGAGGTTTTTGCCAAGACCGTGTCTTTTCCCACTGTTGGCTCTGTCTCTTGCACACTAGTCACCCATGTCTAGCCTGGCCATCTGGCCCCTCAGCCTCATCACAGAGGGCTGCTGAAGAGCCAAGCCTGTGGAAGTTCAGGATCTGTGGTGACCCCCCAGGTCAGCTGCTGGGATGTGAGCAGGCAACACGCCGTGGGAATGGCAGCGGAAATAGAAACACCTCTGCTAGAGCACTGGCCTTCTGGAGCAGTGTCCTCTGAGACAATGCTATTTCATCAGAGTACTTTTAGTTGCACATGCAGGCTTTGAGCCTGACTGGTCTTTGACATGATCCCTACAGGCAGTAGCAACCTTGCAAAGAAGCAGAAAACACCCACACATTGCCCTCGGTGTAGCATGGTGGAAGACAGTTCCAATAAGGTCTGTAGAGGTATAATGTCTGCACCATACACTGGGGAATTAGGTCTAAATTCTTTCCTGAAACATCCCATCAAGGACTAGAAATTTAAGTCTAATGTTGTCTTTGCCACCAAAGCAAAAACAGCCTTCTGGTTTGGGTGCTGAACACACATAGCCCTCCACCCTCCAGAGGAAACCAAACCAAACCAAACCACCAACAGAAAAGCACTCCACCACACATGAAAGCACACGAAGGGCTGATAGGAGGTACCACAGAAGCCTCTGCTCCACAGTGCAACCTGTCTGCCTCCTTTTCTATTGAAACAAATGGAACATGGAAACTGGGGAAACTGAACAAAGTCAATTGAAAGCAACAGAGCAGAACCCACCACTACACACAGGTAGAGTTGAACTGCCTCTGATGGAGTCACACTACTCTGCAGCATCAGAGAACCTGGTGTGCCACTGATGATTGCGTATATCGATCCTCAGACAGCATGTAACCAAGCCCAGGGTCTAGTCCCCAGACCTGTAATGCAATGGTTGCCCCAGCAGACTCCCAGTGCAGCCAGCATCAGGCACAGGGTGGTACAGAAAGCAGGCAGTAAATCAAGGTGTGTGAAGAAAATTGTATCATTAATTCTTGTGTGTGCATCTGAGCAAGGAGTGCCTGATAAAAAAAAGACCCATTTGCCATTGCAACTATAGCAAACCTTCTACAAAAAGTCACTTCGAGGTCACTGTTTTTGTCCAGTATTTCAATACATTAAATGCAATTACTTCATTGTTGATTTACCTGTCATTAGAGGCATGTGTTTGAACATGATTTATTGAGTGAGTTTTGTGCCAGTTGACTTGCAATAGATTGCACAATATTCAAAAAGGCTCATTTGCTTGGCATTACATTAGAAGCAGGGTGATTGCAACACAAAGCAATGTAAATGAGTTCTGAGAGGCTCCATCATTCATGTTGTCATGTACTGAATCCTATTATTATTTATTACCATAATTGTACTGTGTTTCCTGGGGCGATAAATTAGGACTGATGGGTCCCGCTGACAGCCAAGGACTGGACTCGCTCTATATAATTTAATAGGGATACTGTTGGATCTCTGCTTTGAGGAGACTTAGGAAGGAATTTTGTAACTAAGCAAAATCTTTTCTTCAAAAAAATTAAAACTAAAATAAAAGCAGTGAGGGTTAGTTTCCCCCCCCCTTTTCCCCCCACTTCTCCCTTGGCAGCAATTTAAGTCTTGATAAAAGCTGCAAAGGAAATGGGAGCACTCTGTCTTTCATAATAGGATTGTTAAAAAAATCACTGCCCTGTGTCACAATCTGTTTTATGCTCCCTGCTGACAGGCAGCCTCACCACGGCTGGGAACAGAGGGACAGAGGATGACTTAAAGGGATAGCAGTGACAGCTCTGACCTCTAGCATACCAGCTCAAATCCAACCCACAACTGCAAGTAAAAGTTGCTCCTAACTGATGGCTGTGGGGAAGGAGAGAGGTTATCCCTCCATCTTGCACACAAGCATTTACAAAATGTCATCAGAACCAGCTTTTCCTCAAGTCTCAGACAAGAGGCTGCTGACCAGCCTGACAGACACCACTTCTCACCCAGGGCCTCTCTCACAGCTCAGTCTTTGAAAAGCCACAAGGCCACCACTGCTGTGGCTTACACCCCCACAGTCCTGTCCCCAGTGGGTTTGCAGCCCAAGGTACTCTTCTGTGTTGCAGATCCTGGGGATGTTTTAGGCCTAAGTTTGATATCCTCCTGGCTGAAGCCTGTTCTTTCTGCTGAACACTTCTGCCCATGCAACTGAATTCTCAAGCCCCTAGAGGCCAGTTCAGGACTCTCAAGCAGCCTTAATAACCCTTCAGACAGCAAACACAGCACAGAGGTGAGACCCCAGCTCCAAGCATATTTTGCAGCCACTACCTGTTGAAATCAAGCAGTTTGCTTCCCCCAAATCCAGGTGCTTCAGGGTGCAAAACACAAGGAGGAGTCTCAAAATTTAGCTCTTGTTTTTAATTCAACCAGCAAAAGCTTTCTGAGTGGGACAGCAGGAAAGAAAGGACAGGGTTAGTCTGGTTTGCTGATGTGTCAGTGCAGGTAGTCAGTGGCACTGCCGTGAGCCAAGCAACTGGTTTAGCCTTGGCCCAGCTGGGACACACCTTTCCCTGTTACTTAAATGAAACCCCAAACATTTTCACATAAACTGCTGATGAATGTGAGCTTTCCCTCTTCTGTTTGAGCTTGGAATCAGAAAATAACAGTAGAACCAAACCAAGGATTTCTTCCCCATCCCATATGCCACAGGACTGGATTTCAAAGCACGTAGGATACAGTCATGGCAAGATTTTCACCGGTCATCTGCTCATTGGCATTTAAGTGTAGGACAGCCTTTAACAAAGCACAGCATCCTACAGGCACAAAGTGCTCTGAGAACTTCAGGGCAATGTCTTTGCAGCTCTGCATGCTGTAAAACTCTTTGCTCTCTGTCAGTGCAGAGAACCAACAAAAACCCATCATGGGGCTCAAGTATTTGGGAACTTTGGAAATTTGCTGGTCATGCAGCAGGTACCTTTCATGTTTCATGTGACAGGAGACAGTGTCCTCAATTCTCTGTAAACTAGCTATTTTTCTTATAACCTGGGGCTACAGGTTCTTTGGCTTTTTGATACCACCTAGTTTGTGACTGTGTCGACATGAAGAGTTAACCCACAAAGTGGCTTCTTACCATTACCTATAAGCAGGATAGGGGTAATAGGGAAAGCATGACTCAGGTTCTGCTACCCAGATTAAGATTCAATAACAAAGTTCTTCTTTCCATGCTTTTAATCACCAACAATACTCAGTCTTTCTACTACACTTCTTGTAAAGAGACTCAGAGCTGCAGAACCTGAGAACTGTTGGACTCGAACAGGTTAATGGTCCCTACAGTCCTGTATGTTGTGTCTGTGAGCAACCAAATGTCCATAAATCCTCCTAGTGGATGATTTTATGGAACAATCAACACATCAGGGATATTTCCTTCTAAACTTCCCTGAGCTAGTGACTGGCTTATGCTCTGAGGCATGAGAGCTTATTGACTGGATCCATCTCTTGTTCAAGTCAATAGATAACTGTCAATTCAGGTCAATTCAAACGAGATTATATTGACAAGAGAAGCTACACAAAATGTTGCTAAAGTGTGAGAAAATGAGAGCACACCCCTACCTTCTTTGAGCCATCTGTCAGAGAGGGATACAACCTGCACTGTTTTTGCAGAGACACTTAGAGGCAGCTTCATCAAACAGGAATTGTCCTTGATTTATCTTCATTGACTTAACTGAGCTGAGCTATGCTAAGCATAAACAAGATCCATCCTGTTTCTCTATGGACACCATCAGAAGTAACATGAGTGCATTAAAAGGTTGAGGTTGTAAACCCATAATTCTGTTAGAAATAGGGCAGTATAAATACTCTTCTGCCAAAGAGCACTAAGCAGTGTCCCATTAGGCAGAAGACTACAGCAGAGCCTCACCTACAGTCGATAGACAACCACCACCCCCATTTCCCCCTCCCTGCTGATTGCTGCTCCAGCTCAGACTCTCTCTACCCCACGCAGACATATGAAACTTGTCACTCAGACATCAAAGGCACTTTTCACTTGCCCTTTCTCAGTGGTGACACATTTTTGGCCAAGCACATCACATTAATAGAACTTGCTGTCAAACAAGAAGGCTTTCAAACAATGGAAGGATTGTACACTGCGGCACGGCTGATGGGCAGATCACCAGGTAATGTGATGCAAGGGCTATAAAATATCTCAAAGACACAAGCAAAAAAACACAGAGCCTAGTTTTGGAGAGAGACTTGCGGTTTGGAGAGACTTTTTCGGTATAGATTTTGGAACAGACCCTGGCATTGGACTTGATTGGGTTTCCAAACCTAGCCTTAGTTTAACATGCACATTTCCTTAGGCGGTGCAATGTTTCCTTGTCTTCTCCAGTGCCTCCTTCTCCAGCACATACTCCCCACCTTTCACTTCATTACTTGAAACAAATTATGGGCCAAGCTCAGCTGGCCTCAGAGTCAGTGGAAATCCTCAAAACATACCATAGTGCACTGTAACCTGCACAGAACCAGTCTTCTTGCTCACTAACGCTTTTCACCATAGAACAAAAAAGGCTCTGCTTTGCCTGACACTCTTCATGCTGTGGTTGAGCCCCAGAAGGAGTAACAGGGATGGCTTTGGTGAGAAGGAGCACGTTGCAACACAGGCAGGGTGAGCACAGGGCACAGACCTGAACCAGCAGCCATGGGGGTGTGTCCCTAAGACCTTTCCCAACAGAGCCCTTCAGTGCTCTGGGTGATGATTAATGAGAACTTAGGGTTGGAGCTTAGTGATTGTGATGAGCCTTTGATGTAAATCACAAGTGAGCTAACAAATATCAAGAAACAGACAGGAAGGAAAGAAAGATAAAGAAACTTATGCATATGACTGCAACCCAAACTCAATCTAGGCAGGTAAGTGACCCCAAAGGGCTGTATTTCTTCTCTAACCAGTGTAGTATCTCTCACAGCTGTGCTGGGGAATGTGTGGGTAGAGCAGTGGCCATGGCTGGGCCAGCACCACTCAGGGGACTGCAAGAAAATTCCTAGAGGGATGTCAAGCCTGTATGACACTTACCCTACTGCTGTGGGGTTTGGATCTTGCAACAAGGCACAGAAGTGCAAGATACAGGCGTGGCACTGCCTGTGCCAGGGAGAACACTGGCAACCTTGATGCACACCTTTAAAGGATAAAGCATAACCCATTTCTGCTCCTCCTGAATACCTCCTCCAGCACCTAGGGAGCAAAGGAAAGCCCTGCACCACTCAGTTTATGTTCTAGTAAAGAAGACAGGGACAGGTCAGGGCAATTGAAACCACCTTTGGCTTCAGTCATGCAGGCCACTGAACATCCATTAGCTAGTAAGGGGGTTCGGTCTTCAGTGACCTGGCCTGGATTTAAGTCAGTGACCTAGCAATCAAAGACTGCACACCCCATTAGCCACCTAGACTGCCTCCTGAAGGGATGTTTTGTGCAGCTTTGGTGAGCTCTCATCATCTATACATCCTTCCACACATCTCCAGGAATATTACCACGAGAGAAAGTATCTGACTAGAGAGATGAAGATATTAAGCATGTGTCTTTGTCAGTTATGGCCATTATCATTAGCAGACTAGCTACTATTCCCTACATATTCCTTTTAGAACCGTTTACAGCTGAAACATTTTTAATGGCTCAATGAATATGAATGCAACATTTATAACCATTTACACATATGAGACTTTGGGGCACATCCATCTTTCATTGCAGGCACAGAACCTCCCATTACTGCACTGTCACACTGGAGAGTGAGTGGGGAGAAGAGGACCCCACTTTGTAGGGAAGGGTGGGGATGTTATTTCTGCCTGTTTTGTACAGCACATGTTCAGAATCTCCCTTATTGTCACCACAGACTTCTCTCCCCAGTCACACTCTTATTTAGACTCTTTATCCCTTCATTAACAATGGAAAAATGCAGTCCCTTACATCTGTTAGCAGACATAATTTTAGACAAATACAACTTCTTATCAAATAAGCCTGCAATAAATGTTTCATGAACAGAACCCTTCAATAGAACTCCCAACACTAATTTAATGAGAAGTATCAAATGATTTTTTTTTATTCTGATATCTCCCCTGAGACAAATGATACTTTGCAGGCCTATTTTTAACAAATGAATTATTGACTTAAACTGGCACAATTAATCACAATATAATGGGATCAGGGGATGTTAGAGGCTCATTCAGCACGGCAGATGATGAGTACTGACTCTTCCAAGAAATGAGGCTCTTTAATCACTCCCAGATTAACAGCTACATGCTTTCAAATTTCAATCACAGGGAACTGGCAGTATGGAATGAAAAGGGCCCACTCCAGCAAGGAGAAAGAAAGCAGGAGGATTTTTTATCCCATGAGGCCCTGGTGCTTGTTGTCTCAGACACAGGCACCTGACTTCCCTTGGGAAAGGATAGGATTTAAATCATGCTGCATTTCCAGGAGTTCTTCTTTCCTGTCTTTACCAGGTACAGAATTTGGTTTCAGGAGAACAGAGCATGCTCACAATCTATCAGGCTGTTTAACACCTGCTCTTAAGGGAAAATCTTAGGACTTAATAGAAAAAGCCTCTTAACTAATCCTCTCCTTATTAGGATAACTCTCCTCTAAAGTTTGTGCACCTTCCTGCAAAAGGTGCTGCTACAATGCATGCCATGGATACCAAAGCAGTTGGTTTGGAGTCAGTTATCTTCTTTGGTCAGCTCCATAGGCTCATAAAGACATTTCTGTGATTACAAGCCTCTCCCCTGCTCCAGATCTGAGTTCTTTATGCCTCAGGTGCTGCATCCAATCTCTGCAGGCAGTAGGGCCATAAGCAGATCTAGCACTCTCTTCTAGTGCTTCCTATCGTTCATGAACTAAGGATCTATCCCATCTGCTTAATGGAGGCCTCAAGTTCTGAGCTGACAAAGCACTTAGGACACTGCATTCAGCACAGATGATATCATCCTCAGTAATGCTGAGGACCCTTTTACTCTGCAGAGCAGTAACCTGAGTATTTTTAAAGGCTACATTACATGGTTCCATTTTTCCCTAACCCAGAGCACAAAGATTTCTGCACTCTTTCTGAGGTGTGTTAACCCCAGAAACAGAACAGAGCAGACTCCCTAAGACATCTCTGCAGCCCTGCAGTTGCTCCCAGCACTGCCCAATCCCAAATGGCATCCCCCAAGTAAGACCTTATACCTCTGGGCAAAGAGCTCCTGTAACTGTCTCAGCGTCACCCAGCCCAGGTGCACCAGAACTAGCCTGGGGTTTAATCCCCTTTGGGGCTTCCTACCTCACTGTGGGAAAGAGAAGTGCCAGGTAACCCTGTGGAAGCATCTGTAGGAGGGCTGGTGTGTTCTGTGCACCAGCACCCTACAGAAGGTATTGAAAAAGCAACATTTTAGGCCCCCAGTGTAAAATGCATAATTTGTTTGTCACCATGGCTTGACTCTGAACACTTGCAATTGCACAGATACAGATCCCAGCAAGAACATTCCTCACCCAGGGATTTGGTGCAATTGTCTTGCCATGATTGGGACTGGAATTTCTTTCAGCTCCCCAGACAATATTTGACCCAATTAAAGACTAATTCAGAAGCTTTTGGGGCAAATGATAACAAAATAATAAGTATACAAATTAACTTTTAAAAACAGAAATGGCAAAGGAAATGAAAGAACTTTAACATCAAGGCAGAGGGAATGTATGCTGAAACTACATGGAAAGTCAAAGCCTGTGTCTGCTTTTCTTTGCTAGTCTTGAGTTCAGGGCTCTGCCTTTTCTCAGCAACAGTTAGTGACATCTCAGACACCTCAAGCAGAGCTTTTCCCTCCAGCCTGTGCTGCCTGAGGTGCCTGCAGTACCCTGGGATCTCCCAGGGAAAAAATCTCAATTTGACAAGAGACTTGGCAAGTAAATAAGGGTTCAAGAGGTTCCTTGAAGCTGAGCTTCAAAACCAAAATGCACTTATAAACAAAAAAAATAGCTCTTTTCTGAACTGGAGAAAGGAAACAATGTCCAGGGTGGATCATGTGCATTATCTGGCTTTATAACCTTCCTTTGACAGTGACCTGCATCAAATGCTCAGGAAAAGAATTCAAGAAACTTCATAGCAGGATGTTCAGGAAGCAAAAGGAACTGCACAAACAAGAGAATCACACAACCCACATGGCTGTCTCTTCCTGACCACTTCAACTTACAAACAAATGCAAACCCTGAAACACACGCTTTAGCGTTCTTTGATTGCTGCTCATATGCTCTACATATGAAGATAAGTTAGATAAATCTACAATCTCCCTTTGATTCCTGTGCTGAAAAGTAAACAAACAAACTTCCTGCCTAAGGGCTGAGGAAGGACATAATTGTCTGCCTCTGCAAACACTGTCCAGAGGTGTTTCACTGACACTGACAACGACACTAATGTTTGTGCTAAGGGCTATCAAAGAAAGCTTGATTTTTTTCAGGTTGAGACTGTGTTGGAGCTGATGGCAGGAGGAAACACTGAAGATGGTTTTCCCTCTATCCAGGAGCCTTTTGCTCCCTCTATAACAAAAGGAATTTGCCAAGAGTGTTATGATACTGCGTGGCTGCTTCCTAATAAAATCTCCTAATAAGCTTTGCCTACTCGATGTACAACCTTTAAACAAACCAAAACAAGACCTGGTGATACTAACAGCACAGTTGTCAATATGGTAAAAATTAATCCTTTTCTCCTCCTTCAACTTCAGATTTTACCTGAGAGCATGTAACAGTCTTCACTAGGACTTCACTGCATGAGAAGCATCCAGATTATTTTCCTATAAATAAGCACCTCAAATATTTTGACAGGGAGAGGTGCCAGTTTTCTGTCCACTTCAGCCCTGGTTCTTGCAGAAGCTGATGAAGAGAGCTCCTCAAGATGGCTTTGCTGTCTTCACCACGTGGCTGGAACAGCTGCACGTCCTCAAGCAAGGAGGAAACTCTGCAACTCCCATTATCCCTAAATTCACACAGAAAGTGGGAATAGCTATTTGCAGTGGAAAAGCAGTGGGAAAGGGACTGGGAAAGGTGGCAGATGTACTGGGCTGTGCCAGACTTTTTCCACATGTCTCATTGTCTGCAAGGCAGAGTGCAGAAAGGGGAAGCAGCAAGTGAAACCTGTTTGCACTTCAACATGCCTAAGCCTTCTCAGAACCAGGGCTGCTCTCAGAAATGGGGGCCAGCTCCTGGGTCTCTAGTGGAGGTCTGGTAGCCAAAAAACATTCTCTTCTTTATTTTAAATTATAGACCTGTCAGAAAGTTAGAATTGATTGGAAAGAGGTCTTGTTTTACCTATGGTGGGAGGAAATCAAGTGATGTTAGCAGCAACGCTGGGCACATTATCATCTGCTGGTTCCATTTAACAACTTCTCACAACATATGCAGTTTACATTATGGTATCCTGCACATGTAGTCTTTGGCTGAAAATATCCTCCAGAGCTCTGAATTTATGGTCATGCAAATACTCAGAGAGGCAAGAAACAGGCATGCCAAAGAATGAAAAAGGAAAGCCTTCTTTGTTTCTGCTTCTAGGTCACATTAACTCTAAGCCCGCCGTGCTGCAGCACAACAAGGGATGCTGGTGTTTCACCCACCCACCCTCGTCTTTTGCTGTGGCAATTCCTCAAATGCCATCATCCTGCACAGGCTTCCTTGGCTCCCATGGGCAGCTGGAGCTGGGCCTCTGAGAAAAGATCTGCTTTCAGCCAAGCTGTCTTTCTCTCCCTGCAGGCCTGGCACAACAACAGGCCTCATCCTGCCATTATTCCTACCAGTTCTGCATCCCCGAGGGAGTGTTCTGTGTCCCAGCAGAGCCAGCACAGAACTGCAGGGCAGCAAATTAATCACTGTGGTCAAAACTCCACAAGCACAAAATAAGGAGTTTGTTCCCTATTGGTATCCATTCTGCTATGTATCTTTCTGACAGAAAAGTCCAGTGTGACATGAGAGGAGGATTGAGCAGAATCTCTCTGCCCATCCTTTCAGAACCTTCACTCTCCAGCAGTGATCCGGTTAAGCTGCTCTGCTACAGAGCAACGCCAGTCAGAGGTACTAACCTCCATTCCAACATCACTGCTGACATATGGTGAGGATCCTGAGCTTGCTCTTGTCCAGTTGATTCTCTTGGGCACAGCTAAGCTGATTCTGGAGTTGTGGCCTCAACACTACTTTGGTGTCTTTGCATGGCTCTAGCCAGTGGCTGTAATTTTTGTCATAGTGGAATTGCAGGCTTAAAGAAAGGAAGGAGAAACAAAAAGAGGTTGTTCAAAGACCTCCATTTTATGTTAGGGCACAAACAATATATCCACAACCAATGCAGCAATCTGTCACCTGTCTGCTGTCGGCAACAGCTTCCTGGGAAATTAAGTTTCAAGTGCAATTTCAGTAGCCTGTTGATCTAACACTGCGGAACAGTGGGAAGGGATCAGATGAGAAGTGGACCTGGACATTTCCTTACTCTGTTCTTTTCACAGCAAAGATGCAGCTCATTTCAAACTATAAATGTATCTAAGACATTTTACCTTCTTTGGAGCATTTTGTTGTGTTAGGTTGGATTGTCAGTCATGCAAATGAATATAGTTTCATGGACTTAGGAGGAGTAATCTCGGTTTATATCCAAAGGTAATGTGACTCTCCCTTTTGAGGAGTGGCCACTTGGAACAGGAGAGTTAAAGCAGCAAAAAGTCACCAGGATTAAGTTACTAGGATTACCATAAAAAAGCTGTTTGTCACCAACAGCCACATCCAGAATGTTTTTCCTTGCAAGTGCAGTGAACCCATCCACTGCTGACGATGGCCATGAGGCCCTGAGCATGGCTGTGTTCTTTGCTGTGCTGTGGAATAAGAACAATAAATACAGCTATTTCCAGCCCTGACTTCTGACTAACCCACATCATAAATTAGACTGTCCCTTTTGGCTACACATATGTTAACTACACTGCAGTTTGGTCACAAGTCCAGTTCTGGTTTTTGATAGATTTAATTACTCCTAATTTATATCAGGCAGAGCTGCACTGAGTATGAAGTATTTAGCACTGTCACTTTAATGTCATGCTTAATACACATTTTTAGAGCTCTGGTCATTAACTACATGATATATTTGAGCCCTGGATTTACTACACAGTGCTCCAAGGCCTCTCTTGGCTTTTGGAGAATGTTGCAGCAGTTTAATCAGTGTTGCCTCAAACACAAGGTGTACTCTGTATATATGACAAATTCCCCATTTCCCAGTGTTGAAATCACCAGGGAACAGCAGTGCCCTTCTAGGTGTAACATGGGGTTTATTTTCAAAGAGAGATCCTCAGCTTCAGAGGCCTGCAAGCTTCCAGCCAATATAAATCAGTGTGCTAGGAAATAAAAGCAAGTTTATGCTTCTTGGGAATGTTGTTTATTGCGACAGCTCAAAAATGAAATCTCATATTTGTGAGAAAAAAATATAGTTGAAGTTGCTCCTGCATGGATAAAAATGACCCACATTCTCACTTTCCTCTTAATTTTTTAATAAGCTGCTTCATTCACTGCATGACATCACTACATGTTCATATCTTTATCAAAAACATTAATAAAATATTCACTTGTATTTGTTTACCAAAAGTGCCTTTTGTGGAGATGAAATATTTCTAAAATCTGCTCATTTATGATATAAAGGAAGAAATATATTAAAAAAACCACAAAACAAAACATAATTTGTATTGGTGAATCTTAAAGAATTCTGACAGCAGCAACAACTTGTTCTGTGAGAAGTGGTTTTGAGGGGAAAAATCACCTCTTCCAAAATCCACAATTTAATTATCTTCTTAGAAAAACAACCTGCTTCTGTGTTTGTTCATTGCTGAGCACTCTGTGTCCTTGATGCCACCTGAGGCAACTGAACACTGTAGTAACATAAATAAAAATGAAGATCCTAAATGGTGATTGCCAAACTGTCTAGTCCATCATCCTAAAATGGCCATTTAGGACAAATTCTTTGAAACTCATGAATCCAATTCTTTTCCTTTCAAAGGTCTTGTCTACAGGGTACATTGAGGGAAGTTGAGACAAATGAAGCCAAAGGATGAACATATATACATGAAAACTCTGTGGTTAGATGAAACTGCAGCAAACTACAGACAAGTTATTCTGAAGCAGAGGAACCACATGGGGGTTTAGTAGACTTGAACTTCTGCTTGTAATCTCCTACAGTTAGTTACTCCTCACACAGGCCCTAAGCATGCTTTGGAGCTTCTGAGTTGCAGGAGTTGTTGCTATATAACTGAGTTGTTTAGGTACCTCTTCCCTGGGAGCTGCTGAAGGCACCTGAGGGGCACAGGGTAGTGCCCTGTGCCCACTGATTTCAGGCCTCAAGATGGGCATGTGGGACCTAACTGACCTGTTTCTGCTGCTGCAGCAGTACCTGGGTCTGTTCCTCTCCATCTCAGAGCAGCTCCAGTGACACAACTACCACAGATGGATGGTGCTGTAAGGGAGCCAGAGTGAGGCCTAACAGCTAATTTTTGGGACTTTCTACAAGTGCATCTGCTCTACCAGTCTCTTTTCTGATAGTAGTTAAGATAGGGAAAGTTTTGCTACAGAAACTGCAATTATTCCTGGTGTAATTCATCTTTTGATTATTTATGAGAACACATGAATGGAACAACTGAGCAAGAAAAGTCCTCCTTCCCCTACCCCTTCTCCTCCAAACAAGCCAAGGTGAGCAGGTGGTCTGTGCTTATGAGCACAAACAGGTTTTTACAAACATCCGACCACTACCTAAAATCCTAGGGAGAAATCCCAACCTTTTCTGACTGACAGGTGCCACAGTGATCAATAAGGGCTAAGAAAACAATCTGAAATCACTGTTCAAGTTGCTGTTACACAATTTTGGCAAACAAAGGAAAGTCTCCACTTGTCAGCAGCGAGTGACACTGGCATTGTCTCACGTTAATCAATACCACCCTGCACATATCCTGCTCTTCCCAGGAACCAGCTGTCCCTCCAGGGAAAGCTGTGTATGACTGGAGGGGGATGCAGCCCAGAAGAGATCAGTGCAGAATCAGGCATCAGGGACTCAACTTCATCTGCAAGCAGGTGTTAAGTGAATTCCTCCAAAAGGACGAGATTCATTCTTTTGCCAGCTTTGGGATGAATTAGCATGAATTCATAATCCATAAATCCTGGTGGCAGCAGAACAGCATCCCTCCTGTTGTTATTTATTTTGAGATTTTCACTGGGGCAATAGCTTTACGTTTGACATTTATATAGGTCACAGTGAGCTAATAGCCATCTGCCATCTGGGGACTTTTATAATGAACATTGCAGAAGACTATGAAACAATCTCTGGCATTTCCGATTCGAACATAAGCTGAAATAGGGTTGATCTTTACAATATGCTCTGCTGTCTCTCTTCAGGTTTGCATTAGTCATTTGCCTGGCCTTGCTACACACACACACACGCTTGCACATATGGGAAGTGGTGGGCTTCAGCATTTAATACTATCAGTTAATCACCACACACATGAAAAACACCCAAAACCTTGCAGAGCTACAAAAGGTCCCCATTCACCTGAAAATTCTTAATACATTTCAGAAATATTAATGAGTCCCCAGCTCTCCTCCTCTGCAGCACAGGCACAAGAGACTCAGCTATAGTGCTGGCTTGACTACAGTACATAGATGTGAGATCACTCCTGCAAGGTCACGTAGCCTTCCCTCAGCACAACCTCATTTTGCTGTTCACCCAAAATACACAGCAGGCTGAACGATGATGCATAAGAATGTGCAGAGCCCTCAGGAGAACCACCACAGCCACAGGAGCTGAGGTATAGTAGATAATACCACTTCATCTCACCCCTGGGCCAGAGCAGCTGCCTGTACCAACCCGTCATCAGGTACCTGAGGCATTCAGCCAAATGCACCCCCAGTTGAAAGCAGCCAAGCTACCCCCCCAGGGGAAGGGCTTGGGCAGGGTGGGTCATGCCCTCGCTTCAACAAGCAGCACAGAACTGCAGTGAAAAAGCCCTGTGAGAGATTTTTAGTGCCATGCAACATCCATAATGCCACCTCTTGATCACCTGAGCCTATACTGAAAGTGCTGTTGATGCAGTGGGCTCCAAGCTGGCCTGCAGGAAGCTGATCGTGTTCCATTTCCATCCCCAGCTGACGTAAGAGTGCCCATGGGCAGTACCTGCAGCTCCCTGTCCACACAGGAGAGTCACTGCCACCTCCCCCCTACCCACTGGGATGATGTATACAGAACAAGTGTATTTCCTAGCACCTGGGTGCACTGAGCTGCTATCACCGGCTCTTGCAAATGGGGAATTGAGAGAGGAAAAGATTAAATGACTTGCTGACTTGTATAAACCACCTACCAGAGCTGTGAGCAAAGCCAGGTGTCCTGAGTTCCAGGTCAGCACTTGAATGCAAGGCTGTCCCTTCTCCTAGTACCTGCATGCTGTTTATTTTACCATACAAACGTGTGAAAGGACTGCATGTGCTCAGACAGATGAGAATATCCCATCTCAATTAGTCACTCTCCAAAAAGCCTCCTAGGGGGTCAGGCCTCCTTAATGCTGCATGTTCCTCCTGAGTTCTCCCAAGCCTCAGCAGGCCTCAGGGTAATAAATTACATTTGTCTCTGCTTTAGCAGCAGCAGCCTGACCGAATCCTCCTTTCCATGACTCAACTCATGATGAAATGCCTATTTCCTGGTGCTGAGATCTGTGAAAATTGGTCTTTTCAGCCTCCCTCTTGAGGGACACGCCTGAGCGAAGCTGCTGGGGGCATCTTTGATCAGATGTGCTTTTCTCCCTTCCCTTTGCCCCCTGATACAGACTCCTGGTCCTGGGGTCTCACTTATTTGTATTATGTCTTTCAAGGACAACACACAGAGTGTGTTTGAAATCCAATCCCCTCTCATGGGGCTGTGGGGATGGGAAATCAGGGAGATGACTGAACACTGACCAGGTTTTGACCTGGTCCTACAGAAACTCAGGTTACACAAAAAGCTGTGCTGGCTCTCTGAGAAGCATAAATCTTTTGGGCTGCAACTTTTGCAAAGATCAGCAGGTGACAGCTTAAATAACTTAATGCTCAGCTGCTGCCTCAGTAGGCTGACAGGCAAAGGGGGCAAGACAGGCTGGCAGGTGGCCTAGGAAGTCCACCTGCCCCACTCCACCACCGCCCTGGCAGTTGTCTGTTCCCAGCAGGTTGCTATGGCTCTCTGTCCCCGTACAGCAGGCATCCTTGGTGTGGTAGAGCAACCTTCTGTGGACTATGAGACTTTAGCAGATTATACACACTACAGCATGACTTCCTGAAGCCTTACAGCCCCTCCTGGCTCCAGCATCAGCTGAGTTATGACTTGCCTTTCGCTGCCCTCAAGCTAATGGAGTTACTTTGCACTGATGCTGCTGCAAACAGGCACAGCTTTGCCTGCATCATGAACTCCCTTTCAGAGACATCACTTCAGACTCTGCTCCACATCACAGCAGCTTCATTACAATGGAAGGCATAAAAAGATAAATGCTGTAACAGCCTTATCTCTACCTCTTCCACCACATGCATGCTCCCTTCCCCACAACCCAAGATATGCAACAATACACCGTCAAGGCTGTGCTGTTAAACAGTGCTCATTCTTCTCAGCACCACTGGTAATACATAACACAGCTCAGCCTGAGGAGTGCTTCTGGTATTGTTATTAATGTCCATGTCATAACTGCTTCCATAGGATTTCCATTACACCCAGGGATCACAGTGTGCAGAAGCTCAGCCCTGCCTGTTTTCCCCCAGCAGGATGTAAAACCCAGCTCAGCTCCCTCTTGGAATTACAAAGAGAACAGGAGAGTGAGGTTTCACATCAGTTCAGGGAGGATTACCAAAGGGTACAGAAGAGAAATGAAGGTGAAGAGGTCATTCCTATTGCTGGGAACACACTTTTGTACCAGCCACATTAGGTAAATTTACTTTTGCTTTACTCTTAAGTGCTTCCCTGCATTCCTGTCCTGCTTCATACTTAACCCGCAGCATCAAAGCAGTCCCTTCATTCACTGCACCCTGTCCCGCTCAGCTCTTCCTGGCACCCTCTGAGGACCTGCCTTGTCCCATCTCTGTGCTCTGCACTCCCTTCAAGCACTGAATCTTGCAATCTGATGTCAATCACAGCTAATATAATGTGCTAACTTTCTAAATCCACACTTGTGCTTACTTAACAATATGCTGCTTTGATAAGTGTAATACAAGCAAAACTAACAAAAACAAGTCCCCTCCTCCCCCCTCCTGAAGCAAGTCTCACCAGGCCCCAGGCTTGTAAAACCAAAGCAATTGCAGACCTTAATTTTATTTCCTTTATTTTCAGGCTGTTAGGTGCTGGTTTTGATTAGGGTCATTCTGAGCAGGAATAACGTTCTTTTAAATAAAAAACATGTTGAGCTTTAGAAGGAAAAGAAAAGCACAACCTCATCAGCTTAGAAGAAATGTCTTTTGAACCATTGTTGTGGACAAGGCTGTGTTAAGGCAGGTGACTTGGGAAGCAACCTTTCTTGTGAGTCATTTTGCTTTTATAGTTTAGAAATCAGAAGGAGATCATTTGTGGGTAGAGTGAATGGACTTTACCACAGGATCGAAGAGGACAAGGGCTCCATGCACTTTCAGGAATCACAGAATATTCTGAGCTGGAAGGGACCCACAAAGATCACCTGGTCCAGCTCCTCACCTTGCAGAGGACACTCCAAGAATGACAGCAGGGAAATGTAGTTTCAAGAGGACATTCTGAGGTAACTTGGTACCTACTTCTGAGCCTCATAAAACCAAAATGAGATTTCACTTCGACATCATAGACCAGTCACCCTCACCTCTATCCCTGGAAAGGTGATGGAACACTTTATCCTCCACTCTGTCTCTAGGCATAGCAAGGATAAGGGGGTCATTGGGAGCAGTCAGCATGGGTTTACCAAGGGGAAGTTATGTTTGACCAACCTGATAGCTTTTTATGAGGACATAACCAGGTGGATAGATGAGGGTAGAGCAGTGGATGTGGTTTATCTTGGTTCCAGTAAAGCGTTTGACACTGTCTCCCACAGCGTCCTTGCAGCAGAACTGAGCAAGTGTGGTCTGGCTGATTGGGTAGTGAGGTGGATTGTGAACTGGTTGAAGGACAGAAGTCAGAGAGTTGTGGTCAATGGGATGGAGTCTAGTTGGAGGCCTGTGTTTAGTGGAGTCCCTCAGGGGTCAGTACTGGGACCAGTACTTTTCAATCTATTCATTAATGACCTGGCTGAGGGAACAGAGTGTGCCCTCAGCAAGTTTGCTGCTGACACTAAACTGGGTGGAGTGGCTGACACACCAGAGGGTTGTGCTGCCATTCAGCCAGACTTAGACAGGCTGGAGAGTTGGGCAGGGAGACATTGAATGAGATTCAACAAGGCCAAGTGTTGAATTTTGCACCTGGGAAAGACCAACCCCATGGATCAGTATAGGTTGGGGACTGAGCTGTTGGAGAGCAGTGAAGGGGAAAGGGATCTGGGGGTCCTGGTGGATGGAAGGATGACCATGAGCCAGCAGTGTGCTCTTGTGGCCAGGAGGGCCAATGGGATTCTGGGGTGTATTAGAAGGGGTGTGGTTAGTAGGTCAAGAGAGGTTCTTCTCCCCCTTTACTCTACCCTGGTGAGGCCACATCTGGAATATTGTGTCCAGTTCTGGGCCCCTCAGTTTAAGAAGGATAGGGAACTGCTGGAAAGAGTCCAGCCCAGAGCCACAAAGATGATGAAGGGGCTGGAACATCTTCCTTATGAGGAAAGGCTGAGGGAGCTGGGTCTCTTTAGCTTGGGGAAGAGGAGGCTAAGGGGTGACCTCATCTGTGCTTATAAATATGTGAAGGGTGTGTGTCAGGAGGATGGGGTCAGGCTCTTCTCAGTGAAGCCCAGTGACAGGACAAGAGGCAATGGCTGTAAGCTGAAGCATAGGAGTTTCCATGTGAATACATGTAGAAATGTTTTCCCAGATGAGGTGCCAGAGCCCTGGCACAGACTGCCTAGAGAGGTTGGGGAGTCTCCTTCTCTGGAGAGATTCACAACCCGTCTGGACGCTCTTCTGTGTGACCTGGTCTAGGGAATCCTGCTGTGGCAGGGGGGTTGGACTAGATGATCTTTCGAGGTCCCTTCCAACTCCTAATATTCTGTGATTCTGTGATCACTTGGGTAAACATGAAGCCACTGGCTTGATTTCAACAGAGTGCAACTGAGAATGTCCTTCATACCCTGGTAAAGCTGAAGTTGCTGCAGTCACCTAATCCACTGAGGCTGATGCAGTTACCCTAATCTGTGCTGCTGAACAAACAGTCTGCTGTTTGCAGGAGAGCTGCTTTGGACTGCTGCTGCTGTAAATGAGATCAAATATGGCCCAGTGGCTGGATTTGCACTGATGTAACTAAAAATGTCATCATGCCTTCAGAGCATGGGTCTGGCAAACCTGATCCTGCTCGCACAGCTTCCTGAGCAGTGTAAACAGACCTCTCCAGAACAGCTGCCTGGATGTACCTCATAGGAAGTACATGTTGCAAACACAGGGCTTTGTGATACTGCACACGATTGTACAGTAGGGTCAGGGGAAAACTCAGGACCAACCACTTAATCCTATTCAATTTGGGCATGAAATCTGCCAACCCCAGCATCCTGACTGCACCCTCCCCTTCAAAGCACACTCCTGCCTACACAGCTGGGTAGCAGAACCTTATCTTTATTTTCATCTGTCACTCTTGATTTTTACCTCTCTGGATATGTGCAATCTCTTTCTACCTCCAAAGATGCTATGACCTCAAGGTCCTTCCCCACTCAGTGGCAAAATCACGTCAGAGCTGAGCTTCTGCTCCTCAGGAAGGAGTTACTAGGACCTGTCACAGGTCATCAAGGTTCATACTGAGTTAAAGAGGCAGGGTGATAAAAGCCAGAGCAGGCTCTTGTGGAAGAGTTCATGGACAGCTGCTGTACTGAAATACAAGTGAAGTGACTTAAACTGTGCTGGCACCAGCAGGAAGTGTTTTGAATGAACTAAAATGCCTTAGGTGGGTTCATTATTGTTACCCTGGTTGAAGACAGACTGAAGTGGCTGTATTAGGATGAAGACTAAATGTTCAGTGGTGAGGCTTTCTATATACCTTAAGGTGTGCTTTTTAAGACTGAAAACAGTAAAGTCCTAGAACCACATTAAGGGTGAAGAGTACGTAGCACCAGGCTGTTAGCCCAAAGTGCTGACAATCCACATGCGGTTCTGAAACTTCTGCTAGCCATAGCCTTCAAGACCTGCCTTTGTACAACCAGCTTCAGTGTCTCTCTTTGGAAATTTTGCAGTCTAACACGATTTCATTAAGAAGATGCTGGAGAGGTGATGTGACACCTTCAAGAAAAGGATGTTTTTCCAGTGCTTAGGAGTTAGCTGCATGACTCCGATGTCAGTACAAGACTTTGGCAGACATCAGAGGACTTGAAGCAAACTCTTTTCTTTCCCTAAGCCACGTTTCTGTTGTAATTAATATTTTCACTGTGATAGGTACAGGCAGCCTGACAACACCTTCTGGGAATCTTTGTGGGGCTGAAACACACCATCACACAGCCCTGAGTGTTAGTCCTCCTGGACCAGGACCTCATTACCATGAGTGCTGAACAAGCACTGGCAAACCAGGCTGTCCCAGAGTGCTGAACACAAAGTGCAACAGAGCAGTGCAGTTGCATGCACTTCAAAATGCTGATTTCCTTTCCCAATATATGAGTTCATTTTATGATATCAGCATTTTGTAGCTGAAAAGCTATGGGTTTCTCTCTTGTATAGGGCAGGCCAGCATTGTCTGAAGGGAATGTGGGTTCCTCTTGTTGGCATATCAAGCCAGGGCCCCAGATAGCCAAAGGCAGGTGCTCAGCTTTCAGCAAAGGCCTGGCCTCCTTCCAGTGCTTCCAGGTGGCCAGCCCCAAAAGTGAAGGCATCTTGAGACAAATCTCTTTGAAATTTTTTCACTAGGACTGGCAAATCCCCTCAAAATCTGCCTTTGCCTTAGTCCTTGTGTGCACGTGGGGAGTTTGCAGAGCCAGCCGATGCACTCCAGTTGGAGAGGGGACGTGGGCCCCACGTTGCCACGAGTGCCATTGTGCCTCTCCTGGCAGTTGCTGCATTACTATGACAGCTGCAAACCCCGATGAGTGAATAACCTAATCGAGCCATTAAAAGAAACAGAAGCCCTCTGCCCTGTTTGATTTCTCTCTATAATGATGTAAAGTGCACTTTAATGGAGTCAAAGTGGTCCTGGGCCATTCTTGTTAAGGCCATTTGATGCAGTGCTATTGAGTCCCACTGCTAGCGTTCATTACCTCCCTTCAGCTCTCTCCCCTGCTGCATTGTAGTTCAGACTTCCCAGCACAGTTTCTCTGCTGCTACAGCCCCTTGCCTGCATTTTGTCTACATAAATTAGACCTTGTGCAGCATATTGGCCTGTCAGGGGACTAGGAAGAAACTGTATATTGTTTCTGGCATTCCCGGGCCCTTCTGCCCCTGACATCTGCTGTGTTTGTGACAGGGAATACATTCCTGACTCATTATCCGGGCAAGTGGAATCCCTCCCTGACAGCACCATTAATCAGAATCAAGCAGTCCAGCAAATAAAAAAAAAAGGAGAGAGAAGAAGAAGAAAAAGAAAGCAAGCAAAGAAAAGAGACAGTTTCTAACTTTCACTTTTGTGTCATTCCAGTGTCTGGACAAGTAGCAATCTATCTTTCTGAGTGACAGCTCTGATGGATGGCATTATTTATGCTTTTGTGTATTAAAAGACAGTTCTAGCACTGGCTTGTCACTCACCAGAGATTTGAAAAAAGTTGAAATTTAATTTGAAGGAAAAGAGGGCAAAGATCATAGGATTCTGGCTAGGGAGTGTTGCCTGGGAGGGACAGGGTTTACAGTGGGAGGGAGTCGCTGGAAGAGGTGTAGAAATGATGCATAAATAAGTAATTGCTCTTACAGGTAAAGAGATTTCTATTTTTCACTGTGTATCTGTATTAGTATTTTCCAGGGCTGGAGAGGTCTGCTTGTAGACACAAATAGGTATGATGTTCCTTGGAGGGATGCAGCATTTTAGGGTGAGACAGGCATGTGTTTAATTTTCTGTACATAATTTGTGTGTGTTTGTGTACACAAACGTTATTATATATGCACATATGCATGTGTGTACATAACAAGGTGTCTTTACTTGCTCATGTGTTTTTACACAAATTAATTTTAAATATAGGCTTTTTACTTTTTTACTACACTAATTGTAGGCAAATTTAAGTACAAACAAAGGACAATATTCTTTAAATCTAAAGTATCTGGTCTCAAGTTTGGTGGAAAACTTGCATTTCATTTCATCTGGAAAGTGCAGTTTGACAGTTTAGTTTTATGTCTTTATATTTATCCACACACAGGGTAGTTGACTACTGAATGCAGAAACCCTGGTATGAAGATTTAGATGCCCACAAGTCCATTTGTACCATCTCCTGCCTGTAGAAAAGCCTGGTAATTGCATGTGAAGTGCCAGGCTGGGGAGCTGTCTCATACTGACCCATTTATAAAGTCAGAATTGCAAGGAGTGTAAATCTGTATCTTTGTTTAACTGTGCTGATTTATGTGCTGGCAATTGAACCCAGAGGTATTTATACAGCTCTACCACAGTGGATATAAATACTAGAATACAGACAAAGTGTGTTTGTGTGGGGACATATTGGACCTCGTGGTACAAGAGGAAATAAGGAGGCCACGTTCACCCCAAGAGCAAACAGGTACATCTAGCTGAAAATGGTTGATTATCTGTATTTATGCCAACTGTGAATTTGGCTCTACACATACTGATGTTTCTGCATCCCTGATGATGGGAAGAACCTCTCAGGTTTTGCTGTTCCCTGTTCAGAGGGAACAGTGAAGACTTACCTGATCTGAACACCTTAGTTAAATTATTGAAAGATATTATATGAATAAATCTTCCTAAATCTGGGTGTTAACAGAAATCAAAAGAAAGAAATATTACCTGGAAAAATGGAATTTATTCCTAAAGTTTGGATCACATATGGATGCACACCTCTCTCTTCATACCCTTCTGATGTATCCTGGGTTGGAGTAGAGGGAACTGCCTGTACTGTGCTCTGCTGACTCCAGAGAAGGATGAAGACTTGCTGCGGTGCAAGTGCTATTCACACACATGCATCTGTAGGGGTACAAAACTGAAGAGATTAATTTGGTCACAGCTGGAGCTGCCATGCACAGGTTCCTAACTGCACAGTGATTTGGCTTTATGGGCCAGACACACAGAAATGATGGCACATAGTTCCCTATGGCATAACACAGGATGTATCACTCTGTGGTATGTCCAACCAGTAAACAATGGTTTTGACCTGATGAAACTTGAAACAAGAAGACCAAGAAGTTCCTATGATCTATAACTTTGCTTGCAGATGACCCATCTCTTGGCTATTTTGACAAACATCTGCTTGGGACCTCACCAGCCAACATGCACCATTTGCTTCTAATTCATTCAAATTTGTTTCATTCCCAAGTGTCAGCAAGTTTCACTTCCCCACTCCGAGACCATTGGCATCAGCAGCAATCACCTACCACACTTTGCAAATCTTGACAGCAACCACTCCTGAGACTATAAATCCAGGGTAAAATCCCAAACCCTTCAAACTCTACCAGAGTTCTTGGCTAAATCCAGGAATGGTATTGACTTGCAGGCCCAGCTGGGTTGTTACTATCATCCTCTTGGACTCTTCTTTTCCTTCCTGAGGATAGTGTATCTCCTCTTCCTATCCACAGGGAATTTGCAGCTTGGCCTCCTTAATAGACTTAGAAGTAACACTGTGCTTCAAATATTGACCAAGCACTATGGCTGGACAGACAGGGAACTGCTGTTACTCCTGAGCATTTGAAAACCCATCAGCCCAGGATCACACCACTGCTGTTCTGGTTGACATGGAGGTCACCAGAAGGCCTGGGACTGTGCACTGACTTAATCTGAAAAAGCTCCCTAAAGGGATGACATCAGAGCTATCCCAGGCAATGAGCTGTCCCTTCAGGGTGTGAAGTTGTGGAATAAACCTGTTCTTTCAAGATTCAGAGCTTAAATTTCAAAGTCAGATGTGTGTAATTCCCTCAGGTTCCTTTGAAACCCCAGCCGGTGTTTTGAGAAGGAACTGGTCATTTTTCTACTCCCTGTCTCAGTAGGGTAGAGACTGAGGATTGGCTTCTTTTAAATGTTGATGCCATTAAATTGAAATTGGATGGGATGTAGGGCAGGCTGCAGATAGTGGAGAAATACATGGAGGGGTTTGTCTTCACTGGCTTTTAGAGGCATGTCAGGCTGGTCAGTAACTGCTGCAGAAGGAAACACAATAATAATCACTCATAATAGGCACAAAAGAGAAGGAGACTCTATCTTATTTGTCAGTCCTACTGTATCTATCTTCTTGGAATTATACTGTGAAATAAAGACATCCAAGATTGTACCTCAGCTGGGGTAAAATGGTGCAAATGTTCGTAGCTCCAGTAAAGACAATATAGACCTGCTAAAGATCTGCCCCTTGATCTCCAAAGCCAAAGGAACATAAGCTCCTGTGTTTTAAGTGTGGTAGTTGGAATGTTTAATTCTATTCTGTCGTCTGTCAGAACAGCAGGCAGAGGGAAGGAATGCATTGGTGTCAGATGGAAGCCGGGGTCTGATGACGGACAAAATTAAATCCTTGCATTTGGACATAAACCATGGTAACACAAAATATGTAGCAAGTCAGGCTTGGTTTTCAATACTGAAAACACAAGGCCCCAGTTGGCAGGCTGAGGAGGGGATATTAGTCAGATTTAGACATGGTTTTCTTTGTTTTATTGAAGGATAAATAATTATGGACTGAGATATTCCAGACTCATGTTAACACAGTTGTGTGTGAACCACAGCAGAGAACGCTGCGAGAATAGGAAGGACTGAAGGTCCTCTAGCCTACAGAGTATCTGGGAATCCTGGAAAGATTTGGGGGTTTACTTCTGGAACACAATCCCAAAGTTTCCTCAAAATATATCTGACAGGCTAATCTCCATAGATTAAACCTTCCAAGTGTTTGCTTTCCTGACATTCTTAGGTTAATATTGATTCAGTATTCACCACGTCTCCCGACAGTGTCTGCTCAGGATTCCTGCTACTGCTTCAGCTGGGAATGCTCTCCCAGAGGGAGTGAAGCCCTCAGCTCCCACTCCCCTGTGCTCTGTAGCTAAGCACACACCCAGGGGCTCTGGGAATGGAGGCACTGCCACACTCACAGCACAAAGGCAGCTCTTCTTCCTTTTGAATGCTTACTAGTTGGAAGTCCAGAGAACACCTTATGGGCATGTAAGAGAAAAATCTGTAAACAGAAGGTGTAGTAATTAGGTGTCCTAGAAAACACAAGGAGTCTTCCAAAGTGGGGTAGATGGTTTTATCTGACATAGCTGGAAATACACAGGCTTCATTAAGTCGTGGGGCCACCCTGTGTGGTGGCACAGGCCTTATGCTGGTGGATATGAATGGCTCTATCTTCACTGACCTAGTACTGCAGTATATGAACCACCCCTCTCTTCCTTTCCCAGTATCCCCACCCCAGCTTCCACTTCCCAAAGTGATTTACAATCCTCTGCACAGAGAAATCTGCATTTCTCTTGCCTGACAGCACTAATGAAGCATGCAGAGACCCGACAACATCAACTGGTCTTAGTCATTCATGTTTCTCTTTTCCTGGTCAGCCTCCTTTGCTGCCAAAAAAGCTTTAAAAGAGAAAAAGGGAAGGTGAAAGTCACAATTCACTGGTGATGTTCTGGACCTGCCTTTTCCTAGGAAAAAATGCTGCTCCAGTGCCTACCCTCTAGAACTGAGTTTTGATTTGTACTACCCTCAGATCGCTGTGAATGCTGCTTCCCATCTCACACTGTCCTGCTGCACTCACAAGTGTAAAATGGAACTTGTAAATCAGTTTTTGGAGAAGGCAAGGGACATAAATGTCAGCACAGCAGAGAGAGTTTACATAGAGATGAAATCAAGCTGAGTAGCATAGATATGGTGTGGAGCTGAATTTCACATTTCACTGATGTTCTTGGTCCAGAGGCTTGCTCATTAACAAGGCTATGATTCTGTATTTGAAACTCATGGTAAGTGGTTCCTTAGGCAAAGATCCAGCAAAGCACTTAGGCAAATTCATAAATTTATGTCCCATTGACTTCTGTGCAACTATTTATATGCTCAAAGTCATGCATGTCTTAAATGCATTTCCAGATCAGGCCTTGGACTCAACAAATACTCTTTCTGCAGCACCGTAAACCCCGAGCTCTCAAAATTCATGAGTTCAAGCTCTCATTTCCCCTAAGCCACCACAAATGCAATGCAGAATGCAAATTCAGAAAATGCTGGGGTTTTTTAAACAAAAGAAACTCTTCACTTTGAACTTCTAATTCTAATACCTCTGCAGCCTAGCTTTAACAGAGTGAAGGAAACAAGAAAGTCTGAAAGCTGTGACTGTCATCTAAGTTCATGTCTTTAGGAGATGAGATTTTTAGAAAGAATAGTCAATACTGTCAAACTTGCAATAAAACCCTTGAAGTAAGAAGATTGCTTTTCACTTTTGAAAAGACTGACATCTTTGGAGCAGTCTCAGGTTCAGTGTAACCAGATAGGTACAACTTGAGCTGTGTTTTGGGTGGGGGGAAAGACTGTGACTCAGTTCTTGTGCCTCACATAGACTGTTTTGCTTCCCAGTCACTAAGGTGATTCAGCTTAGTGGAGTTGTGTTGCTTCTTGTTGTCTTCTACTTTACATACAGTCTCTAAAGACTCTGTTTAAAGGTCATCTTTTGAATGACTATTTAAGTGTCTTCATCAATGACCAACAGGGAATCAAATTGCCTCTTAGTAAAGAATCTCAGCTTACTTTTTCTTATCATCCTTTTGGCCTGTAAGTCAAAACTGGCTCCCACATCTGATTAAGGCAGATGAATTGAGTAGTTGGGAGCATCTTTAACTGATCAAATATTTGAAAACCCAGAGAGACATCCTGCAGAAAATGATTTAGAGTCAGCTCAAGCTGCTCTTAATATAAGTGGTAATTTCATCAAACTAAAAGCAATGGTGATTTATTTTTAATTATAATCACTATTTCAATGCAGGAAACTGAGGTGTAAGTAGGGTTTGTATTTCCTGCTGAGTCTGTCCTGGCCCCATGCAAGACTTGCTTACAAGGTGTAAGCTCTGTACGACGGTCGTTTACTCTGGCTGCAGTTTTGGACAGTCTTGCACTCAACTTGTGCTCCACTCTATCACTATGATTGTTATGAACAAGACTTGCTTTGTTTTGGTACTTTTGCCCTCCCTTCCTGACATCCCATCTACATACACGTACTCTCAGCTCTTCATATTGTTGCCTCTGCTCCTGGCTGAGGGAGGACCCACTGGGGGACCAGCAGATGCTGATGAGGAGTAACCAGCAGGAGAATTTAGAACACTCCAAGCTTTTATCCTACTTCTTCCCATGTGGTTTTTCAGAGCCTGGACCTCCAGGGGCTGCAAGAGATGAAGCAATTAAATCCACAGTGAAACCTGCCTTGATGAAAACCTCTGGACAGAAAAAGTCCTAGGGCTTTTGATATTTTGTGAGATTTGGGCTTCTTGCTACTTTCCTCCAAATAAAGCCTTTGAGGAACAGATTAACTTTGTCTGCTGGAGAACTTCAGCTGCAGGAAACACCAGTCTGTTGCAATTGCTCCATTTGCTTTTGACAAGCCTCTAAGGCCAACAATCCACATTATGCTCTGCTGCTCTCACAGGGGTCACTTTACATTGCATCATCGTGTAAATGGAAACCACAGAGTGTCACAGGGTGAAATATGAGCTCACCAGGCCACTCATTCCCTGACTGCACTGCTCTAGAGAGAGCTTATTTCTGAATTAGGAAGAAAAAATTGCAAAGCTTAGTACCACAGATTTACCTTTTGGCTATGAAGTTGTAGATTGAGTGTGGATACACTAGTAGGGATTGCCAAAAGGTACCAGTCCAGATCCTGTTCTGGGTGAAGGCCTGTCTGTTCCCAGGTCACCTCTTGCCATCTTTAATGGCCATATTTTTCATTTTACTGGCCTGATTGTAAAATACCTGATGCAAACTTCAGCAAGGAAATCAGACCCATAAGGTTGAGAGTTAAGCACTCAGATGCTGGATTTCATAAAGCAGACAAGGAAGTTAAATGCACATTGGCATATGAAGCTGAACATACTCATAGGCCACTGAATATGTTCCCCAAATCTGAAAGGATGCACAAGCAAGCCTTCATTATCATCCCTCTCTATTAGCAGCCAGCAAATACACTTCATGGAGTCTGCAGAGACAAGGTATTATAAAGATCATACAAACCAAAGAAGTACAAAAGTGATTTAAAATGTCCTAATCTCATTAGTCTGTTTCTTCTCCCTAAAGATACTCAAAGCCCAGGCCAGATCCTTAGCTGGCAAGGGGTGTAGAAACACACTTAAATAAGACCTTACATTTAAGCTCATGCTTCAATTCTAGTTACCACAAAGTTCATTTCAAGATAAATTCATGCTAAAACAATATTTCTAAGCAAAAGAACCCTCACTTGAGCCAGAGTCTTTGCAATATAAACAGAGCTAATCTGTAGTAGATGAGGTTCTTCTGCTTCAGGACTTTTTTTCCCACTCTTCTGAGCTCTTTCATGTAGCAAAGGGAACAGCAACTGTGGCTTTGGTCACTGGTCTTAGCAAACCAATCCCACTTGGATTTTGCCTATTCAACTAAACTGATGGAAAAATCACAGTGGTTTGGTTTCTCACCAAGTTGTAATGCAAACAAAAATAATTATATTGCTATAATAATTAATTGAAATCTGTTCACAGCCCAGAAAGTCAGCTCCATTTTCTTGGTCCCTTTTTTTCCACCCTGCAGTTACCCAGGAACTGCAAGTGCTGCACTGGTTTAGGGTGTTGTGGGGATTAATACATTCAGGTTTGCATACAGCTCTGAAAATCACACAGTATAAATCTGTATGGTTATTGCTTATTACAAATGTTCTAGCTGTATTTTTACTGTTAACTAAGTTATTATCAAAGGCTCCCAAGTCTGATATCAGTGTTTAAACAGTCACCTTAATGAAAAGACACCTGACTGCCAGCTCTCATTCTCCAATGGAGTGGGCAGGTTTCCACATACCTTGATTCTTTTTCCCAGTTCCAAACCAATGATTATTTCTGTAGTTTGGGGGAAGCCAATATCTCTGTGCATGAGCTAGGTCATTAGTCAGACACTAACACTGTGGAAGCTGGACCACCTTTTACTGTGCACTTGGCCACTCTTACCTTAGTCACAGCATGATTTACTTACGTCCCTAAGCCTCATACATGTGAAGGAACAAGTAGGAATGTTTGTAGTGGTAAGTAGCACTCAGCCACAGTTGTAACTGGAGGTACTATGTGCACACCAAACACTGCATTATTATTATTATTGCTATTGACAGTGTAAATGGCAGCACTGTAATGGGACAACAGCATCAGGTCTCAGGGAGGCAGAGGGTAAGGAGACATTAATATGTGCAGTCAACTTACATCTTGCACGAGGAAAGTGTGCTGGTATGAGTGGTTCTGACACCTAGAACATAAACCAGATGGCCCCTTTCTTACACCATATCATGCAAAAAGAGATTTGAATTAATTCATGTAGAAATCATGACAATTCTGTTCCTGTTGGAACTCACTACAGCGGACAGGGTGGCAGTAGATTATGCTGAATTTTTAACTTATAAAATACTAGCGACAGATGTCACTGCCTGTACTCCTTTGTTGTTTCCCATTCTTTCTCCACACCCTAGTGCCCTTGTGTCCCTTTTCCAGAGCAGTAACTCTGGACTATGTTGTTTAAAAACTTCTTTAAATAACATTTTGTGTAGAACTTTCTCGAATTCTGAATGTAAAGAGAAATCCATCAAGCCCCGAAGTATGTGCCTGAGGTATAACAATGCTGGGGTAAAGGAGACTTTATTTCTCAGGGATCTCCACCTACAGCCCTTTTCGAAACTCCATCCAAAATTAATTCAGTTTTGCTGGCCGTGGGGATCGATGAACTATGCAAGCAACAGTGCCTTCCACAAAGAGTTTGTATCCCAGGTACCTGAGACAGTGGGAGACAGGAGCATTACCACCTGCACTACACAGAGGCAGAGGCACAGCAGTGAAGGTGCTTTGCCCAGAGTTCCTCTGCCCAGATCCCCAAGTCCTGCTGTCATGCCTCTGCCCATGGGACGTTCCTAGTTCCCGCTCCAGGGATGTCTTCCCATGGGTGCCCATCCCAGCAGGGTGCCAGGGTCCTCCCGGGAGCGAGACAAGCTTTCTGCCAGGGCTCAGAGCACGCCATCCCCAGGGCTGCCTGGGTTGAAATGAGATCCTGGGCTGCTCCCTGATCCCTGCACTTCACACATGCCTCCTCGCTCCCATTTTTCAGCGCCTTCTCCACACGGCATGTCTCCTGCCGACACACCCCTGTCAGCTCCTCCATTGTGTGGCCAGCAGCGTCTTTCAGCACATGAGCCGCAGCCAACATGGCTTAAACCCATCGACTGGGGGCAGGGGGAGAAGCAGGAGGGAAGCCTCCTCCACCACTAGTGTGTGTGTGTGTGTGTCTGTGTGTCTGTGTGTGTTTCGGGGGGGTCCTTTCTGCCATACAAAAGCACAAGTGGTTTTGTTCAAGCTGGCAGGGGCTGCCTGTGTTGAAGCTCCCTTTCATCAGTGGGTATTAGGCCCAAATCGCTGCCGTGCTGACTGTGTACACAGTGCTTTCCATCTCCTGTCACCAGGATGACAGATCTGCCAAGGCTCCTCCAGGGCCTGGCACCTGGGGCGTGGAGCAAAGCCGCTTTGCAGCTCAGAGCACACACACAAGATTTTTTTCCCTTTTTCTCCACCCCTCTCCCTTTTATTTTTTTTTCTTTTTCCATTGGGGAACTTTCTCCTCCTCCTTCTTCTCCATTTCCACACAACATTCTCCACACCCCCCCCCCCAAACCTGAATGAACACTTCTTTCAGTAATGGGTTTTTTCCACCTGGTTGACTTGATGAAAGGTTTATGAGTTGACATTATGTGTGAGAAGAACAAAGCAAGCGTGGGGCTGTGTGCGTGCGCGGGGGCGGGGAGCAGGCTCCACAGAGCTGCTGAAAACTTTATTACAAACTCAGAGACGTTGGGAGCAATAAATCAGTTGGATGCTCTCTACAAACCAGCAGAAAACTGCCACTGCAGAACAGAATGAGTACACAAGGCTGTGCTGGGCACCACTGAATTGCACTGGGCTGCTGGAAGGAGGGAGGAGGGAGAGGGGACAGAGGAAGGGCAGAGCAGAAAGCTTGCTGTGCACTCATCATTTCCCAGCGTAAGAAAGATATGGACTTGCTCAAGCAGGTCTAGAGAAGGGCTAAAACAATGGTCAAGGGGGCTGGAACACCTCCCATATGAGGACAGGCTGAGATAGCTGGGATTGTTTCTAGCCTGGAGAAGAGAAGACTCTAGAGGGACCCTACAGTGGCCTTCCAGATCTTAAAAGGGAGGATTTCTTTATCAGTGTGGCGATAGGATAGGTGTTTACAGTTTTAAACTGAAGAGGCTAGGGTCAGATTAGATGTTAGGAAGAAATTCTCTACAGTGAGGGTGGTGAGACATTGGCACAGATTGCCCAGAGAAGCTGTGGATGCTCCAACTCTCAGTGTTCTATACCAGGTTGGGTGGGCTGTGGGCAACCTGATCTAGTGGAAGGTGTCTCTGTCCATGGCAGGGGGTGTGGAACTATATGATCTTTAAGGTCTCTTCCAATACAAAACTTTCTATGATTCTATGATCTCCCACAGGTCCTGCTTCCCTGTGCCAGACAGAGACCCCCACCCAGGGTCCCTACCTTGGAATCACCGTTACAGAAGCGACAGCTCCAAAGGAGGTTTCCAGAGGCATGACCCAGCTCAGGGTGAAAATCTTCAGGCTTTAGGAAATGAGCTGCCTTGTGGACAGATGCCCTGTGTCTACTCTTGCACACTCTGGAGTTCTCTCCCTGCTCTATCTAGGCAGTTTTCTGTTTGCTCAAATTCTGTCTCTCCCAAGGTGAAAGTCAGCAGCTACTATTTACCAACGTACAGATGAACAACAACAGCTTGCTGGGAGTGTTTAAAAAATACCATGCCTAAAACAAACAAACAAAAGAATTTCAGCTGTTGTTTGTTAGAAAACCAGAGTTAACAGGCTTACAGTTATGAAAAGCACCTTTAGAAACACAAGTTAAATGGTTTTTTGCTCTGCATTACAGAGAAGGGTGGAAAGAACCTGTGCTGCTACCAGCTGAGCCTGCAAAACAACCCAGAGGTGTATTGTCACATCAGCTTAAAGGCAAGGCTCGGTAGCTAGGACACGACACAGCACGGCACTGACACGGCACACTGCTTCCCAAACAGGCTACCTCCCCTCAGCTGCCCCCCACTGCTCAGCACAGACGTGTTCAGCAGGCTGGAGGTTGCAGCAAGGGAAATGACAGCACCTTTCCTCCAACGTCACAGCCTGCTTAGTGAGGACCATGCAGCGTTCTCCTGATTTTCTGTTATACTGAAGCACTTTAGTTTGTTTAGAGCATTAGCTCTAGTTCTTCCCTAATTTAGACCTATGTTAATTAGCACTGTCTCTACTGAGGTGAGTAGTTTCTTAGGAGGAGCAGGTAACAGCTTTCTCTGAATAAAGTGCTGAGAGTATCACTGGGATGTGAAAAGCAGACCAGGTCCCACCGCGTGAAAGCCTCTGAACCATACAACCACTGTAGGTCACGCAATCCAACCGCATGCTCCCACTGCTATTTCTCCTTAGCAATCCCATGCTGTACACAAAGGCAAACATGTTTCTATTTTAAACTCTAATCCAAGGCTAGTGCATGCCTTTTGGAGTGCGGATGTCCTGGAAATGTCACTGCAGAGCAGTGTGCTCAAGAGATTAGAGCCGTTCCATTCTGCAAATGACAGAGTACAGTCACAGATGTTACTCTAGCCATAGGGTCAGACACAGTTGCTCAGGCTTAACTTGTTGAATTGCATTAACAAAAAGGAGAAGGAGCAAATGCTGAAAGATCCTGAGCAGCTGTAACTTAGTTCAGGTTAGTAGTTTTAAAGGCTTTTATCCCTGATAAATAGATTTCCTCTCCTCCATAACAACCAGTAGCAATTACACATTTTAGAGAGATGACTTTAATGACTCTATTCTCAGGCAAAAAGTATGCTTAGTATTTCCAGTCTTGTCATGTATGGACGAGCTGAAGAGCTAACAGCTTTTCTGCAAAGAACCCTGCAATGAAAATCATGGTGATGAGGCTCAGAGAAGAGCCAAACAAGTAAAGCAGTTTGAGTATCTAACAGCAACTGATGTTTGCTGACTGATCTAAAAGCCACAGAGTAGATCTGGGTTAAGGGAACTTGCCAAGACCAGGGCAGATCTGGTCAGGGATACGTGAGAATTTATCCAGGACTGCCCAGGAGCAGATAGACATGGAGGATAGTCAGGAACACAGTCACTTGCAAAGAGTGGAACTGAGCTCAGATTACTTTGCAACAGGAGCCCTGGGTCGTCAGACTGAGAACTGCAAGAGATGAGCAGTTCCAGCCAAGGGTATGGTGCTGCAGGAAGCACCACCTCCAAATGGTGACATGGTGCAGGTTATGACCGAAGTTCATGAGCAGAGTAATGTGAACACAACCTGCTTGATTGAATCTTAGGGGCCTGCTTCTCCCATTGGTAGTCATTTACACTTGGGCACGTCACACAGTGAGCAGTGAGCACAAACTGCAGACTAGAAGGAAATCAGGCTGTGTTAACCATATTTCCAGAAGAGATTAATGCTATGGGATGCTTCCATTTTTATGTACCTCATTTGAGAGCTTCTGATTTGCAGATAGTGAGAACTGAGTAGCTTTAACGTTTTTAGAAAACCAGGTGCTTTTAAGATGTACCTTTAAAATCAAAATCCATTTTGAATCACCACTGAGCATCTTGGCTGGTGTGTAATAATCCTGCTAGGCACTTGCTCTGAAAAGCAGCCTGAGCTCTGCCCTAGATCAGCATGCAGTGACATGCATCGTTCACTCTAATGGACTACTTCTAGCTGTGTTGGGGGAGAGAGAAAGTGAAGGGCTGGGGAAGAAGTGCCAAAATGTCCTGAAAAACACAACCCCAAAATAAAAACCAGGTGCAATTGCAGCTCCAGCCTGCATGCTTGGTGTTAATCATTTGCTCCATTTCTGTGGCTCATACCTACTCTACGTTTTTGCACTATGAGCAGTTCTGGTGCTCTGTAAATAGCAAAGTATAGACAGGCTTGAATCTATAGCTAGCACCATATTAGTGGGATTTCTGCCTACCTGTTGCCAGGGCTGCCTTCTCCTCACCCATCACTCTATTCTGATCAGTAATCCTACTCTGGCTCAAGGGTCAATTTTTCACAGTTATTCATTCCCTCTCCACATCAGAGTTTTGCTAGTCACCAGGTTTTGCCACAGCAATGAAGTCTGTAAGCAGAGGGATGACCCTGAAGAGGGATGTTATCACTTTATCCAGGCCACTTTGACAAAACTGAGTCCTTTTCTGAAGTGTAAAGGAGTTGAAGTCAAGACTAGCAACATGACCCTTACATCCCAAACAAGCAAGACTTGCACCCTGACAAGCTCTTGATTCCGAGCACTGATTTTGCAGTCTCAGTCTTGCTTTTCCTTTGCCCTGGTAGCAAATCTGATCTGTGCACTTGCTGACTAACACTAACAAATCAGGCCAATTGCTGCTTACTGGAATCACCTTTCAATGGGGAGCTGACAGCAAGAACAATGCATCTGTTTGCAGCCTGTGGAGGCCGCAGGGAGCATCTGTCATCAGAGGAGCTACTTGTCAAAAGAGGTTTCAGGCTCTGGCTGATTCTCAGAAGAGGGAAAAAAAGGAGACACGTAGAGACCTAGAGCTGGACTGTTGTTTGTATTGGGAGTGCTTTCATCTTCCCCTTGCTTTGCTTCCACAGACGACTTTGTTCTATTAGATGTGGCTTTTAATTATGAGAGTTCTATGTGCCATTAGTGGTTTAACTGAAGGGAAACTGAACTATATAAATAGCACCAGTTTGTTATTCTCTGTTTGTATTAAGCTGAATTTCCCTTTTGATATTTATTGAAGGAGACGTGGACCTGTTTGAAGATTCAGTTCCACTAGTTAAGATTTTACTGGAGGAAGGAATTCAGCCACTGAAATTGCCATAGGCAGCATTGCAACTAGTTGGGTAGGAAAGAAGCAAGCAGCAACCACTACTTAGGCAAGACAGATGACATCAAAGAGGCATTCCACCAGGGGTTTTTTAGCAGTCAGTAAATTATGTGTGTACAAAGTAATAAAGGAAGTGTAATGATGCCTTATTGTTATATGGGCACCTTTCATCCTGAAGGACAGTAGTTTACAAGCTGGAGATCTCAACACTGGAGCTGGTGTTATGTTTTGTCTTGCAGGGTTGAAATATCATTTACCATTTCAGTCTTAAGCTGATTAAGAAATTATAGTTTGGAGAATATAGTAAATGAAAAACATGTATTAAAAACAGGCATTTGAAAGAGTCCTTTTTTAGAATGAAAGCAATTTTTTTTTGTGGAGAGAATTATATCTTCATTTGAAAATAAAAGCAGCTAGTTATAGTAAAGGGTGAGGGACATCTTTTAATTAAATGATAAGGAACATATTCTTTATACTGTAGGCAGTAGTTCATGGTGGGCAGGGTGAGCTGGTCAGAGGCAGTAATTCTGGGTGTCCTGTGAGAACTCGGGCAAGTTCAATTTATAAGCAGCAGCATCAAGGATAAAAAGGAGGAGGCCAATGGCATAAGAAACCATACAAAATGCAAAGACAAGAGGAATATTGCTTAAGCCCCTAACAGAAAACTCCTCAGACTGATTCAATTTGGCATCAGCTCTCTGCAGAGACAAAATCTCAGGTCTTAAGAGGTTATTCAAATGAAAACCTACAGAGCAAAGTGCTTGATCCCTAACTCACTTCACTAGAAAACATGAAGTGCTGAGTTAGCACCACTGGAAACTGAAAGTGCCATTGTAGGGAATCTGAATTACTTCACAGCAGTATTTGGATCAAGAAGGTAAGATGCTATAGAACCTGTTGGTTCCCAAAGCAACTCACAGCGTATGTGTCAAGCCCAAGAAGTCAAGAAGTGCTGAGCGAGGAATCACAAATGCTTCTGAACAATTCCTGTGAGCTCTACAGCACTTGTAAGGGTAAGAGAGGAAGAGGTAAGAGCTGGTGGGAGACTGTTGTCCTCAGCCAAGTCTCTTTGTCAAGGCATTGCTTTCTTCCACAGTGATACATAATTTGGAAGTGCTTGTGCATCCACAAGGTTTACCAAATTAAGCAGGAATTGCATCTTATGGGATGTGGATCCACTGAGAGGCAATTGATCCTAATGCAGAAGGGGATTTTCAGGCTGCCTCATCTCCTCTCCTGGAAAAGACCTCCTGGCAGAGGTATTGCTTCAGTAGGAGGCAACTGAGTGTGTCTTTTAAGTTCATTTCTGTCTTCTGTTAGGCAGAGGCTGATGAGTGGATCTAGAACTGGATAAGACTGCCTGCATGCAACTATAATCATCCTGAAATCATAAATTGTGAGACCATAAATGGAATAAGGGAAAGGGCTGGTTCCTTTTATTTTGGTTATGGCAATGTAACCACCACTAGAAAATTCTTTGTGTAGGGAGTGTTGCTTGTTTGTACGGTAGCACATCTTCCCAGACAATGCTACATGTTAGAGGCTGTTCAGAAAGAAGCAGGAAAAAAATGGGTAAAATTAGTCTCTACTGTTCACTGTCCAGCTTCACTGGTAATTGGCTTGGCCACCTCTTAACATTGTTAAGAATACAGATCAAGACTTGATGATTTCTGTCCAGAAACAGTCACAAGCAGAGTTAGGTTGCAACATGAGATGAGGAAGTGAAAACCAAAGTTTAATAGAAAGCAACAGAGACAGACAAGCAGACATCACCACCTAATGATGTTTGAAGAGCAGCTCCCTTTCAGCTGAATGTCTGCTTGGCCTGTAGGCATTCTGAACTCTATCAGTCAAACTTTCTGTGCCACCCCTTGTTTATGAAGAACACTACAATTACTCTTCTTTGACAACTCAGTCCACAAAGCCTTGTGAACTTCAAAGCACTACCCACCTGGTATTTCTTTTTTACAAGCACACAACTACAAAGTATATCTGGGAATTTTTTAACCTTTCTTTCCCACACTCCCTAGTATTCTCGTTCTTCCCTCCCTCTCTTTCTAGCTTTCATTTCACTGGGTATTGACTGAGATAATTCAGGTAAGTGGGGGATGGACAGGAAAGATTCTGTTCAGGACCCAGGTTGAGAGATGCTAAGCAAGGACTGAAATGACTTAGAGCAATGCACACCACAGCATGGCTTCAGCAGAGCCACTCTGAATGCAGCCCAGACTCTAGAGACTGCAAAGGCTGGTTGCAGAGGTTTCTGAGAGCTCCTTTCATACCACTGCATTGTTATAGAGATGTGTGACTGAAGATGCCAGGATTATAATGGAGAATGTTTATTCTGTCTGTAACCCAGCTGGCTGCTTTGCTGTATTTCAAATCTCTTCAAGTAAATAAATGAAGGGACTCTACTTTCCCCTCTCCTCAGCAGTGTGTATACATGAGTGTTATTTCCTGTATCAGATTCCTGTACAAAACCTGCTGTCAGGCTATTAATAATCTGGAAAAACACCTTGAAACTTGACTCAATGAGGGCACATTGCAAATGGGCTCTAATGGCTTTTATTTCTCATCTCTGTCACCTCAGATCTAATCTGCCATTTTCTCATTTTTTATCCTCTCTGGACCCCTCAAAAATCATTCAGCAGCTCTTCCCTCAGTGCCAGGCAGAGCAGAAGGGGCCCTGTGATGGGGTCAGCAGGCATTTATTAACAGAGAAAGGTCAAGTGTATCATGTAGTGTGAGGCAGAGTCTTGGGCACACTCCCAGAGCAGAGCAAAGGTGAGCGCATGGCAGCTTTCTGCTGCTTCAAGGATCAAAATGTAGAAACCAAAGCAAGCTGCAGGCCTGCAGAGAAAACATTTCCAGCACCACAAAAGAACCTTACAAACCCCCTCATTACTCTGCATTTTATGGGCCAGTAAGGAAGTTCCCTGGATTCTAAGACTCCCTTTTAGCCACAAGGAAAATGACACAAGACTGTGACAAATGCCAGTAGCAGACCCCCAAATAGTGACATGCTTGGTTTGTGGACTTCAGGTTTTGGGGGTTTTTTTAAGTAAAAAACCAGCACAGCTTAGAACTCAAACAAGATCCTGTTTTTCTTCTTTGAGGGAACATCTGCATCCTCCCTGGGACCAACCTAGGCACCATCAGAACTTTGCAGCATGCGTCCCTATGTTTAAATTCTCACTCCTCACATGGAGTTGGATGTAGTACATTTGTCTGGAAAAAAAATGCAAATCAAAGGCTACTTAGTTCCTTCTCCCCTGTAAATAGGAGAGAAAGAATGTGAGATGACACTGAAAAGTATTATACAGGACTTGTGGCCTATTAAGAACTCACCATCAGACTTTGGAAAGTTGTTCAGATGCTCTGAAGATCCCAATTAGCTATCACTGCATTTAACTAGATGGCACTCCTAGGTATCTAATTACCTTTAGAAAATGGACCTCAGATATCTAGAGGGGAGAGGCAGGAGGCAGTTTCTGACAACTGTTGTGCAGTGTGTGGTTCTCAGGGAGAAGCCACAAGCCCTTTCTTCGCCTCAGCCACTGGCATTACAAACTGCTTCAGAGCTCCTTTCCTTTCTTTCCTCTGGTTATGCAAACATTAACTTAAGGAATATTTCTCAAGCCTCCTGTGGGAACCCAACCCAATTTTCAGAGACAATGCATGTGCAAAAATGACTAACATTTCTTCTCTTTGAGGAGGGGAGGTTTAGTGTCAAGGTTGATTTTTTCCCCCCCTTTTTTCTTCTCCCTCCTTCTAAGTATCTCTTTATTCATCACTTTAATTACCTAATCGTAAATTTCTTTAGGGGGTTACTTAGAAGGAAAATTAGCATCAAAGCTTGGCAGTAAATTCAGGGGCTTTTGGAGCAGGTCCAAGCTGTTTCACCTGTGATTAATTAGATGATTTTTTTTCTTTAAGTGCCAGAGGGCTGTTGAGGTCTTTAAGCAGTTACATGACTGCTGGCAGCTCAGGAATTATGATTGATGCATTAGTCTGGCATTCAGGACTTCTGCTTCTTTTTGGTAGTTGCCTGCATGAGCAAGAACATAAGACCAGCCACACTGGTGGAAACAAAAGGCTTGCTCCTGGCAAGCACCAGTCCTTGCTCTCACAGAAGAGTGAAGGAACTGGGTACTTTTGTTTCTCCACTGCTTGTATTCAACAGGAACAAGATGAAAGAAAGGGAGAAAGAAATGCTTACTGCTTGGATTATATTTTACAGAGTCACAATATGAAGTCATAGCTGTACTTTTCTTTAAGGCTCTAAGGTATGGGCTTACTAAAGAAGAAAAATGAGAGGAAAAAAGAACTAAAGCTTTAACCTCAACCCTGGAAACCTTCAGTAAAAAATAAAGACAGGCTTACAAAAACCCCAGACATTTCTCTTTCACAATAAACTAATATTCCTTTCCCCTTGCCCCAAAGGGAAAATAATGAATCTCAGTGAGGTTGCTTTCTTTTATTATTTTTTAAGCAGAAAACCTTACAAGACAACCAAATTCTGAGTCAGTGACTGATCTAGCTCCTCCTTCTGTCTGGAAACAAAAATCCTATTGTGTCACCAAAAAAAGAGCCAACACCAAAAAACCCCCAGGTTCTCCAGTAAAGCTTTTGGCTGGAATTTCTAACTTCTGCTCCTCTAACTGTGTCCTGGTTTGGGTTAGAACAGAACAGAATTAGTTCTAACCCAAACCAGGACGAACTGTTATCCCCATGCAACTCCCATCCATATGCAGGATAGAGAAGTTTGGAAAAACATCTCACCTTGCAGAGAGAGAGAACCCAGTGGGGTGCATCTGTACCTTCACTGCTCTAGCTACACCTGTTCTCTGGGAAATGGAGAAACTTCAGCCACTACTGCTTATTAGTTGGCACATGTGTAGTACAGAAGAAGTGTCAGAAGCATTAATGATGCACTTTCAGATTGCTTAATACAGTTAGCTCACCTAATTCACTCTGCATGGCCTCCTGCTGCAAGTGGAGAAGCAATCAGCAGTTAAACAGCTCTAGTCCCTTTATAACTGGCCACTAGAGAGACAGTGTGGAATAAGACTGTGGCTTTATGGTACATTGGTAGCAGGTCAAGAGAGTAAGCCAAAGTAGATGGATGGGAAAGCAGCAAAGAGCCCTTCCTTCAGTAGGAAGAGGCTTGAGAACCCACAGCCAATTAATGACTGAGACCTCCTTCTGTTCTGACACTAATTTAAACCCATTAGGTGTTTGGAGTTTACCTCAGCAGAGTAAAAATCATCTTTCAAACAAGATACCTGCTTTGCAGGAAACTGTGTACGCTCTCAAAAGCTACTCCTGCTGTCATGCATCCTTCCTCCCAAGTGTTCTCAGGACAACAGGATGTCCCTTACCATCAGGAGACAGCTCCTCATCCTGCTGTGAAGTAGTTAATCTCCATGGGAAGTTCCTAGGCCTCTCAACATCCCTGCTCAGAGAATAATGACACTTGGTGTTTGCAGCCACCTCTTGTTTTTGTCAATGCCCAGCCTGCCTCATCTAACATTTATAGAGTCTGGATTCTCCTCAGATCTCATTGACTATGTGTCAGTCACCACCTGCAGCATGCTGTACTGCAAAAGCAGCTCACAGCAGTGACATCCTTCATGACTCATTCTGCTGGATTGTATCTGACTGCAGGAAGGAGGAGGAAGAAAACAACCCTGGCCTGGATGTATATGTTCCTCTCTTCATGGGCAAGTGCTCTTTGTAGAGGCCTGTGTCCATCTCTCTGTATATGCCCTTATGCAGGCGGACGCATGTGTTTGGTGGATAAGTGCTTTGGCATGTTTGAGTCTCTGACAAGTCTGCATCTCCCTGCATGCATTTCTGGAGAGGTTCCTGGCTCCATTCACCAGGTACCAGCCTGGAACCGTGTGGCCTGGCTGATGAGCCAGACACAACCACAGAGAGCTGGCCTGCTGCGGAACCTCCTGCACCTTACCTTCCTGTCTGAGAGCATGAGGATAGCTGTCTGCTTTGGTAAAGAGGGTGAACCTCTTACAACAACTGGAAAAATAATTCATTAGGTCATGCTCCATGAAGACTATTTGAGCCATCTCTGGAAGAGGCTGACATGCAGACTCCAGAGGAAAGTTCATGTTAGAGGGGGCTGAGATCTGAGAGTGGCAGTGTAAAATGGCCTAGTGGGAAAGCTGCTAGCCTAGAAATTAGAAGATCCAGGTTTTGTTTTTATCCTTCCCACTCATTTGATTTATGCTTTTGAGCAAACTACACCACCTCTGCTTCCCTTATAACTCTTTTTTGTGTATGCCACCTAAGCTCACTAAGGTCAGGGACTACTTCTGATTATGTCAGACACAAAAATGTTCAGAACTCAGCAACTGCGGTAACACTGCTAAAAAATGTAAAACTTACTAATATGAAACACTAGCCACACACTAAGGTGACCATTACAGCTTAGAAGAGTACAGGTTAGCAAACTGCAGTGCAGAGATCCTCTAACAGTTTTTTTTGTACTGTGGTTTACACTGCAGGAGCTGAATTTATGCAAACACATGACCCAAACAGTACACGAGAAGATACTGTTGCTGAGGATTCAAAGTTGGTAGCTTCAGAAAGCACGTTTGCATGCACCCACACACAGATTCTCTCCTACACCTTTGCTTTTCAGTTTGTGACAAGAGAGATTATTCCTTCCTGGAAGAATGTGGCATTGTTGACACCAGAAAAAAAGCAAAACAGGCCTTTGCTTTGCTTGAACAGCACAGGCTTTCTTGATCAGCTGTCGGAGGTGCCTCATCTGTACAAAGCATTTAAACCTGTCTAACATCAAAAAGTAAGGTAAGACAAGTCACTTTGATGCTCCAGAGCACATGCCTAACATGATTATTGCAGAATCTTCCTTGTGATAATAGAATTATGCAAAGGAGGCCTTGACCCATTAATGCTTTTACCTTTCTTAGGATTTCTCTCCCTCTTCCTTCTTTCATGAGAAGCAGAACTGCTTGCTCAGATAAAGCAACTGAACAAAAAGGTGGAATAAGCAAAGTGAAAGAGGTCTCTTCTCCCCTTTGTCATCTCTCTCCACTCCACCTTACCCCAGTAAATTACATGCTCTAGCAGTTGCAGGTTAAACAACTGGAAATGTGCTGTACTGGAGAAGTGGTATGGCTGGAGATGGACAGATTGCCCCATCCCAGAGATACTGTGGCTGCAGGATGGGGAAGCATGGCCTGGGTCAGCACTGGCAGTCCTGTGCCTGAGACACCTTTGAGAGAAAGAATATTTAAAACAAAGCACCTGGGGCAAACATCCCTTTCTAATGGAAAGAAGATACACCAGGGGCTGCAACAGTTCCACACCAAGAAACATAGCTCTGCAGTAACAGAATGTTATATCCAGTGTTTGGTGCCTTAAAGCTGGAACTAACATATCTCATTCATGAAGGAGCACTTTCAACAGTTGCCTCCAATTTCTGGGAAAAGCAGATGATTTCAGACAGAAGAGCTGGCTGTCAAGATAGTCTGAGCTCCTCACCCACTCAGGGAAGTTATGAGTAAACAGGTTGTGGTGTTTCTTGCAGTTTTCTTACTAAAAATGCCTTAACATTGCACAAGACCTGCTTAGTATCAGAACAGAGAGGTCCAGACCTGTAGTTGTTTAAAAGCAATAGAACAGAAGGAAGAAAAAGGGATGTCATCTCCCCTGTGCCCTGCTTAGACTGAATTAGAGCTGAAAATAAAGAAAGGTTCAGATGATGACAATACAGGAAACTTGCAGGATCTCAGTAAAAGGTATCCTTTGTAGTCAAAGGACTTCAAAGCTTGCCCAGGCTCTTCCTTCCACCTTTTCACTGTCTTGTCTGCTTAAAGTAATGCAAGCTGGGAATGGACTGAGACACTGTCATCGAAGCTGTCTTCTGCCAGTGGGTAAACAGAAGCCAGTGCACTAATTTTTATTTAAGTTTGTATATACAGTAGGTGTTTTTAGGCCAAAAACTCCTACCAAGAGATCAGCTGACTGTCTTGGCTCAAGTTCAGGGCCGCAAAGGGCTGGCAAAGGGAAAGGATGCTTCCTATGTATTTCGTTTCCTCTCAGCATGGTTCACTGATTCCTACTTGTGATCTGTCCTGGGTTGAAAATGTATGATTAGTTTGTTCCAGGAAAGAGGAGTCCAACACATTAAGGCTCAGACATGAATCCAAACTCCAGACTTCTCCAATTGCAGATATGTTTCCATACATTTTTTGTTGCAGAGCTGGGTACTAAAGCCAGTTGCTTGACTCTTAAGCTCAGTGTTTTATCTTATTCCTTAGGAGGAAAAGTGCAAGCCCAAATCTGACCCAAATACCTCTTGGGTAGGAAAGCTTCTGGAGGATCTATCTGAAATAAAGCCTTCCTTTCCCCCTTTTCCTGTCTAAACCAGAAAAAGGACCAAGACCTTATTCTTGAGCTTCAGGGATCTGTTAATTGGCTCCCTAGTAAAATTACAGAGACTCAGCTGCCTGATAATGATTGTAAATGACAGAGACTATCAGGTTTACCTTGTGATGTCTCTGGGGAGCCTGCAGTTAGTTTAGTCTGAACTCTGCGTCAGCTGTTTGGGTTCCTTTCTTCTCGGCATGTGGTATCTGGACTCAAGCTGCAGTCTTTCAAACCTAATTAGTGTTAGGGGAAAGAGAGAGAGAAAAACTCAAACAACACCACTCTCCTCCTTCCCTCAACTGACTTTGGGACTTACAGGCAGGACCTGATTTATGGTACAAGTTCATGGGGATTGTTTTGCTTGTTTTTTTTTGTTTCTTTTAATGCACATAAATCCAGCATCTTCAGTTCTGGCTGCAAGAGAACTGAACTGTAGTGTGCTGGAGTCTTTGAACTTTAAGTTCAGCAGAGAATCTCAAAGCTGTATGGAGTCATCATGTTTGTATATACTTAGGTCTGTTCTGTGCAGTGCTCAGCAGAAACTCAAGTTTTTCCCCTTTTCCTCACAGGGAGAGCATTTTAGTCTCTGATAAAGTTTGTTGTTGAAGCTTAACAATGCTGTTTTCAGTAATGATCTCATGTTAATGTTTAGCCAAATTCAAACTGCCACCCCTAAGAAATAAGAACACAGACAATCTATTGTGGGGGTCAATAACTTGCACCATTTTTTGTTTGCAGGGCATTTCACAGCCTCTCATAAGACTGGCATGAAGGTGTCTGTATTACCTGTTTTCTTGCTTGGTAGCTGACTTCCATCCCACATCACAGGCCACCAGTTGTGGCAGTGCTGTATGGAACAACACTGAACAGCAGATCCATTGACAGCATCTTCAAATCACCACCAGGCCAAGCAATCACAAAGCTGAAAAAGCAGTTGCACATGAGATTCAGGCTGCTTTGTGAGGCCTTCAAACTGAGTGTCTGGCACAGCAAAAAAGCTGTAGTGTTTTTCTGCAGTGACTGATTGCACGTGCAGAGTTCTTTGGAATGATGAGACAATATACAAAGAGTTGGATTTTACCTAGGAATGGGATACTTACATTTTAAATGAAGCCAATTAGTCACTGGAACAGATGCTGAAAGATGTGATAAGTTTTTTGATTCCTCAAAATCTTTAAATCAAGATTAAATGTCTCTCTAGGAGATATGAAGCTGAAGCAATCACTGAAATCTTTAAACTGAAAGAGTCAGTGAGTAGAACAAGTTAGATGAGAAAGTTCTCTCTGCCTGCAAACTCTCTGAAATCCCTGCCCTCAGCAGCATTACTACCTTCATGCTCTAGCAGCTCTCTAATGCAGAAGGCTCACTTGGAAAGATAAATCACACCTTAAGTGAACATAAGGGAATCTCATACAAGCACCAATAAGCACCATGTTCAGACCACACACCAGTTTGCCTCAAATGGCCTTAGCTACCTACAAGGGTGTCTAAATCCAAGACAAAGATAAATAATTCAAGTTGCTTGTAACAGATACCTAACTTCAAAGTCACAACTACTACCTTTTGACTTCTGGTACCATTTAATATACAGTCTATTGGCCTATTTTTGTATGGATAAATAGATACTAAATCACTTATTTAGCCAACTATTATCTCTATTTAGTACCATAACATTATTTAGTACCATAACATTTGGCAAGAAAATGACTGGACCCTGTAAGATTAGAATCTAGTACAGAATAAGGCCACCTGATGTCTTTACACCTTCAACATACAGCTCAAGCTACACAGTGAGTTGCAACCATATGAATCTGAGCTTCAAGTAATGATAATCCAAAGGTACTAGCAGCAAGGATGAAAGTCTAGCCCAGGAATCACCACCCAGTGATGTAACTCACCACGTCACCTGTCAACAACCTCTTGGACAGTGACAGGAGTGCCAGTTTACATCTGACTTGGGTGCCACTGTGGGTCATGTTGTCAGGTTAGACAGTGGAACAGGTTGCCCAGAGAGGTTGTGGAAGCCTCATCCCTGGAAGCTTTTAAGACAAGGCCTGATGGGGCCCTGGGCAACCTGATCTAGTGGATGGTGTCCCTGCCAGGCAGGGGGGTTGGAACTAGGTGATCTTTAAGGTACCTTCCAACTCTGATGATTCTATGACTCTGATGCAGTCTGCTGCCCTCTTCCAACAGCTGTTCCCCTACTGCTGGGCTTACCCTACCTGTCACCATAGTCTGCAGCACAGCCAAGACATGATGGATGTAGCACATCTAGAGAGGAAGAGACAATGAAAAGTCAAAGACAAAAGAGCATGCCTTGGAAAGGAAACCTAAGATCCAAGGAAAAAAGAAAGACCTAGAGTTTTGGGGGTTTTTTTAATCTAAAAGTGTTTCCTCTGCCTGCAGTGCATCAAATAACTCATTTTCCAGCCTTTCTCAAAAAGCTCATTTCCTACACAGAGCCACTTTGTGGAACCTGTCACCTGCATTTGCCTGAGTAAAGAAACTAAACAAGCTGCAGAGAAGCAATGGTGTTACTAAATCCACCCTAAACTCAAATCCGCTTAAGAACATCTGACCACATTGTCGGGCAAAGGAGTCTAATGCTGTTAGAGTAATTCTGCCTCTTTCAAAGCAAGGAGCTCTAGTCCAGGGTTATCCAGGAGTGATACAGCTTCAGGGGAATCTGCACTTTACATATTTAACAGAAGCGTGCTGAGCTCTTTAACATATCATTGCTGTACTTTTTGACATCAAAAGGATTGCATTTCCATACTTGGATGAATTAATAGGATTTGCATGTCACCCTCATTCTGTACTTTCTTTGCTGAGTTACACTGCAGGAATTTGAAAGGTGGAGAAACTGTAGAGGTGTGCATGTGTGTGTGTACTCAGGAAATAACACACTGCATTTAGAATGTCTCTTACAGCTGACTTTAAAGGAGCGACATTTCTGTAATGCACCCATGAGATGTTACCTTCTTCACCAGCTGATGTCTGGCAACAGCTGCAGACAAGCAGATTTCCTGGGAACACCTCTGCACACAAAACCAAGTCTAGAAACCTTCTCCCATCACCAAGCAGTGCCCTAGTCCCACTGACTCCATGCTGCTACTTAGCTTCTAAAACTGGTCCTGCCCAGCTTAGGAACCCACAGCTAGATCAGGAAGGGAATTCGAGGCTCATTAGAGCATCTGAGCCATAATGATCGTGCTCATTGAATTGTTTTCTGCCTCCTGAGACTCCAAGAGTCCTGTTGATGCAAATGCCAGTTCTACTTCAGGCTTCCAGGGGGTAACAATTCACTTCACAGACCACATTCTGCCATTCAGACTATTCTGCCAGTCTCCTTTCAAGCTAAGAGAAAACAGCACTCCTCCTCTGACTTGTCTTGATAAATCTCAACAGATACAGTGATAGCAAAAAGAGGTGATATTGGGCTGCTGAAGGCTCCCTTCCTTCTCCAGTTCACACATCTCTTCCCTGATACTGCAATTGCTAAGCAATATTGCATTTCTCTCCAGCTTCCCTGTATTTACAGAGCTGAATCCAGACTAGGGTGCCCCTCTACTTTAAAGCAGAGTTGAGTGCTGATCGTTCCTGGACAGACTTGGAATCTTACACTTGAGTGAAATTTTATCCTTTAAGACAGGTCATGCTATGTCTTGTGTTACTTTTACACTTGACACTAGCAGTCATTAATTACCATCTGGCTGATTGACATATCAGTGAGTAGCAGCAATATAATACTTTCCCTAACACTGAAACCTTCTCAGAAATGCCTAACTGGACTTGACACACTTATTTTGGACTGCTTATCCCTTGGAGAGATTTGTTTTGTATTTATTCAGTTTCTATAAAACTGCCACCCAAGCACTATCCCCTTGGACACAAGCTGAGAGCAAGGCATGTGGAACTTGCCTGCAGCATGGAGAATCAGGGTGGAGAGGAAGAAAGGGGCTACCAGAAAAAAGGGAAGGCAGTTTTGGAAATGTCAGCTTATGAGCTGAACTGCTGTTTTGCTGCCAAAATCCTGCCTTAACTCCACCAAAATATGACCCACACATGTCACCACTGACAGTATCACTCAGTTTTGACAGCAACTTAGAGTGATTATGTCACCAGGGTGGGACAGCTGTCCTACTGTTAGAGGAATCTTCACAATTTTCTAACCTTATTCTGGCTGGCTGAGATAGTCTTGCAGAATTCCCCCTACTCAGAAAGTGATTCCTCCTCAACTTTCTTCTCTATTTTCAGGGAACTGTCTGAGTACACCCAGGCAGAAGGCTCCTGCTGTGCTACAGAACATGCTAGGTATGTCCTGGCACTGTAGCACTACCAGTAAGAATGTTGATGAATGACAGCAGCACAGCAGAAGACTGAGAGGAATTGAGATCAAGAACCCATATGTTCCCATTAAAAAATAGAGAGCAAGCACAACTAACTCTGTGTGAGTAATGACTGATTTCTATTATGTCCCTTTGGGTCAGGAAGCATTTGAGTGCATCATTTTTAAAGATGACTAAAAGTAGCCAGAATCACAATACTATTAATGTCTCTTGTTGTCTTGCAGTGCTGGTGTCATCCTTCAGCCATGTATTCTCAACACAGATATTTCACCCACCCTGGATTTTAGAGTTGGCCTTGCCTCTGGCATTAATCAGTATGACTCCACTGACTAGCTTATGCAGTCTGGGTATGAAAAGCATGGCCTTGCAGACATGATAAGGTAGCCACTTTATTTCTCCACACCATTCTCTTTCTCCTTTACCTATGTGCAGGATTCCTATTTACAGATCACTTTGCTACTTCTCTCCCAGATCTGTCTCCTTGTGGCAAGCATTCCTAGAAGCCATTGTTTCTGAGGAATAACGAGTTAGGACATGTCTCTGAGCCCAATGACCGACTCAGAAACTCTAAAGATGTTTGGTACACTGAACTGTGCTCAGCTTGGTGGAGCTGGGCCCACAGAAACCCCATGCAAAGTTTGCCATTTCACAAGGCCTTGCATCAGCCTGATGCAGAGTGGCAAGTTTAGCATTTCTTGGGTTTGTGTTTCTCAGCACTGGGCAAGGAGAAGCAGCAGCATGTCAGAGTGTGATGACAACACATGACTCTCTCTCTCTTCAAGGCAAAATCCATACCCAGCCCCCTTTAGAAGAGTGCAGGCCCTCAGCTAATTCTGCCAGCTCTGTCCCTGACTACGTGCCTTTAGCTCAGTAGGTACCTTTGGGACCATGACATACCTCTGGGACTCAGGGGTCTAACAGAGGGACTTACAAGAAGCTTATTCAATAACAATAAAGCTCCAGCTAGTTTTGATTAGCTGCTTTGTGCTTCTAGGCTTTAAATTCTTGGGCTTATTTTGCTTCCTAGCCCATCCCTGTAACTCTGAACATATTTCTATGCCGTTCAAGACTTCAGCAGGGGCAGGCATCCATGTGCTTAAGGGACTGGGCTCAATTCATTATTTTGTCAAAGATCTGACATGACTAAAATCCAAGTCATGTCAACAGATTGCAGATGTTTTCCCCTCCACTGACACACCACATCTTGGAGAAAAATCACAGAGGTGCAATGCTTGTCTGCAGATGTTAGCTTGACTGCACAATATCTTCTCAGAGGAGCTGGGCCTCAGTAGCCAGCTCAAAACATTTCTCAGACTTTTGGACACAGCAGAAATAAAAGGCTGAACCACAGCACAAGAAACCCAAATATCACTCTGGGAAATTCACGAGTTCTGAAGTCACTCAGGAGAACACATCATTATCTTATCTTGTGCTTGCTTTGGCAGTTCCTCCTCAGTATTACAGTCTAAGGAGCAAACAAGGACTGAAAAGCCCATTGAGATGCTTAACTGCTTCTGGGACACAGCTCATCAGGTGCAAGGTTTGACTAAGCAGGACACCAGAGCTTCATATAAATAAAATATTGCTATTGCCTGCTACAGGCCAAAGCTGCTCATGAGCCCTACACCAGCTGCAAAGCTGGTGAGGACTGGAAAACAAGGACCCTAGACGTGCTGAGTCCACACAGCATTTACAAGCATTGCATCAAAAAGAAAGGAAAAAAAGCCTGAGTGAGTCAGGGGCCAGTCATGATGCCTAGCAACATCCTAAGCTAATTTGATGGGTAGGTTCTTGTGCCAGCATTTTAAATGGAACTAAACATCCATGTCCCTTGGGACTGGCAGCCCAGCCACAGCATTCTGGTGTGACACTGACTGCTATGTCACTAGTAATCAGTTAATCAGTGCACATGTTCCTAATTAACAGATCCAGTGTGTAACCATTGGGAGATGAAGACAAAGATTGCCAAGAGTAGCATGAAATAACTCCATGTGTTACTTCAGTCATGAATGCAGCCTAGAGAGGCTGGGCCTCATGGAGTAAGGACAAAGGTGTTAAGACTCTGGAGTAAAGTGCCTGCACTCTGTCTCCACCTTGGCATGGGCTCTGGCCCAAAGTACTGCACCCCAAGCAGTCACTGCAGACTGTTTGGAACAGGCTCTGTTCTTTCACAATGAGGAAGCTTTCAGCTCCCCCCATAATCCAGATGAGGAAAAGGGAACCATCACCAATGTTTCAGAAAGGAGAGGGCTGAAACAGAGACAATGAGGTCTTGATTCACCCCAGTTTGTTGTGGGATAAAAACTGGGCAAAGTCTCTCCCAGTGCTTTTAAAAATCATCAGAGAGGAAAGGATAGCCAAAGGGCAAGTTAGATTTTATCTGGGCAGAACTGCCTTTGGTGGTTCTTCTTTTTTTTCCCACTGAAAATAAGGGTAAACTAGACAAATATGCTTTTGATTTATCTCCCTTGGTGAAGTATGTTAGAGGTGGGAGGAATGCAGGCCATGTGACTAGAACTCAGATCTCCTGAGATCCAGTCCAGCAGAAAAAAACCCCAAGGACACTATCTTTCTCCTAAATGGATGCTTCAGAGTTCTGCTACACACTGAGACCTTTGTAACACTTTGTTATATTTATTCTCCTGATAAACCATCCTGACTCTTTCAAAGCCAGTGAATTAACATCTAAGTCAAACCTTTTAATGCTCCTTGGACATGTAGTGCTTGTTGCTTTCTGCCTGTGAATTCTAAAAAGGGCTTGGGGTAAATAAATAATGCAGCATGCACATTGCTTCTGTGAAATTTGTTCCTAAAGAATAACTTACTCAGCTCTGTAGTGATGGGGATCCTTTTATAACATGTCTGTGATTGATTCCCCAGTGCTCTCGCTCTGAAAACAGCATCTGTAGAAACAGTCAATAACAACATGAGGAGAGAGGGAAGTTAGCAGAAGCAGAAAGGGGGGAAAAAAAGAAGAAGAAAAAAAGAAACCAAGGCAGAATGGTTCAGATTGACAAATGCAGGAAATCTCTTACCTATGCCTAAAAATGTCATTGTCATGCAAAAATCCCAAAGCATTTCCTATATTTAGAAAGTTTCTTGCCTTGGTTTGCTTTTCCACTTTATTCACTCAGAGCTTCAAAGGATTATAAAAGAAAAGCTCTCCTGGGAGCTGCTTATTGACATCATAACTAAAATATAATTACCCTCTGTGGAGCAGCAGTGCTGCTTACAGTGATGGCTGGTGCAAAGCCCCCACTAAGCCAATTTGCACTCGGAGGGCTTTTGAGGGAGGGGGCTTTGTTTTTCCCTTCCCCTTCAAGAAGGCTGTACATAAATAGATGGGATGTGCTATAAAAATGAAGGCAAAAGAATATACCATCATTTCTTTCTTTTAAACCTGGCAACCAAAAAGACTTAAAAGCAAATTCCAGAAGTTCCTAGAAGCATGTGTCTTTATTGCCTCCCAGCTGTTACCAGCTAGCTGATTCAGTAGAATCAGTCCCAATTTGAAGTCTGCTGTCTGTGTTTTGATCACATCCAATCTTGTCTCCCTAACCATTATGTCTAAATTTTTCCTTTGCTACCTAGCACAGCATCTGGGGAACTGAGTATTAATAATACTGCTTATTGCACAAGATAGTAGCAAAGTCAAAGTGATGGAACCTGAACTCCACTAAAGATTTTGCTAGAAATAGAACTTCTTCCAGCTCAGATACTGTGTAATGGATCCTCTCTGCTCAGGGGAGCAGAGGAACATTGGAGATCAAGAGACCCTCACAGGCTCCTGGATGGACCATTGCTCTAATCAACTACCTCTGAGGTTAGGCAAGGGACTGCCAAAAACCTCATGAGAGATGTAAGGCATCACAATTCCTCAAAACAGCAGAAAAAGTCCTTCCCATGTATATCAAGGCATCTCTGAATGCATTCTAGTGGCAGCAGCTGAATGCCTGGAATGAATCACTGCCTTTATTGTACCCTTTCAGTACTGTACCAGTTGATTTGAATGTCTGTCTGATCATTGCCTGGATACCTTTTCCTTATGTCAATATTTTTGCTGTGAAACAGTACACAGTGCTCTACCTGAAACGTTACAAACTGGCAGGGTGCTATTACAAAAGATTACTTAATTGTAGATTACTACTGTACATTTGAATTTCAGTATCTTATTAAGTTGTCAGATTTAATTACCATTATATGTTTAGATTATGCCACAGATTATTTAGTTCGGTACCTAGGTTTGCCAACCTGTTTGCTTAGTGACATGACAGGGTGATAATTACAGCATTACTGGAAAACCTAAATTTTTCCATGGGAAAGACTAGAAATCCTTGGCATCAGCACTGACCCTAGGAAATGCTCATTCTTCCTAGTGTAAGCAATGTTTACCTCTCTGCAGGTCTGGTTCTCTAAGACCTGTCTAGCTCTCTACCCCATGAGAGGTAGCACACAGGACAAACCTGGGTTTGTTGACTGTCACATGCTCAGAGCACAATCTAAAACCACAGGAAATGCAACTGTTTTGGGCCTTGCTACAACCTCCAAACTGAGACAATGCCTGCTGCCCTGCTTACCAAAGCCCCTGAACTGTGAAGGTGCCTTCCAGCAGGGCCTTCCATCCAAATAACTATCTTCCACATTAGTTAGGATACAAACATTTGGTGCAACTCACCACATGCTCATCTTCCCATGGGAAAGGAGGGGAAAACACATGCTTGTGGATCCAAAAAGACCTCCAGTATGCTGGTGGTGATGGCTCTGACAGTGAGATGCCTGGTAGATTGCCTAAGCAGCCATGCCTCAGCCTACCCAACTGATCACACCTGGGTCACTGTTAGATCTCTCAGCTTTTCTGCTGGAAGGAGACAAAGCAAGCCAAAAGCTACCACCTCAGATTGAAACAAGCCAGGATGAACTCTGCAAGGCAGCCAGGGAAGGTTTTGATGAACAGATGCTCACAGCTCTGTTTACCATACGCACTCTGTAGTTCAGAGTTGTGCACTCCATGTACTACACTTTTGAGTGATAAAACAAAAAACCACTGCAGGGCAATAGGACAGTGATGGATAGGCTGAAATAGCCTTCTTGCTCTGAGTCTCCTTTCCATCTATAGGTATAAAGATGCAGCAGGTACAGTATCTATATCTGTCTCTGTAGATGGAGATACATAAATTCTACATATAAAAATACATATTCCATCCTCTCTACATACAATCAATAGAATTCCACACATATTTGTGTAGCAATAAATACATTAGATAAAAGTAATCTATTTGGGTCACAATCACCTCTTACTCAAATATACTCTATAAATAATTTGTCTTCTGATTGTATACACTGTATATTGATATAATCTAGTTATTAAAAAAAAAACCAACCTGTCTCTGCCTCACTCTAACCTTTTCTTTGGCACAACTATTGTTTTAAAAGCCTGGTATGATAATAAACTATAGGGAAAACACTTAGGAGAGCCATCCATTTCTCAGCCCGTCTTCAGTTAATTAATACTCCACATTCTCAAGAAGAGGACAAATCTTAGCTCCTTCACCAAATTAAGGCAGGAAGAGATGCAATAAATATTCTACTGGGCTGAAGTAATTTTTGCTTCCATTGCAGTTCTGAGCTACCAGCTCTGTTTGCCTGGGAACAGAGCATCCACCCTTACTGGGAATAACCACAGCTTTGGGAAGTTCCGAATAAATTTCTCTTCTCTTTGCAAATATGCCAAAGATCAGGAAAACCAGTATCTTTCAACTCACAGTAAATGAACTTATTGGCTGTTCAGGGCATCAAGAAGTCCTGCAGCCAACCAGTGGTGAGTCAGCATCACCGAAGGCACTGACTGCAGTGTGATCCTGCAGGTTTGGTGCTGCTTGGCACACGTAACATCTGTGGGATGAGAACAGAATGAGACTATATATGAAAAGAAGTATCTCCCCTTAAGTATTTGGATTCCAGGTGTATCCTACAGCAATGAAAAATTCACCTGTTGGCATAAAACAAAAATGTAGAACAAGGCAACAAAACCAGCTGAATGCCAGGAGCTTCTCAATGACTTTGGCCTGCTCTTTTTTTCCTGGCTAATCAATTGAGTTTCTCAAACTAGCTAAATGGTCTGGTAAAATGTACAGGGTATTGCCTAGTGTGGTGCCTCAGGGCTGGTAGGCAGCATGGCCAAGCTGGCCAGCCAGGGTTGGCAGAGGCATTGCATTAATGTCCACATTACCCAAGCAGCCAGGAGCTGTGGGATCAGTGCATCCCTGCAATGCTCATTCCTTGGCAGTTCTTTCCCAAAGAGAAACAAGGGACATTGTGAGGGAGAAGTTTCCTGATGAGAGATTAGAATCATAACCAAATTAAATGATTGTCTCTAACTAATTAGATTAGTTTAAATTGAATAATGAAACCTTTAGCTGTATTTAATGTAACATGCCTGAAGTCCAACGATTAGTCTGCTGAATGAAGCTAAACAATTAAAAACACAATCTATTTTATAGCTTATTTTATAGGAACAATTGGAAAAACTATTACTGCTGAAATCTGCAGAGGAAATACACAATTACAAGACCAATAGGAGCAGTCAGTACAGTGACTTAGTTCTTCCTTCCAACCTGGGGCCAAGAAGCTGGCCATATCTAGCATTTATTATTTTATTACTGAGATCAAGAACAAAAATAAATGACATCAATCCTTATGCATTTATGCTGTATTAGACTGATGGCTAGCATTTCCAAAACCCATTTAAATTATTTAAAAATGTATACCTTATGTAAAAGTCAGAGGAGCATATTTGGATATGTTTTTAGACCCTCTGTGTATTGCATGGGCATCAAGGAGCAACTTCTGTGAAGTATCTCCATCTAGCTGTCCATGGTTTCCAAACAGAATGAAATGTTAAAGTGCTATGACAAATCCCCTGGGAGTACATGTGCATCTTTAAGCCCCTAAACAACATTAAAATGCAGCTTCAAAAACCCCAAAGCACGGTCTGGGACTCTGTCAAGCACCCAGCTCGCTCCCCAAACTGCATCTCAAGACTCCCAGGTCTTTGAGGGTTTGCCTGTCCCAGAAATGTGACTGCAAAGGAAGATACTGCTTGAACATGAAGAGCAATAGCTATTCTGCACTAATTTCCTCTGTGGACATTCTTAATCCTCATAAAGAGCCCTTTGCACCATCTAGCTTAGCTATACAAAACCACTCGGTACAGCACAGAAGTGGCACATGGGGAGTTAGGACACACTAGCAGTTGTAAGCTTTTTCCTCATGTAAACTTGTCTGTAAGATCTTTTCAAAACATTACCCTTCAATTCACAGAGCTGAGCTTCCAGTCCTATTGGGATATTTGCCCATTTGTAATGACTAATCCTATTTTGGAGGTTGCTGGGCAATGGGGTCCTTTTAGTTGCTTGGAAGGAAGCTGCAGCATTTCAAGCAGCATGAATTCCAGCCTGCTACAAGTCTCCCAGCTGGCAGAACAGCTTGAACATTCTGTATTTTTGATGAAATCTTTGATCACCTCATTGCAAGATTTGGTTGCCTACTCTCAGCTCTCTGGCAGCTCTGAGCACAACCTGCCATTTCTAGATGGAATTTGTTCTTTTACGGATTAGACACATTAAATAAATAAACCAAACTGTCTTGGAGATATCCAGATCAATAATGTCACAGACACAAGTGTCTGGAAACACAACACAGAACATTTTAAAGTAAAATAGATGTCGATCAGACCTTCCCTCATCCATCTGCTAAGATCTTCTCCTGAGATAGGGTGCTTGCCCTGCTTTAGATCAACAGAGAAGGCATTACTGATCCCTTGTTACCTTGGAGATCTTTCTGTTCCCAGGTTACCACCTAAATTACAGGGGAATGTGGCTGTGGAATAAGCCTTCAGCTCCCATCACTGCAACAGTCTCTCTGTGGCCGTGATCAAGATACTTCATCTGCAGCTCACTCCTGAATAAAGGGTAATGGTAAAGTGTCAGTCTCTCCCCTCCAGGACAGAGTCTGTCTCTAACCTTTGCATATGAAATCAAAGTTAGATACTGGCTAAGAAAACACTGCTAAATAAACAGCAATGTACTAGAAAGTGCTGCGTCCTCCACCCACTTCAACGCATTGAAACTCTGACTTGTTTCTAGGAGAACAAGGGGGAAGACACTTGAGGATCCCAAGGGAAAATGCCACACACCTACCAGCAGAGCCTCCTGCAGTGGAACAGCACCAGCCAATGGAATGTTCCTGTTGAATCTAGGATGACTCTGCTGTTCCCCTCTCCCTGGCTATCACCCCTAAAACAGAGAGAGAAACTTTGTAGCTACAAAAAACCCTCTCAGCAGTGGCAGTTACAGTTTACCCAAGCTGAGTTCCCATCTCTAGCTATAGCTGAGATGCCCTCTTCATCTACATCATAGCTTTCATGTCTCATATTAGCAAGGAAAAATTAGGATGTATGAGTCAGGCAAGTGATTAAATGGTATTTTGGCAAGTTAGAGACTATCTTCTCACAAGCTCTCTTACTTGACTCAGATTTACCGATCAATCAATGTATGCATCTCTATCATAATAAAGCCATCATCTATACACAACCTGTCAGAAATGACAACTCCTCATTCTAATATTATGGGAAATATATATGCCTTGGAGGAAACACCTGTTGGATCCCTGAAGTGGGAGAGAGAGGGAAAAGACAGCAGGAAACCCACTCCATCATAACGGCATCCAGCTTGCCAAAGCCGAGCACGTTCTGGCTTCCCAAGCCCTTCAGTTTAGGGTTATTCTGCCACACTCTGCAAATGACATGATTCCTACAGAAAGCTGATTTTCCTGAGACACTCTGAAATCTTCCTGCACTGGACTCTGAGGAGCTTGAGGATGAGGACACTGGCACTGACATGCTGTAGCACCCAGAGACACAGAAATAGTCTCTGACTGGGCTGCAATCGCTACAGCCATTAGCAGGTTGTCTGGGTCACAAATTGACTGTGCTGTGGGTGCAGTTATCCATGCTGGCTTTGCATGAGCCTGGGCAGATAACAGCTGCATCCACCTGACGCTGTGCCTGGCCACGTCTGTGTCATCTCTCTTTCTCTACCACATTCTCCTTTGAGGTCCCTACCACTTACATTGCACTGAACAGAATGTCAGAAAAGCACAAGACCACGTTACCAAAGGCTGTACAAATGAAGCTGACTTCCAAAAGCATGGGAGGGCATTTCTGAAGCTGTGGTCCTAGTAGCTGAACATTTGAAAACACAGTTCCACCATATCAGGTGCATAAGCCACTGGTGTAGTCTGTGCCCAACCCACAGATGAACTAAGTATTACAGCAGTAACTCATCATTAAAGTCAGAGAAGAATTGGCTTTATCCTGCAAGTAACTGCAGTTCAATACCTTCTGTTCCATCCAAAATGGCAGTACAGTCCAGTGCACCAGAGTCAAACTGAGAATGCTGCAACACAGGAAAACTTTTTTTGCCTGCTTTCACAGTCATGAGCTGATATAAAGCAGTCACTCCCATTTCCACGAATCAAAGTGGATAATGTAGCTCTCAGCTGCACTAAAAGATGGTCAGACACATCCAAGATGTTTCAAACTCCATTTGAGAACTAACATAAGTGATTAACAGTTGTCTATAGCATTAGAAGGCAGGGAGTGGAAGTCCTTTTATCAAATTGTTAGCTGCCAACAACTTCCCGCTGACAAGCTATCTTTAAATTCTTCATAATGCCTTTGCAAAGCCCTAAAGCTTGGCTGAATCCCTCGTCTGCAGCCTTCCAACATCAGCTCTTCCACTCCTTGTCGTGGGAAAATGTGGCTACAATGAGTCTTAGTGTCATGTGCACGCATCGGGGGCTGTGCTCATTTGGTTTGCCTTCTGTGCTCTAAGTGCAGAATAGCTGCAAATCCGCAGAAATTGGAGCTTATTTCTCTATCCTAAATTTTTCCCAGAGGTAGGAAGGGGTGGAAGCCTACTCATAAAGCACCTCAGGACAAGCAAGGCCTGGAAGAGTCACACCATTGGTCCCTAGAAACCTACAGACGTGAGACATCTGTGCGCAGAGGTCTCCAGAGAGAAAACCCCTGCGGGTACCTGCACGAGGCAGGCAGGTTGCTCCAGCAGCTGGATCTGGAAAGCCCTGGCCCACCAGCAAACACTCTGACATCCTTCCCTTGCCTCTGTACCACAGTCCTGGGGATGATTTAACACTTGGCATGTGGGCTGTTCAGTTCACATCCCATTTGGGAATCCTCTTATTGTTTTTTGAATCGCTCCCAGATCCACACATATGTTAACCTTTTCCTTCAGGGAGGAGTGGAATTTCACACACACAATGAAAATTGCCTGTGCCTGTGAAGGCTGCTACAAAAGCTCTTTTCTCACTCCCAGGCTTGCACTGTGAGAATACAGTGCTTGTCTGGACTTGGCTTATTCATCATCATGGATTATATCACCCCAATCACAAAGCATCAAAGTGCTTTCCCTACCTTACAAGGAACTATGAGGCTTAATTAATTGACACAGAGGTATTATGTGTCATTGCAAAATATTATCATTTAGAGTATTCCATCCAATAATTAACAAATACATCAGGCAACAAGTAAAACGAAGCTGAAAAATGAGTAGTTAAATTCCTCTTAATTACATCTACTGAACCAAATCTGCCCCTAAGCAATGCACATGTAATCCCAGTGAAGTCAGTGTGGTTGTACAGAATGCACTAAAATAAAAATAGTCTCTAGTTATCATCTATATTGCAGCAATACTTACAGTCCCCCACTAAGTTTAGGGACTTTATATAGAGTTGTAAACATGAACTATAAAGGTAAACTAAGTAGAACTGAGAAAACCACATGCAAAGAGACAGGTGTCATTGAGACAGACACTACACAAAGAGAAAGGCTGAATCCTAGTGTAACAGGCACTGCCTGGCATCACAGTTCAAAATGGAGTCACAGATTCTCTGATAACAGGACTCCAGGTGATGATGTCTTAAGAACTCTTGATACCTGTGTGGCAAAGTCTGAAGAGATGGCAGCACTGGAGAAATGCAGAATGCATAAGGGTAACTGACTGAACATTGATCTAGGTACAATATCTTGTATCTAGATACAAGAAAAGACATCTGCTTTTGTTACCTGCTCTCCATTTCTGCATTCCACCTTCATTCCAATCACCTCCCTCAGCTAACACTTTACTGCAGAAGGAGATGTTGTTTAGCCATAGATATAAACCAGGTGTAACAACTCACTTTGGCAAATTAATATAGCACAGTTCTGTGGAAGCTGGCTACTAGTTCTGCAGGCACATCTCATGTGTCAGGGCTATGAGCCATTGTTTCTACTCCTAACATCCTTTGTGAAATCCGTGGTGAAGTTTCCCTCTCCCCTTCCGAGGTCACAGGAGGGCTACATAAAATGCAGCTTCTCTTCCCTGACATGGACAAGTGTCTGTGCATGTTTTTGGGTTTCCAGTGCTACTTGGGCTGGGCACAGTGTTTTAAAATCTAAAGCCTGATCTTGCTACCCACACACAGAACAGAGGCTTGCTTTGATTCCAGAAGGGCTGTTCAGAGACTGAGACAGCAGACAGCTTAAGTAAGGGTGGCAAAATTCAGCTGCTAATTATTAGATTAAAACCTTGAAACAGTTGTCATGTACGAAAGGGAGAAGTAGAATTTGGCAAACAGGAAGGGAGAAAACAAATCTTCTCCTAGTGATAAATAATCTCTGAAGACAACCTTGTCATTTCTGAGAGCATCTCAACACTTCCTCGCCTTTATTTTTTTGGTCACTGCTGATCAAAATTTGCATGGCTAGTTAGTGGGTTAATTGAATTAGGAGCAGCATTTATGAGCAGCCTGATGGGGGATCTGCAGAGGGCAATAGAATCTGTTCTTGCATTATGAAATTGCAGACACTCACACATCTGGAAGCCGTCACGGGACAGATCGCTGTCTTGTAAATGCGTGTTGAGTGTTACAATATTTTACCAAGCACTCCCAATCTGTCAAGGTTTACAGGAGAGTAGAGACTGGGAACACTTGGGATCATTTGTGGCTTAGAGCCATTAGCTACTTCCACCCACTTATTGTGACATTATTAATAGCAAACTAATCTAAAAAGCAGAACTTGGCTTACTCAAGGTCTTAGATAATAGAAGTGATTTTTCACTAAGGGCCAAAAGCAGGGAGCCAGGACCCAGCTGAATAACAGACTATGCTGGATAGCACAGCCTTATTTTTGTCTGAACTGCTGGTAAATTTGTGTGGACTCTTCCTCACCTGCAGACCTAACCTGGCCTTGCTGCTTCAAGCCTCTGCAAGAGATGGTACATGGTGCCACCACCCAAGAAATAACCAGAGGTGAAAATGCCGTGACATCAACGTGATGTTGACCATCCTTTACTAATTGCCCTCCTCAACAATGGTTCCCATTAAGAAGGGCATAAAGCACAACACAGGATGGATAAATTTCCACTTCATTAAACCATGGACAGTGTAACAAAAGCTATCTGCCAGAACAGAAAAATACATGAGCTGTGCCTCTATGCTATCCCTGCTACAACTCAGGTTAACTGGCTAAAATTCAATGCCATTATGCTTACATGACACCCAGGGATGCTTGTGACTGCTCTATCAGGATTGCCAACAGTAAGTGACACCCTAAATTCTCCTGGACTCAAAGACAGAGACCAGACTGGCCAATTAGCTACCAAGACTCAACTGATGTCAAAGTCCAATTCTAGCCTGATACCCAGGAATGGATTTCATCCCATGAAAAGCAATCTCCTGCTGAGGAAATCAGGACTTGGCCTGTGAAAGAAACTTTACCCAAAGTTCCTTCACCTTCTGGAGCTCTAGCCCAACACAAATATTTGGAAGACTTCAAAACTCCATGGAGCATTTGGCTTCTTAAGCCATTGCATATCTGTTTAATTTAAATCCTCATCCAATCATTAAATATGGGTGGTTTTTTTAATGGGTCATTATGATGTGATTTATGACACTGGTGTAATTGTCAGAATTACTGTGGGTAATTAAAATATAAAATGCATGCTGCCAGAGGCTTCAGTCACTCTCAGCACCCTCATTAAAAATCAGGAGCTGACCAAATTATAAATAGGCTGGTTTGCACAAGTTCACAGGGAAAGCTAATTATGAAACTTATCCTTATGCACTCAGAACTCACACCATCAGTCATGCAAATTCTTGAAGTGATTATAGTGTTGTATAATGTGGAATGGGATTAGTACCTACAGGTGGGTGCAACTCCAGTTACAATGTGCAGTACAACTGCACTTTGCATGGGGAATGTGAACCCCTGAAACTCTTATGTAAGCTTGATGATAGATGTGGGACAAGGGCCTGGGGAAGAGAGAGGTGGCATATTTTCACATGAAATATAGGGGAAAAAAAAGACACAGAAACACAGGGAGAGGCTGCAAAGTATAAGGCTCTCTGATGGGAAGTCTCAGAGAAACAAGAGAGGCATGTGAACACAAGGGAAGAGAGCTTCAGAAAGGAGCTGGAGTAAGCTTTGGATTAGCTGACTGAATTGATAAGGAATGGTGGCTGGGAGTTTAGGTACCAAATACAGTGAGCGTGAATACAAACTGAACTCAAGAAAAACAATTCTGTGCATAAAGGCAGGGAAGGGCTGAGACATTTTCTTTCTAGTATTGCAAAGAACATTTAAAAAGCTAAGTAACTGAAGGCCTAAATACAAAATTCAACCAAAATGGAATCAAAAAAATCGCTGGTGGAAGAAGAGTCCTGTTGAAGTTACCAGTAACATCTCCAGTGACTTAAAGTCCAAACAGAGTGTGCTTTTGCCAGCAAACAGACTTGGTTTTCATGCAAAGACACAATGCAGTCTGTATAAAACAAGTCTGGACAGATTTTGCACACCATGGAAGCTAGGTTTTCTGTGTTTTCTGTGTCAGAAATCCACTAAAAAATAGCTGCTCCATCACAATGATTTGTCAGTCTTACTGGTTGTGCAGGTTTCAGTCAAGATAAGACCTCAGTGTTCCATGAGCAAGATTCAGCCAGCCTGCATCGACAGAACAATTTCCTGGGTGCTACAGATCCACCCCAAGAAGAGTCCTGTTCCAAAAAACCTGTGCTCATTTATATTCTGTGTACCTGTGCAATATTCTGGGGCATGGAGATTTGAAGAGAGAAAACTTGGGGGAAAGTAGGCTTGGATGATGTCTCCCACCTGAAGTTTTAAATCAGATGAACCTAATTAACTGCCTGTGTATTTATCAGCTTAACTATCACTGCATCCAATCTGTCACCCTGACTGACAAGTAGTCCTCAAAAATATACAGCAAGAAAAATGGGACTTCTTATCACAGCAAAAGCAGAATGCAAAACATTATCACCCCTTCCTAGAGGAGATCCCTGCTGAAGTTAACATCAGTCCATAAACTCTCAGTGTCCATAATATCTGTTCATCTTCTTCCTTAGGGTGTCCCAAACTCCACGAGTGCCATTGGTGTAGTTCAGGAGGGACTCTCTTTAGACTCCTACCCCTGAAGTGTTTGAAGGGTACCTATAGGCATCCACGCCTTTCTGTTTCTACAAACCCTCTGAGGTTTGGCTACCTCTGAAACACCCCTTCCACATCTCTCTCATTCAAGCAATAAAAGTAAAAGCTGAAGGAACATGAAACTTCTCTAACTCCTGAAGGTTTCTTGCTACGCCAACAGCCTGCTAAATTTTCCACCGAGCCCCCGCCCCGTAGCGTAAACACCAGGTAGTGATCAAAAGCACAATGTGCCTGCTGACAAAAGGGATCTTGCTCGCTGTAACAACACTTTCCCCACCTCTATCTATCTCCTTTTTCTTGAGAACACAGTTTTACACTTGTCCTTCATACAAATAACCCGAGGGTGGGAATTATTCAGAAGGCTCGTGTTTGACACCCCATCTGTTCCTTCCTGACAGCGATATATAATGGGAGGCTATAAAAACTTGAAAAATAATGCAACATAAAAAGGGATTGACTCGGCTCCAAGAGGCCATAAACGGTAACAAATACCATTGTATGATTTATTTCATGCTGTAATCTTTACAGTAAGTCATCTTTCAGACATTTCCTTGTGACAGGTTTTAATAATATTAATGCCCAGAGCAATCCAAATCATCGCCAATAGACATATTTATCAAGCTGCCAATCCAAGTAAATGAAATTCTATAAGCAATAATGTAACATGTTTAAAGGAAGCTAATAAAACAAGTCAGGAGAGAAATATTACTGCAAAGTATGCTCTCTCTAATCCAGCCCTGGATTTTATACAGCCAAAATGCAAATCTTTCCCTCCGTGATTTATTGTTCCAAAAATACCAATGACCTTTTCAGGAGCTCGTGCACAGCCCTTCTCACACATTTATAAAGATTGTGATGTATTCTGCCAGATTAGCTGAGCTGGGGCCATCACCATTACTGCCTTGTTTTGCCCTACCTTTGGACTGGTAGCATCAAAGAGTAGGACCTTAAGTCTTTAAGATTTATTAAAGACTGACAAGCCTTAACACAGGCTTGGCAACTCAGCAGGTATTTACAAGCAATTATCCAGGCACTAGATAAGTTACAATTAAAAGGGAGCTAAAACTTGGTTCTTTAACCTGTTTTCCCTTCTAATCTAATTCAGTTTCTACCTAACCATTGCTCAGCTGAAGGGACTCTATACCAGGGCAGAAGGGAGGGAGATGTTGCAGAGCTGTGTACACATGGAGCCTCACTCACATTCTTTTATGCCTCACTAGAAACTTAGCAGGAATGAAAAACAAGAGTCAACAATTCAGCAAAACAAACACCATTAAATTTGTCATGCCTTAGGCAAGAATGTGTGGAAAATCCATGACTAGTAAAGCAAGTGTATCGATGCAGGGGCTCAGAAGTGCTTGAAGAATCCTAACAGGTCTTTACGTACTCACTTCTGGATGAGCTTTAGAAGTGTTAGGGCTTTTTTGTATTGGCTGCCAACAATTTATTCTTTTTTTTCATGACACTAAGTTCTGCTCCTGGATACAGAGATCTGCTTCTTTGCAGTGAGAGAAACAAAAAGAGAAAGCAAGAAATGTACAAGGCCTAATATGTGCAATATGACAGGAGATACCTCTCCTTAAAGCAGTCTAAGACACCAGCAATATTGGCAAGACCTAAACCAAGAATGTGGTTTGAGTCTTGGGATAGGCCATGCCCAATTCTTTCCAATTGTACTCCACTGGATTTCCCTGAGTTATGGTTTGATTACATTTGTCATTGACTAGCCCACATGCAAATCTTGCCTCAATCTCAGATGCAAACTTCTGTTCAAAGAAAAAAATAAAAGGAATTCAAGTATTTAGCTGGTGAGAAGTCCCAGTAAACACAGATACTCTCAAAGGATCCTGCACAAGTACAAGAGGCTAAGTACCCAAGTAAATTTAAAAGCACTGCCTGCTGGACACAGTGAAAGCAAACCCTACTATATCTTCAGAGAGGCCTGGAAATGATACTTGCATTAAAATGTAATCTTCCTCAGATTAGATTGCAGTTTACCATCCTAAATCAAATGGAGCAGAGATCTGAACCTGGTGCTGCCCTTGGTCACTCTCCTAACTAACCTAATTTGGAAGCAAAAGGTCAGTGTTAGATTTCTATTAGCAGAACACCCCACGTAGGAAACCACATCTCAACCTGAAAATGGACAAATTGGATCCAATTCTGGTTTTGGTTTAAATAATTGTAACAACTTATCTGGTGTTAATTTGAGAACTCTAATGTTATGAAGAGTCAGCCCCCAAGAGCTCTATTTTGCATTTTGAGGTTTCCCCTATGACTTTCAGTACCTCATTTCACCCTTTTCTCCTTCCCTTTACCTTCCCACTCTGCTCTGCTCTTACAGACAGAGTTCTTTAAGGCAGAAACTGCCTTTTACCATGCATATACACAGCATCCAGCCTAACAGGATCCCAGTCCCAGTGGAAGCCTCAAGGCACTGCTATAATACAAATAATAAATACTGCAACTAATAACAGCAGTAGTGTAAAATGTCCTCCCCAGGGAGGTGCTGGAAGACCAGTCCCTGATGTCATTTAAAACTAAACACCAGCAAACATACCTGCACTGACTGGAGAGAATACAGAGTCTTTATGATGTGGTGATGAGGGAGACTCTTGATGGGGATGGGAACAATTATTTATCTGCACATTTGGCTATTTCTTGAGGGGATTTCAAAATCCCTTTTAGTAACATTTTTGTTCCTCACTGCTAAGCAGCAGTACAAGATCTCAGAGAAAATAAATAAATAAGAAATATACAATCCCCAAGGTGTAATCCTGGAGTATGGAAACTCACTTCACTTAAATACCTCCCTCTGGCATAATTGACTTTTCATGTGCATGTTAATAATGATATTTCAGCAGGTTGTGAGGGCTTGTTCTTCCCCCCAAACCCCCACCCCCTTTGGTAAATTATGTTATTGGGCATGAGGAGGGGGAGGGACACATTATAAATCTAATTATGCTTTCATTTATATTTAACAAGTCAGCAGAATCTGCTAGCATGTATTTACTGTGCAGGCCCCATATTTACAGCTGACCTAATCAGCTGTGGGACAGCAGCACTGAGCAACATTTCACTGTCCCAGTACCGTGGTATGTGCTGGGGACAGCTGCTGAGATGCAAAGCTCTCCAGGGGCCACCTTAGACTCCTTGCCATGCTGACATTTGCCTCTGCTGTTGAAGCACAAGATAGGGTTTTGGGGGGAGGGGAGACATCAGTTATTAATTCAGTTCTACAGTGGCTGCAAATTGCTCACATGCAGGAAGAAGGCAAGAAATACTGGTGTGTGCATCTCTCTTCCCCTCCCAGGTTCCTGTTTACTCCCTGCAAACCCTGGTATGACACTGTTTGCCAATATGTCCTGTCACCTCCCCATGGATGCTTTGGAAGAACATAACAGCTTGCTATTACTGACAGCTCAGTACCAGACCATGATACCCTTCCTTATGCTGAATGTAGCAGCTCAGGTTAGGTGGAGTCCCAGTGTAAGTCAGCTGGAGTGGCAAACCACAGACAGGGACACTGCAGTTCACACCTTGCCTTAGACAGCAGATGACTCTGCTCTGCCACCAGTTCATAAACCCTGCTGGAAAATCAGATTCCTCTGGCTAGGGAGAACTTAGATGGCCTAGAAAGGACTCTTCTAGCATGCATTACTGATCCTAGAGAGAACAACTGTAGCATGCAATTTTGCCTTGGATCCCCATTTGCCTTCAGAGCAAACTCATTTTAGACTATACCACAGTTTGCTGCTCTTCAGGTTGCTGTCAGTGTCATACTGCAATTGAGTATCTGAGCAAAGAGCAAAGTGTTGGCTGCTCATGTTCCTATTCCTGGCTGCTCCTGCTTCCACTCAGCTCTCTCTCAAGCCCAATAAAATGTGCTCATGACTCAGAAGTTCAGAGATGGTGCCATTAGGCTTCTGTCTGGAAGGTAGTGAGCACTTTCAGGAGGTGTACCAATCCCTTCTCCTTCTCCTGTTCCTCCACAGTAGTGTCAGGAGTTCATAGCATAAGCTTTAAGATTGCAGGAGAGCAGGAGAGGCTAACGATTTGGATGCATAGGAGCAAGCTGTGTTTTCTACACTACTCAATTAATGATAGGGAGAAACCATAATCCATCCACTTCAACCACAACCACCACCAGCAGCAGAAGAATGAGTAAAGAGGCACACCCTGAGGTACCCACTCTCTACACAAATTCTGTGTCAGCCCAGGAAATGCCTGCTCAGCATACACAAACTTTTACACTTCTCAACCATTTGTAGAACTCCAAGCTGGAAGAACACCAAGGGACCTTGACTTTGCAGGCTCTCCATCTGAAACATCTGATTCTCCAGAGAATTTCAGCTTCTCTGAAACAAAGGCAATGAAACAGAAGTGGGTTCCTTCTGTATAGACTTCAGCTGCATTGAGATTGTGTCTGCAAAGGGCTACCATGGCACTTGAGGGTTTTGTGGGGGCTTCAGAAATGCTAGACAAAGGAGCTCTGAGTAATCAGTTATTCATACCAACTGCTCATTATAAAACAGGAATTCCATCTAGTAGGCACAAATAGGGTGAGCACTACATACTTAACACACCATTCCATTCCAAAGGCAACTCCTTTTACTTGTAGGGTTGTTGTGGTGGAATCCAGAGGCTAAAATTCACTCAGGACTGGCTGAGTTTTTCCCCCAGAGTGAAGGAGACCTTTGTTGCAGGTGGAGGCACACACTGCTTTGAATGCTCTGTGAAAACATGGTCCTCTAGACAAGGAAAAAGCTAGAGGGCAGGAGAAGTTCATACTCTGTGCTTGCACCACCCTCAGACTTGTTATAAGTGACTTGCAGTTATTTAGGACACTATTCTCTGAGAGTCAAACCATTATTAAGTTCCTCAATTTCCCATCAGGAAATCAAAATTCAAAAAGGCCAAGTGGCCTGAAGTCCCTGATTGGATCTGAGGACAGAGTCAAGAGAATGAGCTCAAGTTTCCCAAATCCTGAAGTAGCTATTTAACAGCTGGACCATTTTTCCTCTGACACATGGTCTAGTCCTTTCTGGGCCACCATCTGGGCTCATGGGCCATTAAGCCCAGTGTTGTAACACCAGGCAGTGACTGGAGGATGTACACCAGCACCCTCTGAGATTTTTTAAGAGCTCCAGAGCCTACCTACATCTCCAGCTTTTCACAGTGATGTAGCTGGCTCAGGATGCATGATGTTACTCCTCACACTCCTCTGGTCTGTATCTTTGTGGCTGATCTACATTCCTCCCCTTGTCAGTATTTGACAAGAGGTGCAGCAAAGCTCTCCATGTCCCCTGTGTCTAAACATGTCCAACACATAGAGATGGGAAAGGAAAGGTTGGACTGGAGGAACACTGAGACATGCTTATCTTTGTATCTCACCAACTGACAAATGAACCTCCTTAGCTTTCTTGTGATGTTGCAACTATTGCCAAACCATGCTAATGCAGGTGAAACAACTAGCAATTCCAGACATACCCCTGGCAGAAAAAGGGACATCTCACTGAAGAGGTGATTTGTCAGCCTGAAGCTGTAATTGTGCTACACAGGTGTGCTAAAAGCAGGTGCATTTAGCCTTGTAACAGGACACTGCTTCCTCCAGCCCTGTGTTCAGTGAGGTGGGAGCTGGATGGGGCCAGAGGGAGCTCAGATTCTCTAGGTCAGGCCTAATGGAAGCATGGTAAGTCAGAGGATGAAAATTCCAAACAGCTTGTCTTACACAGGCACTAGGAAGCATCTGGAGAACTTCCTAATGGTCTTCTAAACCAAGATACTTGGCCAACTCCATAGAGCTGGGCTCAGTCCTGAGTTACTGTGAATAAGCTGTGCAGGGCCTGGCTGCCCAGGGCAGCTCTGAGGTGCTGCAGAGAAGCAGAGAAGGGAGAAAAGCTCTCATTTACTTCCACTGCCTGCCCAGATCCTGAAGAGGGGCAGGGTGTTGCCATCTTAAGAAGCTCTATTGCTTCTTAATACATACCTGGTGATTAAACAAATATAATAATCTAGTACTAGGAATAGCTTTTGATTAAGTTTAGATGATAAAGGAAAAAAATACTCTTTGTTTTCAGTTCTGACTACATGCTAGTACACCATTTACACTCCTGTTAGCTCCTTTGACTAGAGCTTGCAATTCATGACAGTAAACTTGCTTTTTTGCCAGCTAAATCTCCCTATTTCCATTATGAGTACTGGAGGCACACTGAGTCTGGAGGAATCCAGAACACACCATGTACCCCTTAAACTACATCATACAGAGAGTGGAGAAATGAACCAAAGTGCTTATAATTAAGCTCTGTTTTGCTCTGGTACATTCACAATCCTAGGGGAAACCAATGGCAAGGTCTTATGCCTGGCAAAGCTTCTGATCCACCTCAGGCAGCTCCTTGCTCTGTAGCAGAACTGGTGCAGAACTGCAAACAACTGCTTTTTATTAATACACATTTATACTGAAGTGTCATCTTGTCCTTTTAAGATCTAAGATTGCCTAGGAAACAAGAAGAAAACCAACCAGGTGGAGAGCTCCAACAGTGCCAATGTCTTCCTATTCATTTGCCACTGACTTTTATTGAGATGCCCTTGCAGTTTATGGAAGTCTTTTTTCTGGCAGGTAGCTGGCTTTTAGGGACCTTAGTTCCATCTATGCTGATAAGTGTGTTGGACTGAAAATGGGCTCCAGCTTCTTTTTCTACATGACATTACTACACGGAGTCCTCCAGGTGTCAGCATGTTTGTGCTTGTTCACTCAGTCTGGCTGAGCAGAGGGTGAATGAGTTTTGCCTTCATCTGCAGTTGGGAGGCATGGTTTGTAACGGGGCTTGGCTGCCATCTGCTGCTGAAAAGGTTTGCAAGTGGTTGAAATACAAGCAGGTGTGCATGTGTCCATCCATGGGAAGGAAAGCTTCTTGTCTACTCTTTACAGCAAAGCACCATCTCATGGAGGGGAAAGACCAGCAGATGAGTTTACAGGAGCTTGGCAGAGGTGTGCATTCTGACCCAAAACACTTACTGAAAAGGCAGCAAGCTTCAGTTTGATGCAGTTACACATAGATCTTAGAGGCTGTTCTCTATTGCAACAGAAAGCTAACACTTAGCAAACCCCCACATCTTCAAACTGGAGATTGAGGTGAAGAAGGGAAAAGTTGCTCTACTCAGATGCTGCAATATTTAATCTCTTCTCTCCATCCAGCTAAGATTTGCAGCCCTCACAGCAAACACCACCAAGTGTTGCTATACAGCCTGGACAACTTCAAAGACATTTATCTGCCTTTGTGTTTAAAGTTCTGTATTCTCATGATGACAAAGATCTAGACACACCTCCTCAGGGAATCCTGACCAAGAATCCAGTACAAACCAGACAAAGCTCTGGATTTATCCAACTGTAGCTTTTGCTTCAATTATACACATAAGATAGTCTCTGCAGATAAAGAACAGCATTCTGTCACAAACTTGTTAACCAGCAGAGTGAAAATCTTGGAGTAAGCTGTATTCTGCCCTACTCCTTTTTAGCCAAGCAGCTGTGACTCTTAAAGAAAAGCATAACTTCAAGCATATAAAGTATAATCATAGTCTATAAGACCTACTAGCATCATCAGAAAACTCCCTATTTTATCAGGTAAGTAAAGAGCTGTGTGTTCCAACCTATCTTTTAGAGAAGCAGTTAATAAAAATACAATTAACAAATATTCATTCAGTCTCTTTGAAAGTGAGAAAGATCTTTTAAAATGACCTGAGAAAGGTTTGGAGTAGAATCTCCCTTTCCACTGACATTTTTTAATCTGCTTTGGATCCTGTGCATCACTGTGACAAGCAGTGACAACAGAACTGTGCCCTAGAAAACAGAAGTGAACCAGGCAGAACTGAATCGTGTTTAACTGATGAGAGAATAAATGTACTCATCTGCTCTTGGAAGTTTTTCTCTTCTAGACCTTTTTTCAACAAAACAGTAACAGGCAAGCACAGGTATACTGCTTTATACTGCAAAATCATTCAATTTACTGGTTTCCCCTATGAAGTCCACTGAAGGGACCAGCTCAATCCAAACTCCTATTGCTTTCAAGCCATTTTTAGTTAATATTGGTAGGGTGAATGGTATAGGGAAAGATCTCAAGGTTGTTAACATTTTCCTTCCACACAAGAGAAAGCCTGCACTTAGCTGCTCCAGGGTCATGTCTCAGAGGACAAAATATGAATTACTATAATTATTACTACAGATCTTGTAGCAACATCTAGAAGTCCCACTTGTGGAATAAGCATCTCTTCTGTACCAGCTGCTCTTCAAAGAAAGCAAAAATACAGTCTCTTTACCCCAAACACCATGCAGCTTCCTTTTCCCTCTTGCTGCCTCTTCTCATCATTCTATTTTCAGGCAGACAATGTATGAACTCCAGGAAGAATAGATTGAGCTGTGGCCTGTTTTCCATTAGAGCTAAGCAACTACACATCTATGGGCTTCTCTCAGTGTAGAGTGCCTGTAACACCTCTGGAAGGGAGCCCCAGTGTATTTCTCCCAGCAGTGTTTCCCTGCAGCCCTTTGTTTTCAGATTTTCTGTTCTACAGTTTTGTCAAAACAGCCATTTCTTTTATAGAAGTGGAAAGAGAAGTAATTGCACTCAATAGTCTGCATTTTCTGGGTGATATCTCAAGCTTTTTAAAGATCTATGGCCCTTATTTATTTCCCTTTCTGAACTAGTTCCAGCTTCCCCATTAGGATGTCTTGTATTTCATCATTTGAACAGAGTGTTATCTGGCCCAGGACCAGATCAGCTTCAGAAAGCAAAAGCTCTGCTGCCAGCATTGACAAATTATCTCTCTATGACAATGCTTTATAACATTCAGGAGCCTCTCTAACCCCATGTGGCTAAAAAAAAGAGGTGTTTCCTTTACCAATGAGAATAAATATGCTTGAATCATCCCAAATCAATGTGAGACCTATGCTGTTTGCATGTGAAATAGAAGGTTAAGAATGGGGTTTTATCTCCTGTCTCTCACCTGACTATCTGTGAGAAAAGAGGAGACAGAAGAGATTGTCCTATATGGTAAAATTCACCCTAGCACTTAAATAACCAGGAATGACCTCTTGATCTTGTCTCCTAAATGCTGCCTTGATCTTGTCTCCTAAATACTACTAAATACAGGAAGATGAGAGGTGTATAAAACCTGGGCAGACCTTGGGGCATGTTTCTTCTGAGTTCTTTGGAAACTGTTAGTTTGGAATTGGTTGACTTCTTACTAGAATAGAAGTCTCCCAGACAATTGTCTCCTTTTGACTGCCAAATTTGAGTTCACTTCCCAAGAGGACAAGGTTCAGTTCTACAAAGAACAACCTGGGGGAAGAAAAGAAGTCACAGTTAGTCACAGTCTCTCTCCACTCTAAAAAGACATCTGGAAGGAAATAACAGAAACCAAACCACATCTGTACCACATACTGACAAAGCTCTGCAAAAGTCATGTCTGCAAAACCAGTGGAGAGCTGAAAAGTCATTACTTTGTAGTCTTTGTCTTCCAGAAGCCTTCTGTCCTTCAAATATTTTCTCTTTGTCTAAAAGAATCAACCCTAAAGATAACATATTTATTGAAAGACAAAGCAAGTAAGATATGTAATCTAACACTGGGCTGGTACTCTACCACCACAGGGGATTAGATCAAAGGCCTCAGTTACTGGAAGGAGAATGACATCAGCTAGATGTTGTCAGAAACAATATCAGAGTTAATAAACAACAGACCAGGGAAAGTCTCAACTTTTCTAGACACTTCCAATGCATACTACCATCCAAGAACAGGTGTTACTACTGAATACAAATAAAGTTACAAGGAATTCTCATGACTGCAAAGGATTAGGAGCCCATTATCTGAGGAAAGTTACACCTTACTTCACAGTGAGGTTAACCTGCCCCCTCAGTTACTCCAGTGAGGACTGGTCTTGTGCTGTGTTCTACCAATCATAAATACAGTTACTAGAGGTGTGATTTATGGTAGAACTGTGACTATCTACTGCAACTTAAGCACTTTTTCTTTGTCTTTTGGTAGTTGAGTGACTAGGGAAGGGCTGTTTATGCCTAGAAGGTTAAAGCAGCAGAACTTTCCTCTGCTTGCAGCTCCTTCAGGTTTCAGACTGCCAATCCCTGGGTCACTGTGTGCTATTCTCTTGGCATGTGAATGCCTTCCATAGAAAACATCATAGGCTACTAAAAAGGTGTAAAAATGTGTTGTTTTCCAAATGAAATGGATTAATGGATTTTGACATGAGGTTTATCCAATTTAAAAAGTTTCATGAGTTTTCATAGTGTGTTAAAAACACATCACTTTTGCTAGCTTTGCCATGTCTGTGACATATCTGGACCTGAATGAACCAGCATGTGCCACAGAAATAACATCTGAGCAAGTGGCCTGATTCTAGATACAGCCTCTGCACTGATAAAGTCTGTATTTATTTCACCTGATACCTGTTTGGTTTGTCTAAATTAATTCTGTGAATGGAAAGTCCCTGAAGAGAGAAACAGCAAGAGATTAATGTGAAGTATCACTTACAGCCACTAGGTGATAGCAAAAGCATGTCCACCACAGGACTAGCAAACCTGAGACCTGTTCAGGAAACTTCATGCCTCATAGTTTTGCCTTTTTATGTTTTTCTTAACCCTTCTGATATTGATCTGGAAATATCTGAGTCAGGATCATACCTATATCCCACTGAAAGTCTAGAACTAAGACAAGTAACAATAGTTTATATTTCCTTTGCCAATTGCCCCTGTAAGTTTCATTCATAAAGTAACATCACTTTGGTAGATACCCTAACAAAAAGAAAATAAAGATAATACAATTTGGGACTTGGACTTCTGGACTCTTCTGAGGGTGTGCTAATTATGCCATTAAATTAAATTCACACAACCCATCAGGACTAAGGGAGTCCTCAATGCAAGGCTGCCCTGTATGAAGCTGTGTAGTATTATCAGCCCTGACAGCAGAGCTGCACCAGACAGTAGTGTGCAACTCTCCAGTGCAAAGGAGCCAGACTCCTCAACTGCTAATATTTGGGACATTGAAGAAGGTAATTACAGCAGATTTAGCACCATTATATTCTGTATGGGGTTGCAAGGCTGCACAGCTGCTACCTGTCTCAATCCTTCAACACGTCTGATAAAATCACAGCAGAAAGCAGTCAGTTGGCTTTCAGGGTTCTCCAGGCAGAGAAAAACGTGACAGGACAAATATGTTCCCTTGCCAGCAGCACTATCTGTGTCACTGTTAATATCAATCAGACAAGGACTGAAAGTGTTGGAGTATTTCATCCTACCTCATGATACTGTAAGTATCTTCAGCATAAGCTTGTGGACAATGAATATCTGCTAGAATGAGACAAGCACTCACAGATTCCACTTACATCCCAGGAGAGCAAAGTGAAATCAGGGTTTAACCCCATACAAAGTACCAGAGCATCAGAGTGAGCTGATTTAGTGGGGCCTCCTTATTCAGAAACTTAGGTAAGATCATCATGATCCTATTCCTTGGAATCATGTTATGTCCAAACATTGTAATGGTGACACAGCTCCAGTCAAACACAGAGTATAGAATCCATACTCCTACTTTCAAAGCACTAGAATGTGTGAATTTAAGTTTCTAGTGCTAACATCTTCCTCAAAGAGGTTACAAAATGAGCAGCTTTGCTCCATTCCTCCCCAGCAAACTCCAGCTGAAGCATTTCAAAGGTCAGTATGTGTCCAGGTCAGAAGACCTCTGTCTCAGTCAACTAATCAAAACTAGGACTGTGTAACAAAGTAGTTAAGAACAACAGTGAGTTTCATTTATGGTGGAGATCTTATAGTCTGCTGGGAACTGGGTGGAGATCTCTCACTGTATTTCAAATAGGATACTACCAAATAGAAACCACACTGAAGTCAAAGCCAGTGGTGGTTTGTTTGCTGGTTGTGCTGGTTTGTTTTTTCTTTAATCCAGGTCCATTCCTTCTGCTTCTATTGAAATATTTTACTGAGTTTTCAATATTTCAAAACACAAGGTCTCTTCTGTTCTGGACATCCATGAATGAGACCCAACTACAATACATATGTTCTAAAGATGAGCTAACTCAGGGCTATTCCAATTATCTGAGTACAATTTCCAGCAATGCTGCACTCCATAATATTCCTCTTTCAGAAGCAGATGATCACAGTTTGGCTTTCCTCTTTATTCTTCCTGTTTCAGTGCTTGAAAAATTTATAGCCTGAAAAGTCTGCTCTGCCTGACTCCTGTATTCTCAGTTCCCATGAGTGATATGTTGGTATGCAAAAGGTACCATTAAAATAAGCAGAGCTGCTTGAAGTGTAAATCTCAACATGATTGAGTAAATGCAGCCCAAGCATCCCTTCCTAAAGGACAAGATTTTCACAAGGTTGGCTTATCTACAGGAAAGGGCAGATGAAGTTCTTCCCCCAGCTCTCTTCCCATCTTCAGAGTTTAGTGCAGAGCCATAAAAGAAAGTTGTGTAGGCTGAAAAGCATTTGAACACAGCTTCCAGCTCCAGACTAGGAAGAGACCTATTCAATACAAACAACAACAGGAGGGGGAAAAAAATCCCCATCAATCTCTCATAATTACAGTCTCTGCAAGTCTCCATCTCTTCAAGAAGCTATTTGCCATAACTACTTGCTGTTTAAAAAAAGCTACAGGGATTTTGGCAGCTTGGTTAAAGTACATAGTTTAGATCTTAATGAAAACAAGCTTTTATAAAACTTAACAGTCATGGAAATGTTTCCTGGGTTTTTCCTGTCTTCTGCTATTGTCATTAATTTTACATGAGTATCATTCCACAGCCATTCATGCAACTCTAATTGTACAGCTCCCTGTTACTCCACAAGAGTCAGGAAATGACACTTCCTAGGGCTTGATTCTGCATTCTCTTTTCAAATAAAACTGCTGAACTTCAACTTTCCTCCAAGTGTTATTTTTCTATTCAGTTTAGGCAAAGCAAATCTCATCCAGGAACTTCTGTACCACTCTTTTCTACATGAGCTGTAGCAAACATACTCCAGCTATTCCTCCACTGCTCCCACTAGTGCAGTATGCTCTGTAGGAAGGTATCCACTCTTGAGGTAAAGAGAGGAGCTGGAATCTCCACCCATTCTCTCAGCAGCATTTCAGTGATTATTAATCACTTCCCACTTTGGCAAATGCATGCCTTGCTTCTCACTTGAATTTGCTTGACTTTGAACTCTAGTTATTAGCTTTTGTTATGCCTTTCTTTTCCAGATTAAAGGAGATTTTTACACTGGCTGTGAAGCTACTCAGGCACTTTAATTGAGCCAAACTCTCAATTCTCTTCCTGCTACACTAAACAGACTGAACTCTTTATCCCTTCCTCTAAAGCACTTTTCCCTATCTTTGAACCATTCCTGTACCTCATTTCCATGCATCCTCAATTCAACAGCTTTCTCAAAATGTCATGGTATTTCAAAAGCTATGCCTATAATGTTCTGCTCACCTCTTGCCCCACCTCCACTACACTCCAAGGTAAACTCATGTTTGTGCTCCCAGCAACCACCTCCCTCTGATGCTGCTTCTTTCAGAAACACATCTAATAGCTTCAGCTAGACAGAAGAAGGGGATCTGACAGGACAGTTGAAATGCCTGTTATTTTTGGCACTGAAAAGTGGCTTCACTTTCCTTCCTTTGCCATACACCAGCATGACCAAGTGGAAGTTATGGGGTTTTTCCCCAGGATAAAAAAAACATGTACAAGAAATTGAGACAGCTGACACTTATTTGATTGCCAGACTTGGCAAGACTTGAAGTCAGGTCTATCAGACAAAGCTAGCTTACAGAGCAATTTAGAAGGAAGCATTGTTTTAATTGATCACAGCAGAAAACATTTTCTCTTCAACATTCCAGCATGAAAGCTTCATTGCTGCCATTTGGTTTGTGACTCTCATTAATTAGTTAGGCAGCTAACTGTCACTTTGCTCTGCCTTCTTCCTCCTCAGCTTCCTTAATTGCTCAGTTCTGATCTTCTAGAATACTCTTTGCTCTTGTGACATTGCAGGGACCTCAGCAGCACTGCTGTGCATCATGTCACAGTGGTCAGACTGGCAGGCTGGGGTACTGAGAGGGGATCCCCCTGCAATGGAAGAATTTGGATGAGGTTCTCATTTAGAACTGCATCTTTTCAGTGACATTACCAAGGCAGTTTCTCTCTGGAGTAGCTTGGCTTATTATCTGGTTCTCACTGTGTACTGACTCACTGTATAAACATCAGTTGCTTGAAACAGACCTGTGAAGTCACACACAGCACTCAGGATTCATCCATTCAGACCCCATTTCACACTTCCATTCAAGAGCTGCAAAGTGCACACACTGCAGTACTCCCTTGGGAATTCCACTCAGTTTTTGGATCAAGTCATAGTGTCATAGTATCCCAGGATTGTCTGAGCTGGAAGGGACCCAATAGGATCATTGAGTTCAGCTCTCAAACCCATGGAGGTCACCCCAAGAATCACACCATGAGTCCTTCTACTGCTCAAAACCAAACAGAAACAAGATGCCCTGGCACTGAAAGAATAGATGTGGTGATAACAGCTGCAATAGCACTGTAACAGAATGAGCAAAGACTGCTCAGATGAGTCAGGCCAAAGCAGCTCTTGGCCTGATATCTTGTCTCTGTCATTGCCCATGTGTCAGTGGTGAAGTCCAGGGTGACCTCTGCCCTGCTGCCTTCATTTCACTGGATAACTCTCTTTCTTTTTTCTAGTTTAATAAGCTTTTCAATCAGAACAATTTTAACAGGCTATGTCAGAGTTTCTAATGACATGGAAATAAGCTGGGATAAATGTGTTCTCATGTCCACAGGTGGCAGCAGTTCCTTGGTTTTATGCTACCTTTACATACCAATATCTAAAACCAATTCACCTCCCAGCATCACTGCAGCCTTGGACAAAAACAAAGCAGCACAGCACAGCAAATCCCCTCCCTGAAACTGCTCAGTGAAAGCAACAATTCACCTTGTACCCCACAGGCCTAGCTGTCCCACCCACAGTTAGCGGGGTGGCAGTGGGATCACATGCCACCAGTCCACACAGCATCCTTCCCTCTTTCTGTGGAAACAATGTCATCAAAAGCCCTAGGTCTAGTCAAGAGTTTTGAAGTCTTTTATGAGCACTGCAGATGAATAATGCAATCAGACTCTTCGTGCAATCAGGATAGCTGAGGATGGGAGCAGTGATTTTGCCTGGAGTGGGAACAACATGCCCAGGGGGAAAAAGAAAAGAAAAAAATTAAATAATAGACCAGCAAACAGTTGGCAGAGAGGCAAAGGATGTTATTGTAGCCTTTATATCCAGCAGTACTTAATGTATGGCCTATCCTTTCCTCCCTTGCTGAGCACCAGAAGCACTGTGTGACTGGAAGCAGGGAGGTGTTCTGAAGGGTGAGGTTTCAGGGGCAGCCTGGCAGCTGACAGGACTCATCACTTGTGTTTTCATGGAAACCAGTATGACAACACTGCAATCAGCTCAGGATGCCTGAGCCAAGGACAGACAGAATTTTAAGTTCCCAGAGGGAGAAAGGGTGGGAGAGTGAGGTGGAGAAAAGAAGCTTCAGGCTCCCTGTGAGCTAAGGACAGCAGCAGTCTCTCTCACTCTGCAGATAGCCCCACTTCAGTAACGAAGTGCTTACCTGCAAGATTACAGTAAATTCCAGGGCAGGAATTCGCTCAGATGACAAAGGATGTGGCATCAATCTGTGCAACTTCTGCTCCACATCTTCCTTAACACATTTCTTTCCCCTGGTCCCTGCTCTGTCTGAAGTCTCCTCCGAGTTTCTCCCCTCCAGTGCTGCAGGGAGGATCTGACAGAAGGTGGCAGCCTCTGCCCGTTCGTCGTCTCTAAGCCAGCGCTGGATGGGAACCAGCTCGCTGTAACCCAGTTGATTTCCCAGCCCAGCTGCCCCCCAAGCAGAAACAGGTCATTCACAAATCACAGCCACTCTGCAGGAGTACAGAGCTGCAAAAACAACGTGATTTATTAGCATGCAGTACCACACTGTCTTGTCTTTGCAGGGCCAGGTACATCAACCAGGAAAGAAAGGATGGAAGAGAGTGGGCTCTTGTATTCTTTAATTTGACTAAATAGTATTTTAGGCTACATTGATGCACACATTTGGAATTAAACATGGAATTGAAATCACCAAGAGGCATCACGTACTGCTCATTTCTGGGGCAGAACTAGCACTGCTGACACTCAGAGTGCTTTGTGAACATGAGGATGTCCACACCTGTCTCCTCATGGGAAATAGCTTGGTGCTATCAATATTTACAGGTAGGAAAACTGAGTAAGAAAAGTGAAGGTCCCCAAAGTAGTTTAGCAGGATACCAGGAACCTGATTTCATAATTTTCTGGCATAGAAGTCTGTGTTTTAAGCTGCTTCTCTTTTGCAGCCACACTGCTGCAACATGGCAGCGTCATGCTCAGCTGCTGTCTTCAAGAGGAATGTTCAGTGCCCACTGTGACATATCATAGCTTAGCCTCAAATCAGCAGTCTAAATCATGCTTCTCATCAGAGAGCATTCCAGATCTCCTAAACTAGGCTTGTGTTCTGGATTTTCCCAATTTGTTACTCTAACAGTAAATTCTTCCAATATCTAATTATCTTACCCTGAGAACATATGCACTTTATTCCAACTCTTGTGCTAGCTCCAGTTTCCAATGCAAGCTGTATCTTGACCCTCCAGCCAAATTCCACTGTGTATTTTTCTGCTGCCTGGTGAAGCCATCCATTATAAGAAGTCATCTTCCCTGTACTTGTGCTTGCACACTGTGATGGAGTCTCCTCTATTTCCTCTTCATAGCCTAAATGCATCAAGCTCCCTACATCTTTCACTAGAAAGATGTTTCCCAGACTCTGAATCATTTATATGCCTCTTTTATGAACCCTTCCAATTTTTCAGCATCCTCTTTGATCTGCAGACACCAGACCCTGAATCACTGTCCCAGTGAAGATCTGGTTAATGGGGGTGGATGGAGTGGTAAGCTTATTACTTTAGATCTATGAAGGGAAAGATTTGATTCCAAAGTGCACCAGTTTGGCTGAGAGGAAAGAAGGATAACAGAGGCACTGAACTGGGGAGACATTTCCTGAAAGGATTAAACTTCTGTCTGGGCAATGAGAACATCCACAGTCACATTAGAGAGGATTAGAGAGGAAGATGAATTCTGCTGCTTCAGAGCATATACCAATAGCTGGTGGGGACTACAAACAAGTGTCTCCTTTGGGCAGATTCTTCTGTAATTGTTCACTGAGGAGAGAGCCTTCACCTCACACCCAAGCAGCTGGCTACCAGCAAGACCCAGACCACTGGGATAAATGGGTCTGGGGGAAAGCACCCATCTTTCTGTTACATGGAGACACACAGATTGATGACACAAGGATTTAATCTTTAAGTGCAAATCCTTTGTCATCTCTTCCTGCTTCCTAGCCTATCTGGGTAAGAAGGCTAAGAAATTAAACCAAGAAACATGTACTACAGCCTGCATCCTTCCAGCCACCTTCCAGTGCAATCTCCATTTGGGATGGAAGTGAATAGATGTGCATGAAAGCAACAGCCCTCTTATCCCTGCTTGGTAAATCCTTCCCACTTTGATTGTACTCTGAACCTTCCAGGTGCAAAATAAAACAGATTGGTCTGGAATTTGGAAGCAAATGAGCCAGGCTGCTTGCTTCAGGCTTCCAATTTAATAAACATGCATCTATATCTAATGGACAGTCTGTCACTTCCCTTTAATAGAAATCACCTGCTCCTCTAATAATCATTAAACAAATTGACAGCACAATAGCCAAAGCCTCTCATCTTAATGCCACCTGCAGCAAGAGTAAAATAATCCACTAATATCTTTCCAGAAAGGCCATTATTCTGCCTAATATGAATGCACATACACAGACTCCATGTGACATAGAATCAAACATGTCTATGAAGGGAATAAATTGCATAAGAATTCTCCTTATTTATGTAATGCAGATATTTTATTAGTAAGATCATTTCTCATTTTCTCATGAAGATGATAATCTCTCATGCCTCCTGCAGAGCTTCCCTCTGCTGCAGCCAGACTCTGAGCAGCTTTTATGGGCTCTATCATGCTGGATGGCCAGACATGCCTGCATCTAAGCTTCCTCTAAATGTCAAGGAACAAGACTCCACTTTTATTGTTGAGATCTCTTTCTGTATCCACAGAGTGGCTATGGCCACAGCTTAGAGTAACAAGGGGAGAAAAAAAAAGAAAAATCAGAACATGAACTCCTGTATGACAAAACTCAGACCAACTGGTGATGAAGCAAGCAGAAGGAGGCAAGAGCTTGCTCTTGGACTTGTTCCTCCCTCTGACCTCTGCATTTTTCAGCGTTCTCAGATGCCTGTCTCAAGCAGCTGTTTGTTTCTCTGGCCTGGCTCCTCTTCCTCTCCAGACACTGACACTAAATACAGCCCATCAGTCTCAAAGTTCCGCTTGCTATTGCCCTTCAAAAGCTTTTCTTAACCACTGCATTCATTACTGAGAGATACTTGAGGTTAATGAGGAATTCTCTTAATCTTAATGTGACCAGTTTGTCTCAGTTATGCTGCTTTGGAAGTCCTGTTGTATCCTGTGGGGCCTCTCATGTCTGATAAGAGTACAGAAAACACATGCTGGGAGAAAAATCAGGTGCCAAAGAGGCAGCCAGAGGACTTCACAGGCCATGTCCCAAGGGACATCTCTCCAAGTCTGGGACAAGCTGTTCTATAAAGGCAGGTGCACAGAAAAGTCTTAGCCATTTGCTGGTAGCCAGAATACCCTAAGGAACCCCAGACCACCCTTCAAGACACCCCTGTATCTAGCCACATGGTTCTCCATGTGGGAAGTGCCTCAGCAGATTCTAGTCTTTCCAAAGCAGCCTGTTGCTGGATTCTACTCCCCAGGCTGCTAAGATGTGGCATGCAGCACAACCCAGAGCTGAGTTGTGGCTCAGACAGGACACATTCACTAGCTCTCCTTTACCTGCAGAAGTTTTTCTGCAGTTCCTGTTCAGAGGTAAATTCACTATTGTGCTGCAACCATTTTCTGGCAGCTGTGCACAAAAGCTTTGCAGTGAATTAGTTTCAGCTTAAAGCAGAACCCTGCCCTTCACCACTCCCTCTCTGTGGAGGAGTATCCACACACACAAGCATTCAAGAGAAATCAAAGACATAGCAGGACCAGATCTAGTTCAGGGCAATCCCTAGGCTTAACAAACCTCATGGGGCTGCTAATCACCTGATGCATAATCTGGGATTTAGGATGGAGGGTGCAAGTGAGGAGTCTGAAATGGGTTGTACAGGGATAAATTGGGCCCTTGGTGTTTGTCTGGTCCTTATCTCTGCAGTACAAGAGCATATCAGTCATTTGCAGAGTTCTCTTCACAGCATGTCTGTGTGGGAGGGAAACTGCACATCTCCATTTTCCAAACAGGCAGCTAAACAAAAGAAGCAGTGCATGATTTTTCTGTTCCTCCCCAAAGTCCAGCAGGAGATCTGCAGGTGAGTGGAACTGAAACTATGGGTGACTAGAGATCTGCTGCTGCAGGTCCCAAAGCCTGAAAATACAGAATGTTCCCAAGAGGTACTGTGACCAGCCAAGTACATCTGCACCCACCACATGGAAAGGTCCACCCACACCTGCAGATTCAGGAAGGGCTAGAACATGCTGAATGGTCTTCACTGTAAGTCCCAAGATTTGTCCCAGCTGACCCTCCTGCTGTGTGCAAACATGCTTTTGTACCACAAAACCCAAGGACACTTCCTGGCCATAAAAGCCCTGATATAACACATCAGTATCATGCATTGATTATATTCAGACACACAGGGGTTCACATCTCACAGAAGCAGGCACCACACCCTAGACACTTTTTTTCCATCTGAGCTCTAGCAAAGAAAGCTCCAAATCAACCAACAACCTGGAATGAGGCAAGCCCTTCTTCAGGTATAGTCCCATTGTCTCTTCTGGGAGAAGCTGGGGAGAGGGGTGGCTGCCAGTGGGAACAAGAAGGGCAGGGGTTGCATTGCCATCAGTTCTTGAGTGTTTAAAACTATCTCCTGCAGATTAAGATGGGTCTATATTTAAGTGTCTCCAGTTTAGAGTAAATTACTCCCACTGAAACATCTCAGCAATCAAAATTAACAGAATGAGCATCATCCCCATCAAGATGCAGAGGAGCAGGAGAGGGCAGAAGGGCAGTCACATTAAGAATCAGATCTCAGTCCACACCTACATGAAAGCCTGAAAAACAGTGCCACAGACCATTGCATTGCAAACTCTATTATTTCTCCCGTGGTCCTCTTTGACCCCCACCTGACCAAAAAGAAGCTTATTAACTAACAATGCTATACAACCCTTGGGACTGCAAAATCCATCAGTAACTGCAGATTTTGCAGCTAGCCCAGGCACTTTTCCTGTGCTGCTGTGGCCTTCTATTAGCTCTGCAGAGGAATCAGGAAAAGTACAGGGGCTTTTAGAGACAATGGCTGTGAAACACTCACACAGACTTGCTTGAGCAGGATGACACCTGCTGATCACTGCACAGGACACCTCCAAGGGACATGAAGCTATCACTGATCACTGTGTTAATCACTGATCAGTTAATGATGAGAGTCACAGACACAAACTGCCCCAGCAGCTGAGATAGCAGCAATAACTCCTCATTCACAGATTTTCTCTTTATTTCACCTAGAATGGTAAAAAGCAGGTGTCTGACATTCACCTTACTGCATGGGTCAGTCCTTATTTGAAATATCTCTTCTCTGCAGCTGAGATCCTGGTACAAATAGCCAGAGGGCTCTAACACAGCAAGACACTCACAGGTCAGTGGGAGCTGTGCTCTTAGCCCACCCAGGTGTTTGCAAAGGTGAACCATAATGCTCTGGAGAGTTGTCAACACATGTAATGCTCCTTCATGCTGCATGTGCTGATGGTATGATCAAAGTAGCTTGCACTAGACATAGATTAGTCTAACCAAAGTACATTAGACAGAAAAAGATTAACATGCCTAAATGATACATGTGTTCTAATTAGAGAATGTAATCACCTCAGGCTTCATCATTATTGCTCCCTTTATGTTTATCATTTCAGCTGCATTAAGGTCCCTGGCAGTTCTTTCATCTAACTTTTACATTCAAGGACATCAGGTTTTTAATCATTAAACACCTTAAACACTATTTTTCAGGAATCTTTGAAGAATAATTACTTCAGTACCAGTATAAGCTGAGTATCACTGGAAGTTGTTTTAAAACCCTCTCATCTCTGGCTGCTGTACTTATGTCAACAGATCTCTTTGGAAACCACTCTGGGAAAGTAGCTCTGAAAAAAAAGACAAAAAAAAAAAAAAAGATTTGTCATTCTGCCTCTTATTTTTTCACCCATTTTGTTCTGTTGGAAGATTTGCAACTCAACTGTAGGATCTGTCAGAGTATGAGCATTATCAGCTAAGGGGATTTTCATCTAAGAGTGAGACCTCAGGGACAGTAATGCCCTGACTTGGGGCTGCCTGTCAGCTGGAACCCATTCCTTCTGATTTAGCTTAATGTTTCATCTCACATCTTCCTGCATACATCCAAGCTTTCCACTCCATGTAGAACAACTGTGCAAAATAAAAAAGGAATTGCCACATTATTTGCCTTCTCAAAGTCCTCTTTTGCAACATCAGCAGGTGGAGGGAGGTGATTCTCCCCCTCTACTCTGCTCTCCTGAGACCCCACCTGGAATATTGCATCCAGTTCTGGAGCCCCTTCCAAGAGGGATATGGCAGTGCTGGAGTGAGGCCAGAGAAGGGCCAGGAGAATGATCAGAGGACTGGAGCATCTCTCCTACGAGGACAGGCTGAGAGAGTTGGGGTTGTTCAGTGTGCAGAGGAGAAGGCTCCCAGGAGACCTTCTTGTGGCCTTCCAGTATCTGAAGAGGGCTACAAGAAAGCTGGGGAGGGACTTTTTAGGAGGTCAGATAGTGACAGAACCAGGGGAAATGGGTGTAAGCTAGAGGAGGGAAGATTTAGGTTGGATATTAGGAGGAAGTTCTTCACTATGAGAGTGGTTAGACACTGGAACAGGTTGCCCAGAGAGGTTGTGGAAGCTCCATCCCTAGAAGCTTTGAAGACAAGGCTTGATGGGGCCCTGGGCAACCTGATCTAGTGGATGGTGTCCCTGCCAGGCAGGGTGGTTGGAACTAGATGATCTTTGAGGTCCTTTCCAACTCTGACAATTCTATGATTCTATGGTCCATGATATGAAGGGAGACATTCAGGAGGAGTTGGCATAACTTTTGGTACATTCACCAATACAGGCATTTATTATGTGGTTAGCTTCATATGCTTCTGCAGAATGCATACATTTGGCTCAGGATATATGCATAGCCCACTATCAGCCTTTGGGTGGTGGGAGATGTAGATTCAGCAGTACAAGCAGAGAGAGCACTGGCAAAACTTTATAGCTGCTTCCACAAAGCTGTCAGCAGTGAAAACAGGCTGGTTTCTGAGCTGGGGGAACACAGACCATACAGGCACCAAGACTTACAGCAAGAATACTGATGGGAGCCCACAGCTAAGGGTTTGTGGCTTGGACAAGGCAATGGGAGTCACTAGTTCTGGCTTCCATTCCTGGATTTGCTGGTAGTGAATAAGTGTGGAAGAATCTCCAGCCTCTTGTAGTTCAGTTTTTGTTGTATAAAAGAGAACAGAGATGCAGACCTTTGAGCTCTGTACCACTGTGATTCCAGCAAGAACCTGAGTGACTACAACTCTTCTAAATGCATCTAACAAAGGGTAACACTTCCTTTTTTCTGCAATCCTTTCAAAACACATTAGGAGTCCTTATGGCTGCCTCTCAGGTCCCTATTCTGGACATATTTAGAACTGTATAAATAGTCTGAAGTTACACCTCTTGCTTCCCTCATGATTATTTTTCTGGTGTATCCCTAAAACTAAAGTCTCAAGCTGCATGGTAGTTCAAGGATTGCTAGTTGAGTTCCTTTCAGAAACATGGCTCTTCAGAATCCAAGCTGTAAAGGAAGCAAGGAAAACTCTGAATCACAGCTGATACTGATACAAAACCACTTAACCTCACAAATAGGAGAACTTAGCAGAAAAGGGAGGTCATGGTTCTTCATGCATCTGCTTCTGTTGGGCTTCTCACCAAGAGTTTTACTGATTAAACTGGTTAAGTTCTTTTGCTTATTACATTTCATACTAAACCTTCTGAAAGGCTCCCTGTCTATCAAGTCCTATCAAGAAACTGGCTACTTTCATTAAAGGAGTACCAGCAATCAGTCCTAGTCTTCTGTTTTCAGCCAGGACTGAAAGCCAAAACATTAACAGGGTTCTATGTACCAGCTGCTTTTGGGATTCACACCCCCAGTGCATGACAAAATATGCTATAAAAAGCACAATAGTCAGCTACAAACTTATTCTCAATTTGCTTTCTTTTAAGCAACATTAATTATTAGTTAACTATTTAATTTAATTTATATTCTAAAACCAAGAGAGAGGTGAAGTCTCTTGCCATTGAAGGAGACACAGGTATGGGCTGGAGACCTGCACACACCTGGCTACTCTGGAACCTGGCTTTGAGATCTCCTGGTTACAGATTGCTGAACACAGTCACAGCCCACAGAGCTGGCTATTTGCAAGATTAGAAACTAGAAGTTCTCATTTTGAGCCAAATGATCTTCTCATGAGTAAAAATTGAATCAAATTGTCCAGACTATATTTAGTAATTTAGAGGCTCAAAATAACTTTAGGACATGATTACCATATGCATTTTCTCCCCCTTTTGATCATTCAGAATTGGTGTGATAACTCTGCACAGCAAAATGGAAATTGCATTGGCATTCCCAGGCTCCAACTCCCATCTCTTAACTGACAGCAAAGTGACAGTGAATGTGCAATAATTCAATATAAACATTATGAAAAAATGTAAACATTACTGACCCAAACTGCATTTTTGATGCAGTTCACAGAAGACCAGATCCAGAGCCCTTTGAAATTCATATGAAATCATTTTGCAATCTGTTTGAACATGATGGGGTTACACTGCTGTGGTTTCTCTGTAACATGGCATGTATATTTTTTGTGCATGAATACCAATATTTCAGAATAAAAGAAGCAACAGAGCTTTTGAGACACTGCCCCAGACAGACAAATCAGCCAGAAAAAAGCAGAAGGCTCTTTCTCCCAGCTGGCAGCTTTTGCCAAAACAAGTAATCACTTTGAAGAACATTAATTGTTTGTATCTAGAAACAGCAAAACTCCACAATGCACTGCAGAATACTCCTTGCTACCCACTGTGCATGTGTGGGTTTCCTTCCCATGCTGGACAAGCAGCAACTGTATCTGCAGGGGTCACTGCATCATCATTCCTTGACTTCCCAACTCTTCTCCCTTGCTAGGGGTTACAGTCTCTTCCAATCCCTTGTCAGAGCATTTGTTTATCTGATCTGTTTCTGTTCCAACTGAGACAGGTCAGGCAGATCTACTATTAAAACAAACCTGCTTTTTTGTCCAAGAGCAGCATTGCTTTGAGGAAGAGGCAGCTTTCCACAAAAGGCAGTGGTCCCCTTCAATGGCATAGTGCTCTGCAGCCTCAGGCAGCATTAAACCAGAAGGAGCAGAAGAGGCACTGTCCCACCTTGCCTCCAGGGAGGGAAGTGCCTGTTTTATTACCAGGGCTCAGTACCATGGGACTTACCCTGTGGAAAGTTGGCACTTGTGCCTCTGGACTGCAGCACCATTCAAAGGAGCCAACGGTTCTGTAGGTGTGAGAAACAGAAATGCATTTTTTGAAAGAGTCTAATGGCTGGAAAGTCTCAGTACTTTAGTATTATCTGCATGACTGTTAAGCAGTAATCCTGCAAACCAACCACTCTAAGGCAGAGCAGGGCCTCCCTGTAGTAGACACTACATCACCTAAACATGGGCTAAAACACATTACTATGCCTCCAGCCAAGAATTTTCTCTAATACTAGAAAATCAATTACTTCTTCCAGTCTGGACTGCAAATATTGGAGGAAACTAAGTATCCTGTGATCTTTTTCCCTCATAAACTTCCCTCTCTATAGTGAGTGTACCACAGAGGTGGTAATAAAATTTGTATCTAGTGGTTCATGCACATTTCAATATTACTCTCCTGCAATTCAGCCTGGTGAATGGAAAACAAATTTAAATCAAGACAAAAGCCCAGGCAGATGCTATTCATATTGTTAACTGCTTGTCATAGATAGAGATGTATTTTGTGCCCTCTGGGAATGGCATTTGTCATCTTTTCTCACTGTAAAGCTGTAACATTTATTGTCTGAGCAGGAGTTGCAAGGTATTGCACTTGGATGGCAGTGTACAAGGATGGAGTCTGGTGGTTTGCAGTTTCCTTCCTTGTGCTGCTCCCTCCATCTCTCCCCAGAAACACACACATTCTCTGCCCTTATTTTTTATGCCATCGTTATAATGAAGGGATCTGACTCAAAATCCACTGCAGTCAGCAGAGATCTTTTCACTAGCTTCAGAAAGATTTGGACCAAGTGCTAACAATCTTGTTGGATCCCTTGTGAAATCTGCAATGATATTCTTAAGACTACTTGAGGCAGCTTTTTGGAGGCAAAGGTAGAAATACACATTTCCTTTTGAAACAGGTTGGAGGCCTCTCAGTATTACAAGTGATGTTTTATTTTCATATTTTCACCAAAAATCTTGCTGAAAAACCTTGGATGGTGGGGTCAGACACTGAAACACTAACAAAAAAGCCCCATCCACTCCAAGAAAAACCACAGCAAGAAGCATTTTAGGCATAAGGATCTTTCTGGCCCAAGAGCTGCCTTCTATTCCAGTAAGAAGATCAAGCAACATCTTTCCACAAGAAGCAGGGTGGTCAAAATTGACAGCTGTGAGAAGAAGAACCAAGAGAGACAAGACAAAAAACCCCACCCTAAAAGAACTATGAAAACCTCAAACCTCAAACATAAACCACAGAAATTCAACTTCCTATGAGAGCACTACAGAGGACTTGAGAGATGCAGGAACAAGAGTTAGTGCTGTCAGGGTAAGGTGAAATGCTCACTGCTGTCCCAGTTCTAGGATGTGGAGTCGTGGTTAATGGCTCCTTGTCCGGGTGGAGAGCAGTGACGAGTGGTGTCCCCCAGGGCTCTGTCTTGGGACCAGTGCTCTTCAACATCTTCATTAATGACCTGGACATGGGTATTGAGTGCACCCTCAGCAAGTTTGCAGATGACACAAAGCTGAGTGGTGTGGTTGATACGCCAGAGGGGCGAGATGCCATCCAAAGGGATCTGGATAAACTTGAAGAATAGGCCCAAGAGAATAAGATGAAGTTTAATAAATCTAAATGTAAGGTCCTGC
>VWZX01011013.1:1059690-1134169 GCA_013399015.1 Galbula dea | reverse complement strand
CCTTCCAGTACCTAAAGGGGGACTATAGGATGGAAGGGGAGAGACTTTTTGTATTCTCAAACTGTGATAAGACAAGGGGAAATGGCTATAAGCTACAAGAGGGGAAATTTAGGTTAGAGATTAGGAGGAATTTCTTTACCAGGAGGGTGGTTAGGCACTGGAACAGGTTGCCCAGAGAGGTTGTGGATGCCCCATCCCTGGCAGTGTTTAAGGCCAGTCTGGATGTGGCCTTGGGTGACCTGGTCTAGTGATTGGCATCCCTGCCCACGGTGGGGGGGTTGGAACTAGATGATCTTTAAGGTCCCTTCCAACCTCAGCCATTCTATGATACAGGTGGCAGCTTTAGCCCTGTTCAGTATCTGTGTATTTATTGACATTATTACTGTATTCCTTTCATTTCTTCTCCCCTCCACTGTAGTTTTCAGAGCACAGCTCAGCACAAGCCCTACCAGAAACACAAGTCAGGAGAAAGGCATGCTGTCAACAGCATGTTTGTGACTGGATGAATCAGTACCTTCAGGGCAGGAGAAAGAAGAAATACTCCCTGTCAAAACAGCTGGCCTAAGATAGCTGCTTTAATGCAAAATCCCAGCAAGAAACATGCTTTTACCTAGGTTTAAGTAGTCAAGACAAACTGCAGGGTGAGTGGTACATATTAATACAGTATTTTGACTGTACAGACACTGTGCTTCAGTTCTAGTACTATTTATTTCAACCTGGTCAAAGACATCTGGTACTTTACTGAAAGTACATTACTTTCACAGGGAATATACAGTCTGCCAAAGCAACAATGGCTCCAATTGCCTCTCCTTAACAGGAGGTTAGAGTGGCTCTAATACAGGGACTAGAAATCAACATGCCTTATTAGTTGACTGTTTTGCAGTCTCCATCCAGTTGCTGCTGTTACATAGACATCACAGCAACTGTGTTCCATTTCTTATCAACAGAATCCTTTTTATTCCAAATAAATAAAATAAATCCTTTTTATTCTAAATAAAACAGATGAGCTGCAGCTACCACTAAAATCAGTTACCACACCTCAGGGTGGTAACTTAGCCTGAGAGGAGATCAGCCTCTAATCACCATCCCAGTCAATCTGATGTGGTTTTCCACACCCACATCCCTCACCCAGACCTCCAAAGGGGTTTCCAGTTTTCCTTCTGGTTTTGAAATGAAAACAAGTAAGAGAGGACATTTTCCTTGCTTTGTGTTCCCATTTTCTGTTGATCATTTTTCCTTTCAGAGCTTCAGGAATTAGCACTATTACACACCAAAAGCCTCATTAAGATTATGTCATTAATTTCTCTAATGAAAGAATTTCTAAATGTGTTTTTAAATATAATTATTTATTTCTATATAGTTGTCTAATTTCCTAGGTAAATACCAGGCTATTGACATTTTGCAAGGCTCCCATTTATAAATAGACTATTTCTAATGCACTAAACTTAATAGAATCCTGTTAGAAAACCTATTATACTCTTTAATGTAAAGTTTTATTACTTTTTAGTAATTAGTGTTTGTTTTGCAGAATTAATTACCAGCTGGCTTCAACCTGAGCAACTCATCATTCCAAGCTTCTCTCTCTCTCTCTCTCTCTCCTCTGGCTACACACTGAGTTTGGGTCATTGGTATCATTACCAGAGATTAAGCAGAACATGTTGATTTGTTTGTGTTCTCCTCTATACTTAGCTATAAACATATTTCCTCATAAAATATTCTATCTGAATTAGACCTTGAAGAGGAAAGGTAATGCAGTAAGACTGCTAACAGGAAGACAAAATACTGGGTGGTTGTTGGTAGGGGTTTTTTAATGTTTACACAAGCTTAAGTGCTTGAAGAAGTACACAGGAATCCTGACCTGTATTCTGGATTGGGAAGAGTGGAAAACTTTAAAGGATAACCATGACAATTTTTACTACAATTACTGTTTTGCTGCTACAACTGTGTCTCAGTGAGGATCCCAGGGTAGTCAGTCTGACAGGAGCACTCATGTATTTTGTCTTGTAGTAAGACTCCAGCAAGAAAGATGCCTCTGCTTTGGATAGGAGTGCTACAGCTGTCCAACAGGAATGCTCCCAGAATGAGAAATCTATTCCAACAGAGTTCTTCAAGTGTGTATCTCAGAGCTTTTCAGTTACATCACTCCACACAGGAGACAGCTCTGTTTTATTAGTACTGCTTGATACAGTCAGGGAAACTGAGGAACACTGCCAGGAAAGCTCAGAACATTTGTGTTTCCACTCCTGTACACTGCTGACATGACTATACCCACATAACCCTAGCAATCCATTTTAGCAGTATTCTTTCTTGATAAATATTTGAATATGGGGAAAAAAGCACAATGTACCTCCTCAGAATGAAAGTGCTAGAAACCTGCATCAGGACAGACTAAACACTAATTGCATGAAAGTTCACAACAACTCACACCAGCCTTTTCCTTTTCACATGCCTCTACACAAACTGACAGGACAAGAGATAAGGGCTTTAAACTGAAAGACAGTAGATTTGGCTTAGATATAAGGAAGAAATTCTTCACCATGAGTGAGGCACTGGAGCAGGTTGCTCAGAGAGGCTGTAGATGTCCCATCCCTGGCAGTGTTCAAGGCTCTGAGGAACCTGGTCAAACGGAAGGTGTCCCTGCCCACAGTAGGGGGGGTTGGAAGTGAATGATCTTTATGGTCCTTTCCAACCCAAACCATGTCTATGATATAAACAGTCTGATTCAGTTTTCTCAAATGAAAACATGGATATACATAAAGCCCAATATTTTCTGAACAGCTCAGACTCCAGAGCTGGGTGCCATGGCTTTCTAGTCCCTCTGGGACTGCTCAGAAAGGAGTTGGTGTATTTTTGAAGTCTGATAGCAAGTGAGTGAAGTTATGCGTACATTGGCACAACTAAATGATTGAGGCACAATGACTAATTATTCTACATTTCCAATTTGAGCAACTGTTTATATTATATATTTTCTGAAAACCTGCAGTTTCAAGAACAAAATAATTGCAAGCCATTCTGTGCTTTCCCAGAACTAGACTCAAAAGTTCTTTCTCCTGCTGAGCCCATAGATCATTAGCACTGTTAATGTTCTCACTGAAACTGTTTGGAGAATGTGACAAGTCTAATTTGTTACTGACAAAGCAGTTGGGAGTATGCTTAAAATGCATCAGTCTTGCTGCTGTAGCCTTTGAAAGGATGTGTGGTTCCTGCCAGGTAGACTTGCTATTTTGTTAAAGACTATCTGTTGTTTCATCAATCTTTTTTAGTTGGTGCCAGAAGGGAAAACCCTCCATTTTTGTTCCCACCTTCAGCCCCAAGTGGGACTAGTTGCAGAAGAACCATGCAACACTTTCCCTCTGGGAAAAAAGCAATGGGAAATAAGTAGCCTTCATGTTCTTTCTTTCCTGAGCTGTGCTGGGCTGATGCCTTTGCCTGAATCAACAGTGAAACAGGTGATTTTCCTTCCACCACTTTTTCCCTTGCTTCTTCTGCAAAATAGCAACAGATCCATTGTGCAAATGTAGAAACAGCTTTTGTTTTGAGCAATAAAGCTGATGCTGCTAGCTAGAACAGACATCTAAAGTGGATCCTAAATCAATCTACATCATTAATCTGGAACTTCTTACCTTTTAAATATTCCCAGATTCATAAGGATGCCAAGAGCTGATCAGAGAAGATTAATTTCTCCTTTGGTATAAAGTATTTCTGTTGGTGCTCATCCTGATAATTACTCAGTGAGAGTTCCAGACTGCCAGAAATACCTGGAGAATTCCCCTATGGGTGATTCTGTGGAGGAAAAGGAGAAAGTGAATATTCAACACTCTGCAGTCAATATTTTCTTTTTATCATACCAGCACTGCTACAGCCCCTGAGCCAATCTGCTGTTTAGCAATGCTGAGTCCTTCAATCCCAGCTATAGCAATCTGTGCCTGTTGCTGCCTAACTAAAACAATATCCAACCTGTTCTCACATGATAGCATGGAAGATGCACTTTATTTCATGCAGTGAGGGAAACTACAGCTTCATTAGAGATTTGGTCAGCCTCAAAGCTCATTTGGAGCTAAAAGCCCTAAGAGAAATCCATAATGAGAAAGATCTAATAGTTTAATGCATTCCTGCAAAGAACTGTAATTTGCTAGGAAATGGATAGGATAATATCATTCCTGAGATCAACTGGAGGTCAGTGTGTTAAATTTCAGCTGTAAGTGTTGGTACAGAGGGATTCAATTAGGAAAGGGGGATGCAGTTCAGAAAGCCACAGACTATGTTCCCTCTAGGGAAAATCAGGTCAATTCTTAATCAAAACTTTCAGCTAAGTTTGTTTTTCACTTTTGATTCCTGCTTCTGGTGGAGATGACTCAGCTCAATGTTGCATCTTGGAAACATTTGGAAATGCACCCAAAACAAACCTCCAAATGTAGTTATTGCAGCAAGATTCAGAGAACTCAAATATCCCACAGTTAATGTAGTCATAACATAACAGTGCAAAGAGAGAGCTGGTCATAAACTGCTGCAAGGGAAGGAAATGACAACGGGGAGTCTGTATGGACTTACTGAATAATAGTGGCACAGCATCTGCTCTACAATATGGTTTGAACTTTGCAAAGCCCCACTGTATAACTTGCTTGTCATTTGGGCTGAGGAACAGATGACAGATCTGCCAGGAGTGCTCCAAACCAGGCCTGTTAATTACTGTGGGGTTTTTTTTCCAAAGAAGTTCCTAAAGCAGCTGTTCTCACTGAGACAGGTTCAGCAAATAGATCAGCTTCCATCTAGTGTTTAAAAGGTACAGCAGAATCTAGTAAAGGTTCCTGTAAAGGCAAGAAAATGTTCAAAATGAGAGTTGTGGTAGCTTCAGTTAGCTTCCAGAACAGAACTATTTACAAAGCAATGGAGAAACATTACACTGGAAGGAACCAGCTGGGCCAGAGAATCTAAGCTTTTATTTCATTTAGGCTGTTTATCAAAGGTACCTGGACATGTCAACTCTCATTGATTTAGGGTTTAGGCATGTGAATACATTTGTGGCTCAGGACTTGTTCTCAGTTCAGATGACTTGTTTTTCCCCTGACAGATGTATTATGCAGATAGATATAACAAAGCACCATATAATTACCTAAACTCCCATGGCTTGTGGGGAGGCTTGCACCTGAGTCACTGGGTTTCATTTCTTTAAGGAAAGTGTTCATCTCCTATTTAGATCTTTCCTGAACTGTCACATGCTGATTCATCAAGAAGTTGAGAACAAAGTGTTTTGCAAAGATACTTGCAATGACATCTTTGATGTTTTATAGATTAAGAGAGTCCCTCATGAATAACAGTCATTTCTTCTGTCATCTCTTCTCTGGCTTTGAGAGTTTTCATTAACTGAGATTAACACTAACTGGAAAATAATTAAACTAGCTTATAGAGTCTGGCCTTCCCATCAGCACTAGTAATAATTAATCAGCAGCATCAGTAGATTTTAATAGCATTAAAATTCTGATTCACTGCACTATTCCTCAGCCTCCAACCACCCACTTCTATTCTTAGTTTCCTTGTGTGCAAGAAAGAGTATTCCTCAAGACAAAATCAAGAGGACAACTATAGAAAGTAAAATTACCCCTCATTTGCACCATCCCTGTAAGAAAATCTCATTTTTCTACATAATTGCCCAGCATCATTCACCACTGATGTGTGACTCTGAACTCATCATTCAGGTTCCCTGGTTAGCTCCACAAAGAGGCTTCTGTGAGGAAGCCAAAATAAGGAGTTAAAAATCATACAAAGAGAAAGGTTCTCCAGCTGATACAACTCCACCTCTCCTTTTGGGGGTTGTTAGTGCTCCTTTCACTGGCAACAAGCTCAGCTTAAACTTTGTTAATCATGTTGGAAGTAGAGGAGGGCTTTTCTATCTTTTCTTTTCCTGCAACTTGAATGAAACTGAGTTTTACCTCCGGAAAATAAAGTCAGGGGGAAAAAAATCAACAGTCCTCCTGGCACTAATACATTGGACTTTCAGAAACTGGTCAATGTTTCTTCATTCTTTCTGATCAGAGAAGGTAAATGATGCAACACCAGTTGCTGTTCAGACCAAATGGGTCATAATTATCTTTTAACACTTAAGAGAACAGGCAATGTCTTGTCAGCAGTCAGGACAATGTTACAGCCCTTGGTTTGCTGAAAAATGAGTGGAAGGTCAAACTAATCCTAAATATCTTCTGTTCCTAAACCTTATGTTGAAATACAGGCATATTTTATAGATCTATCAGTGAGAACCCATCCCATTTTGAAAGAGAGTAAGAAAGAGGCTTAGTGGCAAGCACAGTTCAAGTTTCAGGGATAGCTGTAGTGGATATTGCATTGTTTACTTCAGTCAGGAACTCTCACTTCCACTTGTAATATCCAAAGCCAGATTCTCATCATCACTGCATCATTAGTGGTCACTGCTGTTCAGGCAGGAGTAATTTCAGAGTTGCCCAAAACAACTGGCTCTGTATGGTGTGAATGAGAAGCCCCCACAACACTGACAACTTTGGCTGTTAGGGATTCCATGCATTCTCAGCAACATTAGTTATTTTAGACACATTCCCTGCTTTTTGCCTTTCATTGAAGAGAATATCAATGCCCTGGTAAGTTACACTTCTGCCAATCCTGCCAGAGCTGCATTTCAGTAGCAGAACTACTGGCCATTCACCAAAACCAAGAGGTTAATCTGACTACATACATCTTCATCAGGTTTACTACTTCAAGATTTGTGATGCAATAGACAGCAACAGGGAGAGAAAGAGAAATCCCTTTGTTTCTGTCAGTAATTCCTGCAGGGGAGCTTTGTGCTCAGATCTAATGCAAACCAGTCAATGGGACAGTGGAAGTGTAGGAATTAATTGAACCCCTTGCTACTGAAGCAAATGGAGAAGAGTCCCACAGATTCCACTGGACTGTTGTAACTGTAGCAAATCTAAACTAAACCAAGCAAAGTTGCTTGGGTGGCTAGCCACAGTGTATCTTCATCCCCTCCCTGAAGGAGATTGCCACTGTTTTGTCTTCTTGAACACTTTCATTTTCACTGTTTGGTTCTGCTTAATGCTGGTGGAAAGTCTCCAGCTAAATCACTTATCCAGGGATTTCTCTATATCTAGGTACTCTACCTCCAAGGAAAGAAGACACATCTCCTCCAGGGGCAGAGTTAGTGATTTCAGTACTTTATCAGAAGGGGACAGCTTTAGGTTCTATTAATTAACTTTTAGGTTATGCAGTAAGGCAACTATTATATAGTCTTTGGTAGAAATGGATTAAACATTTCCTTACCACCAAGAACCACACTTTACTAGCACAACATCTGTTAGAGGGAACACATGCACCTAAGATGATACAGAAGTACCTGGGCACAAGATGGAAACCTGCAAACCCTCTACAGCTGAGTTTTATAACTCAGAGATGCAGGAAAAAATGAAATTCCAGGTACTTCCTAAGCCTCTGAATGCAATGCTTAATCCAAATAATCCAAAAGCAATTTTAGCAATCTAGTGGTGTTTTGTAAGAAGATTCCAATAACAGTTTGTTTACACATAATTGGATCTCTTTGTATGTTTGTGTTATGCTTACTTCTGAAACCTTTCAAAATTGAAAGGTCTCCTGTAATATTTGCCTTGGCTTTCTCTCCAACCTGAGGGATTACACATTACTTTGCACCTAATAGCCCAGACAAATATAAATTTTGTATTAGTACTGAGAAGAAAGTGCAACTATCCCTGGAGGAGCAGCAACCACAACATACAAGAAAAAATGAGGAAATTGCACTGATTTTTAAATTGCTTTTTATTTTGACTTTTTTTTTCCTTAGGAAGCTCTTACTGCCTAGATCAGCCTCCCTGTTGTAAGTGTCATTCAGTGGGGGAAACAAGCTAATAGAGATTTTCACATTGGAGAATTTTTAACACTATCAACTTTTCCACAGAACATTTATTTGTTTGGATCTGCACACTAGTTTTTGATTAATAGACAGACTGCAGAGTGTGCATCCCTCACTGGTAATATTCATAGGTCTTAACTGGAAACAATTCACTTGCCCTTAGACTCCACTAAGTGTTTCTAGAGGGCTACAGTGAAACAGAAGACCAGAAGTACCTGAAGGGGCCTACAAGAAAGCTGCTGAGGGACTTTTTAGAAGGTCAGATAGTGACAGAACCAGGGGAAATGGGTGTAAGCTAGAGGAGGGGAGATTTAGGCTGGATATTAGGAAGAGGTTCTTCACTATGAGGGTGGTTAGACACTGGAACAGGTTGCCCAGAGAGGTTGTGGAAGCCTCATCCCTGGAAGCTTTTAAGACAAGGCTTGATGGGGCCTTGGGCAACCTGACCTAGTGGATGGTGTTCCTGCCAGGCAGGGTGGTTGAAACTAGGTGATCTTTAAGGCCCCTTCTAACTCTGACAATTCTATGATCCTATGATCCTATAAGTTCCTTGTGACTGAAGAGAAAGCACACCCTCGAGCATGGAAGTGAGAGAGCTTCTGCAGATACCAGCCTATCAAGACATGCTGAGTCCAGCCACAGCTACTACCTGATGCTTGAGCAGAAGGTGAATCTCCATCAAGCTAAGGCAACTGTGCAGCAGTTTGCTGTAGGGAAATTCCTTCTTGACAGCACTACCCCTTCCCAAGTGCTCAGGTTGCAGAAGCATAGCAGCTAGAAACGGAAGAAACTTCTAGGTTTGTGTGCTAGATCCTAATACCCAGAGCTTTCTCCAGACCAGGACCCAGCTCTTACTGTTTCTTTCTCATGTACCTACAGAACAGAAGTCCTGGAACAGGAATCTGACTGGAATAGAGCAGTCAGCATTTGCTCCTGCTCGGGCCCCCTGTAAGTGTGCATATCTGCTTGCCCAGTCAGAGACAGGGAGCCGAAGGAAAGCATTATGAAGGTGAGGTGCATGTGGGAGAGGAAGAACACTATTTGCTTAAAAGCCTGCTGACAGAGTTGAACCCAGTAGTTCTGCATTGCAGTAAATTACTCTTCTCTAAACTTTGGAGAAATCCTGCTGTAGAGGAACAATGTTAAATTTGCAGTACCAGTTCCATCCAGTCATTCTGCACAAAAATCTTTTATGCTTGCTCTCTTAGGAAACAAAAGATGCAGTCTTCATTGCTATTTCTGACAACCCCAGCCTGACACTTGTGAAGGTGTTCAAACCAAGCACACAAGATTTGTCAGAACAAGGCTGACATTTTAGATTAAGAATAATGATAAAATGTCTAAAAATGTGCTGCAGAAATACTCTCACAGGTAGTGCTGGCAATTTGAATACAACAGCAAAGTGTTATCACCAAAAAATCACACCAGAAAGTCTTTTGGGTTGCTAAACAAGGAGTTAAATTATCTAAAAGCTGCAAGCACTCTGCTGCAGAATAGAGAATGCACAAGTCCTTGTGTGTGACTTAATGCATGTGGACATTTTGCATTAAGAATTGTGCTTGTTTCACTTTTACTCTTGACATAAGTAAAGCTATTTCATGAACAAACAGGAGATGGAAAGTAAGGATTCCTCACAGCCAAAGGAAATGAAATCTCTTCCCTTCTGTTAAGCTAAATTAGTATGAAACCATAAGCATTTCAGATATGTGCAATGCTGTAATAGCATTAATAATGGTAATTTAAGTTCTATAGCTGAAGATCATGGAAGAGCTGTAACATGTGGACAAGCCAGCTGAGTGTATAATGCACTGAGGTTTGTTATCCTCTGCTTTTGGTAGGGCATTAGAGCAGAATCCTGTTGTCTTTTTTACAGTGAAGCCTGGCTCTAACATTCACAGCAGTTAATTTCAGTGACAATTTAAGGATTTTATTCTTCTTCCCTCATCCTCCTTCCCCGTGGAAGCTAAGCATGCCTAATGCTATAACATGGAGCCATATTAAGAAGTTTTAATATAATTTTCAACCATCTTGGATGAAAAGAAAATCTGTGAGCATATCTAAAGTAACCAATGTCCAAGCTGAAAACAAACTAAATAATTGCAGAAGTAAAAACCTACTGGAAAGGTCCAAAGATAGAACTACTTCTTGGGACAAATGAAGGGGAATGGGACAATTTAAGTATGCTTTATACTCTGCTGAATTCTCAGAGTAGATATGCCCCTTTCAGGACTGCTTCATTGCCTAAGGGCAGATCAAACTGAGTACTCTGCCTCATTTGTTTTACCATCTCGCTAATCCATAATTAAAAATTAAATAATTAAGTACAAGAAATCCATTAAGTTCTTTACACAGTTATAGTAGCCAGTTAAATATGATGGGCCATTAAGTTATTACTGCATGAGGCTGCTGTTTGTGTAGTACTAACTTGCTTTCTACAGAGTATGTAATGCCTGATAACTTGCACCCACCTCATGTCTGTGAAATAGATCCAGTCCTACCCCACAGTCCAAAAGCAGCGTGTCAAAATGCATGTTTTCCCATAGCTGCAGTGCTCTCTCTCTCCTGTGGTTTGAAGGTAATTTAGCATGGAACATTTCTCTGCTGATATCCAGATGAAACCTGTGAGCAGAGGTGGTGTCAGCCAGCAGATGGTACTGCAGGCTGCCATACTGCCAGCCACAGAGGAGAGGCCAGGCTGCTGTCAGCGTGCTCCTCCTGAAGCTGCTAGGGAGAGAGCCCTGGCAGAGGCTGTGCTCTCAGCCTCCCTTTCCCCAGGGTTCTGATGTCAGGAGACAGGCAGCACATTATACCGTGGAGCCAGCTGCAGGAAACCCAACTTTTCAGGTAGGCAAAGGCATCTTCTTTGTGAATAATCTGGATAAACAATGCATGTTAGAAATCCTTGGCCGTACTCCCACCTTCACCTCAGTGTTGTGCATCTCTGGATGTGCAGTGTGAGGGCAGCCACATACTTTCTCATGGCTGGAAGCTCTTCTTTGCTCTCCTCACTAGGTCTCTTTTGCCCATGGACAAGCAGCTGTTTTTCAGACAGTATTAGAACAAATCACTGGTATCACCTGCCTCCCTCTCAACTCTGTTTTAGTTAATGCAGGCTCTTTTCCCAGTTGTCTTCCCAGGGAACCTAGACTCACTCTGGAGGGCAAGCTTCAGCAGCTCTCCAAGTCACCTTTGACTACCAAGAATGAAATATTATCTGTATGCTTTCTACTCACACAAAGCAGACACCGAAGGTAGCAAATTCTCACTGGCTAAAGTAAGCTGCATCTCCTTGCATCTTTTAGGACCACAGGCAAGTGATGAGTCAAGCCCAGGGAAGCAGTGTAGCTTGCAGAACAACTTAACTTCCTGGTATGTATGATTTGCTTGCTTCAGGAGACTGAGGCTTCTTCTAGGGTATGCAGGTGTCTCTGGAGGTCCACTAAGCTCAGGAAGGCACTTTTTTAGCACCTCAGTATATTCCTGGATCCTGATTTCCCAGATGCACCTTCCCCTCCTCCCCATAAGATAAACTGCATAGCTTATGGAACATGAAGATTTTTGTTTAGCAGTTTAGGTGATGAACCACTTTAGAACTGCATGATTGGCAACTGGAAGGGAAAAAATGGACTTAATTACCAGTGTCTCTGGGGAAGATTAAATTGTTGAGCTGGTTCTAATATGACAGCACTTAATAGATTTTGTTTTCTCATTTTGAAGCTCTCAGTTTGCAGGTCCATGAGGCACCATTTGGAACAGCTACTGGAGTCTTTACTAGAATAACTGTCCATCCTGAGAACACAGTCCCCACTCCTTTGGGATTGTACACACCATACCCTGGCTGAGCAACAATTCACTCTTATTTAATGACTAACACTATTTCCCCTAATTAACTAAGCTAATTGGGAGAGTCAGGGTACTTGGGGAATCTGTCTGCACCACCAATTCCAACGAGTTAAATAAGTCACTTTGGGTAATGTTTTCAGAAGGGGCACTCTCAGGTGTGATCTCACAGGTTCTGGTGTGTCATAGTCCCTGCTGGAGTCAGAAGTGAAGCAGCTCTTTGGGAAACTCTGGGGCTGAGCTGGTAGAACATGAATTCCATTTCCCTATCCTTCAATTTCATCATCTGCAGATTGCCAATAACTTACTATTTCCTCAGACTTTAAAGACCAAAGAGAATTTCACTGGATGATGACTGAATAACACCAAGAATGGGTCTTATTTTTTCAAGAAGTTCTAACAAAACAGTGCAATTTTCATCATACAGTAGTAATGTCTCTTATCTTGGTACTTCAAAGCCTTCAACGCTATCCTGCACAACATCCTGGTCTCCAAGCTGGTAAAATATGGGTTCTGTGGATGGACCACTCAGTGGGTGAAGAACTGGCTTGACAACTGCACCCAAAGAATGGCTGTCAATGGATCCATGTCCTAGTGGAGGCCAGTGACAAGTGGAGTCCCTCAAAGATCTGTACTGGAACCAGTCTTGTTCAACATCTCTGTCAGAGACATGGACAGTGGCATCGAGAGCTCCCTCAGCAAGTTTGTCCACGACACCAAGCTGTGTGGTACGGTTGGTACGCTGGAGGGGAGGGATGCTATCCAGAGGGACCTGGACAGGCTGGAGAAGTGGGCCCATGCCAACCTCAGGAAGTTCAACAAGACCAAGTGCAAGGTCCTACATCTGGGTCGTGGCAACCCCAAACACCAGTACAGGCTGGGTGAAGATTGGCTTGAGAGCAGCCCTGCGGAAAGAGACTTGGGCGGGTTGGTGGATGTGAAGCTCAACATGAGCTGCCAGTGTGCGCTTGCAGCCCAGAAGGCCAACTGTATCCTACACTGCATCAAGAGAAGCGTGACCAGCAGGTGGAGGGAGGTGATTCTCCCCCTCTACTCTGCTCTCCTGAGACCCCACCTGGAATATTGCATCCAGTTCTGGAGCCCCTATTCCAAGAGGGATATGGGGGTGCTGGAGTGAGGCCAGAGAAGGGCCAGGAGAATGATCAGAGGACTGGAGCACCTCTCCTACGAGGACAGGCTGAGAGAGTTGGGGTTGTTCAGTCTGCAGAGGAGAAGACTCCCAGGAGATCTTCTTGTGGCCTTCCAGTATCTGAAGGGGGCTACAAGAAAGCTGGGGAGGGACTTTTTAGGAGGTCAGAGAGTGACAGAACTAGGGGAAATGGGTGTAATCTAGAGGAGGGTAGGTTTAGGTTGGATATTAGGAAGAAGTTCTTCACTGTGAGGGTGGTTAGGCAGTGGGACTGGTTGCCCAGAGAGGTTGTGGAAGCCTCATCTCTGGAAGTTTTTAAGGCCAGGCTGGATGGGGATCTCAGCAACCTGAGGTGTCCCTGCCAATGTCAGGGGGGTTGGAACTAGGTGATCTTTAAGGTCCCTTCCAACTCTGACAATTCTATGATTCTGTGATTCATGTCCTATCACGATACCAAAAAGTTGAGAAATTCAGTCCCCAAAATCCTTCAGGATATGGTCATCTTCCATACATTGGGAGTTCCTCAGGGAACAAGGATCTCTCCTTGTGAGGAAAGATCACATATGCATGATAGACTAAGAAAGTTACTGTCTCATCATTTAGATTGATGTAATTTAGATGTAGCCACAGATACCCAAGTGGAAGCTTGGGACTGCAGGTAGGTCTGAAGCCCCAGTTTATCACAGTAGCCTCTGTATCATTCTTCTGTCTTAAAACTCCCATCAAGTTAACTGTTGTCCTTCAGACTGCTTTGTTAGGTGTTTTACACACAAAATTGTGCACAGCACTTAATGAGCTGCTTTTTCTTTGTCTTCCCTTTGTGCATTAAAGCTTTAAAGACTGAAAAATGAGCACTGAAAAAACTTCCTCAGTCAGCAACCTGCAATCTATTATGGCAATTAATCAAAGACATACTTTGTCAACTTCTCCTTGTTCTTTTATGCTTTATGATCATGTTGTTATTTCATCAACACAACAAAAAGGGATTAATCTTCATTGCTGGGAAAATTGTTTTTGGGACTAAGGTGAGCAACCTTAGCTATGCTACTGATCTTGTGGTCCAGATCAATCCCTGAGAGCAGAATTAATTATTTTTAACTGCAATGCATTCATTAAGCCCTAGTGAGTGCATTTTCAAGTTCTGCATATTATCATAATACAAATCTGTCAGTCAGGGCAGCACATTCCTACAGTCTCTGATGGTTCAGCAAGCAAAATATCAGGGCACTATGTACAGAACAGACCTGTTAGGGTGACTATATCTGTATGTGTGCACTGGTGTAATACACCTATAAAAAGTACATCAGTAGGCTACTGCACTCTTTTGTTACTGAGGAGAATAACTGCAATAATTACTCTGTTATGATGAATATTCTACAAAGCAGTAATCATAATTTAATCTGTCACAAAGTGGAACATCACACTGTTTTTTTCTAATCTGGAGACTAATTACACAGCAGATACTTCCCAGTGCAGGTTGGCATACCCTGGCTTTTTGATACCCATTATCAGAAGAAGTTCATACAACTTTGTCATGAAGCTTTCAGAGTTTAAGCAAGTCCTGCTAGGAGATGAACATCCCAAATTTTACCTGGGCCATATGGAGTATAAGATCCACAAAAAAACCCCAATATCCAGTAACATAATAGAGCAACATTCTACAAAGTTACCTGGTGCCACAGAATCTCATTTTCAGAGCTCAAAGGTTCCTTTACTGCAGTCACCATGTCCTTCCTAATGCATTTCAGCAGAAGTGTCCAGACATTAATGCTGTGTCTGAAATACCTGCAGGTTAATTGCAGCATCCTAAATCTTGATACTGACAGAGGAACTTCAGAGCATCAAGTTCTTTGCTTTTCTCATTACTCAGATTGGCTTTATCATTGGCTCATTGCCACGAAATATTGATTAGTCACAGAATCTCCATGGCCAGCACTGTAAAATCAGCTGTGGATTTACATTCTGGAATGAAGTTCTGATGGGCCCAATAAAAACCTGAACACCTTGTGGGCTTTTTTATTGCCAACTGGAGAGAGGGCTCATTTCACCAGCTCAGTAAATAACTGGTTTCAGCTTAGTGTGCTTGTAGTTAGAAGGATTACTAACAAGACTCACCCCCCAAAAATACAGCATTATCCCTAGGTATATGCAGTAATACACAAAGGTCTTAACACAGTTAGCTCATAAAAACAGATACATAATATGAATCTCTTCCCTGTGGACAGAGCCAGGATTTTTTGAGCTCATCACATAGGGTTAGAGGTAAGACAGTGCAGATACATTGGCACTTACTACTATAATATTCAGTCATTTCACAGGTCACAGCTAACTTCTACTCTTTGGAATGCTGGGGGTAATTTCAGAGAAACTTCACTAGCAGCACAGGTCTAAAGCAATGGTTAAGTGTCCACACATCCAGAGTGCCTGGTCAGACACCCACCTGCTCAAAAAGCCATCTAGAGCACTGACACTCCTGAGCCCTAGCCCATAGGTACAAAAGTTTTCTGCAGGGAATTCAACAATGGGAACAATCTTCCCTGGTTTCAGTTTCTGGAAAACTTGGTTTTGCTTCCTAAGTACAAAATTCAGAGATACAGCTTGTTCTTCACTACCCAAGGGAAAAAAAACCCAAAACAACAGATCATTTTTCAGGTCTTTATGCCAGCTGCACTCCATCCCATGCCACAACACAACAGCAGCCTTAAAAAGGCACTTCTACAGTCTAGCCAGCACTGATTACAGCTCCTAAGAAATATCTCCTCCAGTGGCCATCAGAAAAATTCCTCTCTCCACCAGTGTGCTTCCTGCTCCTGACACTTCTTTGAAGATCCTGCTCACAGAATATTCACTGGTGATTTCTCAGCTTAATACCTGCCCCAGCAGCACATAACTGCTGCCTGCTACCATTTGGAGTTCATGCACTGCTAGACCTCTGCCTGCTACAGTTTATCTCCCTGATTAGACTGTAGACCTATCAGACACTTGCCACTCAGATTGGGGAGGGTGGGGGCAGGGAAAGGAGCTTCTATTAATGGCATTGTTACAAGAGAAATTTTAGAGCTTTAGCAAAATGAACTGCTAATTTTCCACACTTGTCAATATTCAAGCAGCAGGCAGGTTAGAGGCTTTTCTTTCCAAAGCCCAAATTAGAGGAAGAAAGGGAAAATACCAATTCAAGAAGAATAGTCAGATCTACTCCTGATGTTTTGTATGAAACCAGCCTGCTATGCCCCAGTGAATTACTCTTATCTCCCTCAGCTACCCTTTCATTAACTTCTAAAGCATAAGTTAATGAAGAAAGAAGAAGACAGCAGAAAGGCACTTGGGAGTTTTACCCCAAAATCTTTAGTCCCTGACTAAAGGTTGACTGAGTTATTTTAAAGACTGAGGGCATCCTGTTTGACTGAGTTATCTTAAAAGTCACTGGTTTAAGAATCAGTCCATAACTGTATCTGTAAATTCTTCCAACAGCTCATGAATTAGGGAAAGCATGCCTTGAGTTATAACTGCTCTGTATTACAGCAATCATAACAGATTAGTGAGAAATACAAAATAATTGATCTTTTTTTCATTTCCTCTCTCCCTCAACAAGCTTAAACTAATAACAATAATTATGTGACAGTATTTCCATTGGGAAGTTTGTACATTTCTGTCAGTGAAATCAATTGTTCTGAGGACAAAATTTATCGTGAGAATTAATCATTGCTCTCTCCAGTTACTGCACCACACAATTATCAGCTATTCAGGGTGTATAGGATGCAGAAGGACATCTTAATTACAAACCAAAAAGACTGTACAGTAACTACAAAGTCTTATGAAAGCAAGGGAATGGGAAACCCTTCCTGATGAGTGACCACAGCAATAGGTGTGCTCTGCCATGTCAAGACTTCCTGGGAAGCTGCTGCAAGTATCTCTTGACCTGACATGCACTCTATAGAGTTAAGTGTTGTCCAGTGCTGAGTTTAAAGAAAGCTGCTCAAAAACTTTGTTTGAGAGATGTTGCCAATCCTGCCAACCATGTTGGCCTTAACTTCTTAGAAAAGTGGAGTTATGATTTGTCAGTAAGAAAGATGTTTGCTGCATTAAAGGCTACCTCTCATAACTGTTGCAGGCTGGATAGGAGCTCTGAATAGTTTAGCATGGCTCCTGGAAGTGCTCAGGACACTGATTCACATACAGAAATGACTGGGAGAAATCAAAGTCTCTTGTGGAAAAGACAGCAGGCAAAAGCACCTGAGAAGCTGTTTTCCTGCTCTTCCAGAGACCTTCTGTGTAACCTCAGGCAAGTCACTTGCTCTATGTGCACATGCTGCTTTGATGGTACTGAGGTAAAGAGAACCACAACCTTATTTCAGTAGTGCAAAAGCTAGCACAAGGGAAGCACAACCAGCATAGAGCTCTCTACAGACTGCCAAAACCACTGCACAAAGCCAGATAAATGTACTGGCAGATGACTGTGCTGGGAAAGCTAAGCAAGTGGTAGCTAACTACTGTAAAGCCAGTCCAGACACTACCAAGACACAGTAAGCAGTTAGCTTGGCTATTTGGATAGCAAGATTTGTAATACAGGAGGGATGTAACTTGCCTCTGCACAGGAACACCTTGTTAGAAGCATTCAAGCATCACTGCAATACCCATGATAATCTACACCGACAGTCTTTTAGGCTAGTCCTGCCATCCTTAAAGAGTTTAAAGAGCTGTAGCTTTCTCAGATAACTTGTTTAGATCTAAACACAGTCCATCTGATCCTTTTGCTCTGATTAATACAGCAGCCCTTTGTTAGTCTAAGAATCACATAAGCAGCTGACAGCTCATAGTCTGGGAAGAGGTGAGCACTAAGGTGAGGCAAAAGCTCAGGTTCAAAACATGAGTTAATCAAGCCAGGGCACCTCTCCTGCTAGAGCAGGTATTCTGTTTTACTATGTCTTGCTAGTCTTTGCTGGTCAATTGCAACTGTTGTTAGCACCCAAGAGACAGTTTGCCTAATGATTAGCCTTTTTGTATACAAAAATAATTGGTCTCACCACCGACCCCTTGGGTAAGTCACTGGATAGCATCAAGGTGGCTTTCCTTGAGGGGTACTGTCAGTGTCCCCCAGACTGGGGAGCAGCACCACTGTGCCATCTCCAAGGCTAAGCATAAACCAGTAACACCTTACTGCTTAGGTAACTAGTCAAAACAGAATCATGCTAGTCCACTTTTCAGGCCAAAGCCTCTAGCTGAGGTTTCCTTCTGGTTGTATAAGGACTTTCACAAACATCTGGTTCAAATTCTTACCTACTATAAATTGCAAATGCTTAGGTGATTTATGTCAGCAAAGGACCTAGTTCTTGGTCTTGAATTTGTGGTCCATTTTCTTAGAAGTATAATGTGTGTGTTTTGGTAAGAAGAGCAAACAATGACTGCACTGCTGTTATACTGTGCTACGAGATAAATTATATTTATCATGTGGCTCTAACCATGTCACTTTCACAGTGCCCAGTAATTAATCTTCTATAACCTTTATTTCATTCTAAGCCTTTGAGCAGATCCCAAGGGATATTAATTGTTAGCACATCTGTCAGGCAAGTGCATCCCCCTTCCTCCCAGACCTCTCAGCAACTCCAACAGGCAGCATTGTCTCCACTTTGCAATGGGACTCTGCAGCTGCAGGCTAATGACTGCAGTGGAGAGCATACAGAAAAGCTGACCACAAGCTTTCACTCCACTGTACTGGGTGCACATATGGCATTGTCTGGGACTATTAAGTTTGATCTGTGTCAGTCAAGAGCTATAACAAGAGAGCTGGTGCTGAAAAAAAGGCTTGTTAAACTTACTGCACAGTCCATGGGGAGAAAAGTATAGAGAAAAAATCAGGACCTGGCCCTGAGGAATGCAATTTTTCTAACAGCCTGGCAAGTAGTTCCATTTGTTCTAATAAGCTGGTAAATCAAGCAAGAACTGAAGTCATGTCCCAAATTGATAGAGCTTGTTGCAAATCTGCCTTTAAATGCTAGAAGAGACTTTTATGTCTACAATGGAGTCCACGTCTGACTACCTCTCCCTTAAACACGTCTCTACACTTGTGCAATCCTTGAACACAGGGAAAAATTAATCTGGAGTTCCTGCTATGATTGCTTTTCTTTAAGTGCCTCCCAGGTACCAGTACAAGCACAAGAGCTCAAAGAACTTCTCAACTTGCAACTCTTTCACTGCGTGGCCACATGAGCCAACAGGAGGATGGCAGGAGGCAGCACAGGGCTGTGCAGAGCAATTCCCTCTGGAAGAAGAAAAAGACCTTTCTTTGGCTAGCACAGGGGCTTTCCACTGGGTCTCATAGCACACAGATGTAATTAAGTCAAATTGCAAATTTCCTCTTTTAAGTGATACTAATTTCCTTTTGTGTGTGCTGCCTTGGCCAGGTCACCATGCCTCATTAGACACAGCATCTCAGGTACCCAGCTCTCAGGGGTTCAGGGCTTGGGAAGTCTTTCCCACAGAGTCATTCTTTAATAACTTATTTAAATAATGCTTTAGGGACCAAAGAAAATTACATATTTTACACATTAAAGTATTATTAGTAGTAAGCAATAGAAATTATTGTTCTGGAATAGAAAAACATTTCCTGAAAGAATCTGTGCCAGCCTTAATTACACTCCCATTGTATTTCATCTTCATGCTCCCCACACTGAGAGGGAGGGGTGGGTGGAAGATAATTGGAACAAGGTGAAAATGAGTGCTCATTAAATTGCAGACTACACAAGTAGTCATTCCATGTGAGAGGGCTGTAAATATGACTTTTAATGAAGTTATGACATGCTTGCCAATAAAAGTCATTTACTTCCCAGTATTACAGTTAATTATACACAGCAGGAACCATTTATTGGCCATCCCTAGTTAACTCTGCCTGGGCTCATTAACCCTTTCACAGCTCTGTGCTTATGATACATCCTGAGCAAGAAGGATAGGTTCAAGAAGCTGCAGGAATTTTAGGAGTGGGACTATAGAGGCCATGGAAAACCTCTGTAAAAGTGCAGATGCTCCATCTGGAAACTGAACTGTGCCCTTGGTTCTGGAAAGTACAGATCTGTAGAAGGCTGCAATACAAGCATTAAGGTATAAATGGAGAATGAACAACTGCAGAAGCACCAGAAGGATGGTAGGGGATGGTGGAAGCAAGATGGTAGCAGCAGGTGTGGATAATACACAGGTCAAAGCCATCAGGGCTGCAGTACAGCTACAAGAGACTTTACAGAAGATGGACAACAAAATGTTTTGTCTGCAGTGCAGTGGATTGCAAACCTCACAAAATGAAAGCTGGCAAAATAGCAGATGCTCACTCTAGCTGATATAACCTTACAAGATGGCAGCAGCAGTGGGAGTAGATTATAAACCACCTTTCCTTAATCTGCTGGCAGAACTTCCAAACCCACAACTAATATTATTCTAAACTGAGTAACACCCAGCTCGAAACTCTCCATCCAGCACGTTGCACCACCATACACTATATCATAATTTGCTCCAATTTGCTAATGAAGACTAATTATCCAAATAATTCAGCATGACTATCTGTTCCTGACCACTGCAAATCATCCTGCTGTTCCTCAAAACACTGTTTGTTTCCTCTCCCTTCTCTTCTTTTAAGCCCCTGGCTGTTCCAAGTGCCTTTTATTTATAGAGAAACTGGTTACCTACTGTGTAAAGTTCTGCAGGGAGCCCTTTAATGTAGACTGTTGCAATTTTCTCCAGGAATATACTAATAATTGCAGTGAGGAGGGACTTGCACTTTATTATCTAAGAAGAAGTAACAAAAACCAAGATGAAACCTTATTTGTTGAAGTCCAGACAAAAGAAAAAATGAGTGTGATTAAGCCATAGGGTCTTCTGGAGCTGTTATGGGCTGGAGAAGAACCAAGACCATTAAAACAATCAGAGAAGAAAGGAGAGCAGAGGCCAACAATTAACTGCTGCCATTAACCAGGAAAGCATCTCTTCCTCTGCCTCCATGGAGCTTCTGCTATAGTGAGAAGGATTAAATTCAGCACTGTAGCATTTGGGATTTATTGGTACTTCAGCAGCTGGGAGAAGAGTGGTGTATGTTGACAAACGGGAGATAAAAAGGGAGGGCATAAAGAACACATAAGGAGGAAGAACTGGAAGAAGCTGAAAAGCATGAGATAAAGGTGCCATGGGACTCCCAGGGGTTAGTATTATACATCTTCAATTTTAAAACAGACAATATTTTTACTTCAGACTCAGATTTACAGGTCACATTTTCAAGGTGATTTCTGCTCAGCAGTTTAAATTCGAATGAAAAGACCTGTCCAGGCATGACATGAGCAGCTAGATTCAAATTCATGCTCCATGTAAAGCCAGCATGAGATCCCCACTACCAAGGATGAAGTCACTGTTGAAGCAGCTGAGTCAAACTGTGGGTGGGGAGACGACTGAGCACACCTACGTGTCGAGAACTTTTCATCTGAGAATCAAATTGCTCAGAGCATGAACTGGACGACTGCTGCTGCAACATTCTTCAGCCTGTTTGTCTTTGCAGCCCAAGGGCATCCCTGTTTCTCTTCAGAGGCCTTTCTCTTGGAGATAAGTAGATAAAATTGAACTTTAAAACTTCATCCTGCTGACTGGACTGACTTCAGACTTTTGGAACGTGTTCTTAGACAGTATTTTTGGCGTTGACAGTCCACACCTAGAAACTACTTGCACAGTAGCACACTGCCCCTATCAGACTGTAGCTGTATTCAACTATTAGGTAGAGCACTAACCAAAGGGTCTGCAGTCCAGTTCTTATCTTATCCCAGAAGCACCACTCCTACCCTTCCTAGTGTACAAACTCCTAAGGAGGCCAACATGGCTGTTATGCATGCAACAGATTCTATGATTCTATAGATTGTTTAGGGAAGGAGTGGCTGGAGAGCTCCCCAGCAGAGAAGGACCTGGGGGTGCTGATTGCAGCCGGCTGAACATGAGCCAGCAGTGTGCCCAGGTGGCTAAGAAGGCCAATGGCATCCTGGCTTGCAACAGGAATAGTGTGACCAGTAGGAGCAGGGAGGTGATCTTGCCACTGTACTCGGCACTGGTGAGGCCACACCTCGAGTACTGTGTGCAGTTTTGGGCACCACAGTTTAGGAAGGACATTGAGGTACTGGAGAGGGTGCAGAGAAGGGTAACTAAGCTTATCAGGGGTCTGGAAAACAGGCCTTATGAGGAGAGGCTTAGGGAGCTGGGGTTGTTTAGCCTGGAGAAGAGGAGGCTGAGGGGAGACCTTATGGCTCTCTTCAGCTACTTGAAAGGCCATTCTAGGGAGGCGGGTGTTGGCCTCTTCTCCCTTGTGACTAGTGACAGGACTAGAGGGAATGGGCTTAAGCTGTGCCAGGGCAGGTTTAGATTAGATATAGGAAGAATTTCTTTACTGAAAGAGTGGTAAGATATTGGAATAGGCTGCCCAGGGAGGTGGTGGAGTCCCCATCCCTGGAGGTTTTTAAGAAGAGGATAGATGTGTTTCTTCAGGGTATGATTTAGGGGTAAGAGTAGTGTAGGGCTATCAGTTGGACTAGATGATCTTGAGGGTCCTCTCCAACCGTAATGATTCTGTGATTGTGTGGTTAATAGGCAACTGTATGAAGGCTAGCAGTCCAAAACACACCTATCACATCTCCCAGGTGACATTTCCTCCTTTGTGGAGGAGTTTCTAAATCTACTTTTTCAGCTTCATATATTGCTACTATTAAGGCTCTAGTTTACTGCAGCAGAATGGCAAAGAAAGCAAATAGGGGCATGACTCACTCTTCTAGTTATTAGAGAAGTCCTGAGGCAGAGGCAACTATTTTTGGCCCTCTCTTGCCAAACACTGAGAGCCAACAGTGCAATATTAATTAGAGAAGGAGCTAAAACTTGCAAAGATAAAAACTTCAGGAGACATGTTCTAAAGGTTAGTTAAAAAGCAGAATACAGTATCTAGGGAGCAATGCTTAATCTGTTGGATCTCTATCCCATTGGAGATTTTTAAGGAGAGATTAGAAAAACATGTCAGGAGTGTTAAGTCTTGCTGATATTGCCTTTGAACACATGACCTCAAGAGATTCTTTTCAATTCTGTTTGCTTTTAATTGCATGTTGTGGAAGGCTCTGAAATTCAGCCTTGATTGAAAGACAAATGTAAAGCTTGAGAGAGCTCCTGAATATGAATATATTATCTCACTCCACCCCAGGATCTGGGATAGTGAGTAGGAGATCTCATGAGCACTGCCAAGTTTCATACTAGCTTACTACCACAAAACCTCACGTTCCACTAGCATTGTAATGCCTTATTTGAACTATTGGAGCCATCTTACTTTGGAACTGTAGCAAGGTCTCCACAAAGAAAGTTGTAAGGATGCTCATATATCTAACACACCAGCTGCTGTACAGGGTAGGAGAAGTTTCCCTTCTCTCAAGCATTCATAATATTCAGAGACAGGACAGACAAGGGGGAGAAGAGGCATACAGAGAAAATAACCCTCCCAAAATCAGAGAGCCTAAATAATGGAGCTGAAAATAGAATCTAAGTATTTTAGTTATGGTCTCAAGCAGAATTCTAGCTTCAAAATCAATAGCAGTAAAGAGATGCAATATTTGTCTGAGCTCTGGTTAGAGGAGACTGCAAAATTAGCATTTTGTTAGAATACAGAAAGTCTGGATGCTGCTCTGAAAAGATGAACAGTGCATCCAGCAGAAGAGCTCCATTTGCAGACACAGAAGAGTGGAGCAGCAAGTCCTGACCAGATGCCTCTCACTTATTACTCCAGATCTTTTGGAGAAAAGCACTTAGGGAAAAGAGAGACAAGAGGAAGGACAGACCCTCTGGAAAGTTTACACAGGTTGACTTACATTCCTTAGTGGAAAGCTCCTTGAGCTCTTTGCTCATCAGCTCTGAAGATGTTTAGTAACTCCACCAAGACCAAAGCAGAGCTTAAAGGGAACTTCTTCCTTAAGAAGTCCTGGAAGCTGCTGGATTATTTTGAATAACATTTAAGAAGGGTAAACTCTGTGAGAATGTCCTGGGTTTATTTTTGTTCTTCTGCTCATTTTCTTGCAAAATACCAAATTATGCAAACCAAACCTTTTTACAAGTAAGCTGCTCACGTTAACATGTTCAACCAATGTAAGGGAGAATTAGAGAGAAACCTCTTTAGTAAGCAGTGACTCTTGGATAGTAGGCCTTCAACTATGACTTCAAACATATGAAGTAATTACTTCAGTAAAACAACAATTGTAGACTTTAATCCTCCTCTACTGAAGTACATTTTGCTGCTAGAAATGATTGTTTGCAGTTGCTATACTTACAATTCAATATTTTCCTTTTCTATGACAGATCTATGCTGAGCAGAAGTTTCAGTGACAGAGAATGTCTGCTCTCAGCCATTCTCTTCCTGGCCACTTGCAAGCTGTGTGGAATTTGGTGGTGGTTTGGTTTGTTGGTTTTTTTTCCATTTATTCTGGAGGGCTGCTGAAGATTGCATGTTAGTGGCAGAGGCCTAACTTCTTATTACCTCTGGCAGTTTGGAAATCAGGGCAAGTTAAGTGTGCCACACTGCAGTGGAGCAGGGAACAAAAGGAGGGGGGAAAAAAAAGGGAAAATCTACTTCAGGAAGCTTTTAGTCAGTTTCTGTGTGTGAATGTGGGCAGGTAATGTAATGGAAAAGCAAATATGCTGTTAAAAGTAGATTTAACAAGTTTCTTCTTCAACAAGAGGTGACAGACTCATACCACTGACTCACTGTGAAGAGCAACTCAACAGATATTCACCAAAAAAAAGAGATAACTATTGACCCTCTTTTCTCCAAAAAAAAATTGCTTTCTCACCTATTCTGTGAGCCATCCCCTTTTAAAAAATATTACTATGGTAATACTTCTCCTGTTATTCTCTCACTTTTTATTCAAGACTTTTCACTTAATGCTTGTTAAAAAAGAAGAAAATCTCCACAGCATTAGGTATATGAAGGAATAAAACCAGCAGAGCTGAGAGTTGGCTTCCAGTATTTCCTCTTTTCCAGTTATTACAATTAGGAGTTACAGAATAATGTTCACAAGGTAACACTTCAGTTAGGGCCAACATTCCTGTTAATAAATTGATCATTTGTCTGCTTCTGTATTCCCAGTGGTCTGTTCATAGCACTTCTCCACATAGGCTCCCTCGAGCTGCTGCATTCAGATTGTCTTTAGTCTCAATTTGGAGGGGCACAGGGTTAGGCTCCCCCCTCCCTTTTCTTACCTAATATTTATGAAGATTTGCTGCCCCCATGTGAGTATGAAATACATTTTCACTTTCCCAAGAAATGTGGTGCTTCTGCTGCCAGTTGATAAATACCCTTCTGGTATTTACCCATCCCTCTGTGCTCCTTCCTTTCAGCTTCTCTCATGAAGCTTTGGTCTGCTAACACAGCACCAAAGAATGGTGTTGGGGTGCCTGTGAGGTGCCCAATCTGCAGAGTGACAAGGAGCAGGGTGCTAGCTAGATTTTCATTCCAAAGAGCTAAAAAGACCATTCTACATACCAGCATTTAAATGATCTCTGTTTGGTGAGCTGCTCTTCAAGCAGCTCCTCAGACTCCTCCCTATTTTGGATGAGGACTAACCACTAGGGAATAAAAGCCCAAGTAGGTGTAGCACACAGAAACTGCAGTTACAAGTCTAGTTAAATAGGCCAGGCTGGCTCATCAGCCAGCTGTAGGAAGGTGTGTGTCTCCAACAAAAAGACTCCATTTCTCAGACACCAATGAAGGCTTTTTGGAGGCTGGATAGTTAGACCACTGGTTGTCCTTTTATCCTTAAATACTGAAATAAGGGGAATCACTTCTGTGTGGCAGTCAGTGACTGTATAGCTTCCTGCTTCTTCCATGCCATTTAAAGGCAAATGAGTCCAGTTGCACTGATATTAAGATTTATTCTAGTTATAAGCCTAGTCTATTCAGATTTACACAGGTATCCAAAGAGAGCCAGAGTTGGGCTGGTATTTATAGGGGCAGTTAACAAAATACTGCTCTATATTACTGTTGTGCTGCTGTAGGAAAACAAGGTGCAGCCTCTCCTTTCCATAATGTAGTTTTATTGAAAATACAAACCCTCCCAAAACCCTGCCCTTAAATGGGTGTTTATATCAAAATATATGTCCCAATGTAAAATGTGAGTGCAGACAAAGCTCTGACAGTTCTCAGCCTTGATATGGCCCAGCCAGGACACAACTGAGGTGGACATGTGCAAGGGAGCAATGCTGAGTCTGAACAGCTGTGTTACAATGCAGATGACTTGGAGTGAGGTTGGGCAAGGGTGAAGAGAGAGATCACAGAACTTGCTGTAGTAGCAGTTTCAAAAGCCTTCATTATCTTCTAAAGTCACATGAGCTCAGCTAATAGAATTTGAACAGCCTGGCAAGAAAATAGATTTGGAACTGCCTGGGATCATGTTGCCAGAGGGACTTTTTTGTCCATCAGACATTTCTTTGGTAGTTGCTACATGCCTACGTTATGCAGATAATGAGATATTGATCCACCTTACCTATGTGTCACAGAGGGGACTCAAAAGGATTTAAGAATTACTTGCCTGATCTCACAGTGAGGTGAGCTGATCTATTGGGTAGATGAACCCTACTGGGATCCACCATCTGGAAAGCAGGCAGGGTGGGAACTGCATTTAAGGAATGTGGAAGAAATGGGATCATCTTTTGCTAGTGTGGTCCATTATTGGAGCACAAGAGGAAAAGGAGATCTAGGACTCTGGTAGTTAGCATCACCTAAATCAGGACAACACTGACACAGCTGAGCACTCCTCTAAGCCTGTTCTCAAGCTCAGATTTGCCTACATTACTTATATAAATTCACTCCGACAGACATAATTTCTGTCCTTCTGTAACACAGAAGGGAAAAAAAGATTTTTTTCTCACCTTAAAATTACTCTTGGCTAAATCCATATTTTTACATATTCCCTCTGAAATAGTGAAGCAGCTCTGGTGTTTGCAAAAGATCAAGTATACTGAAACAAAGACATTGTTATGGCCAGAATGTGTTTGTGAAGCCTTTTCTAAAGGAGCCAGAGGCCTTTCCCAGTGAACCAGCGACCCTGAAAGAAGAAGCCTCGGGTGATAAAAGCCCCAGGGAAGGTCTCTGCCACCTGGATGAGCCAGAGAATGTTTTCAAAACAAGTTTACAGAGCTGGGGGAGAGGTTGGAGGTCAGCACCAAGGAAGACCTGGAGCCTTCTAGAACTACCACCAGAGGGCAATACCATGTGCCAAAAGAGGAGATTTAGGATCATGAACTTTGTAGAATAACCCTGCCCATACTATGAAGATGTAAGTTCAAATTCTATAGAAGTGCTGAGACTTTGCTTCTCAGGTGCACAGGTCAGCTGGAGCTATCCCCATGTGCCCAGTGTGCTGTATTAAACAACACCCAAACTTCACAGATCGTTAAGGCTATTAAGGTTCTGCTTTGTTGGGCATGGATTCAACACTGTGTATGACTACAGGAAAGAATACTTAAGGAAGAAAAAACAGGTGCAACGACTTGTTCTGACCACTACAGAATTCTCTGGGGCCACAGGAAGAAGGAAAGAGCAATAATATTTAAAGGTTGCTGACAAGTTAAGTTTTTGTGATTCCTAATCCATCTGCAGATTGTGTTATTTTAGATGCTGTTTCTTATCAGTCTTCCTAATCCTTCAGAGGAATTCAGAGAGGGTTTTTCAAGTAGGTGTTTTGGAATTAGGAAAGAAACAGAATACCAAGAAAGGTCTGTTCCAAATCACATCTAAGTGTGGCTATGCAAGAGGAGTAAAAACCAAGCCAGACTCCCATTCCTAGTCGTCAAAGTTTAATTCTGATGATGCTGTGTTTTAATTTGGCACACAGCAGGCCTCTCAGCCATGGAGCAGAATCTGTGCAGGGAATTTAGGGCTAGCTGGCATCTGCTGTGCCTCAGCTCTGGCTGTTAGAAAATGAAACACAATAAGGAAGGAGAAAGAGAAGCACAGTAGTGCTGCATTTCCAAATGTGCTTTACTTCCTAGTTTACAGCTAATATTTTTTAAGTCCCTTCCAGTTGAGACGTTTTCTTTTCTGTTTTGGACTCATTGCCTTCACATTCCAATGCAGAGAGATGGTACTTGTGCTTTGTGCAAGACCTTGCAAGTTAAGATGAGAGGATGTGACTGCATTTCAGAAACCTATGGAAATGTTCTTGACAATCTTAATTTATTAAGATTAAAATAAATTGAAAACTTACACTCCAAACCTGCAAGCTGATTTAGCCAAAGCAGTATATTGTGACCTACAAGAGTCTGTGGGGCAGTCACAACTTCAGGCACATTCTCTGCAAGCTCTGCCTGAAAATTCACTTAGGTGTTCCCTTAGTGTTACTGAAATTGGAAGACCTGATTTCAGAGACATAAACCTGGCTTTGAGATGCTAATGTGCTTTGCAGATAGCAGTATTTGAACACCTTAGAGAGTCACTTTGTGGTGGGACATCAAGGGAATGATGCAGAGATTAAGGGTGTACACGTTTGGTTTATCTTCACAGTAGTAGCACTTATTCTTGGAAATTAATTGCAGGCTGTTGCAGAGTACAGAGCACTACTGTAAATGTGTTCCCTGCACTGAATACTTAATAATAGTAATAATTAACAGTAGAGACATGAAAAGAGTTTTCATTTAATAGCAGAGATGCCTGCAAGTGCATCTATTGTTAAGAGTTTGTCAGAGCTTTGTAGGAACATGATGCTGGTAGAAAGGTGTTGGATTGACACTCCCTAAAAAGGAAATCCTCTGCTTATCTGCTAACAGACAACAGCCACAGCTACCTATGTGCTACTCTTGGAATAAATCTAGGAGGGCCAACAGGTAAGAGAGTTTTGCATTGCAGGCTGAGCTTTAGGAGACCTGGGTTTGAACTCCTACTCCGTGATTCGTGTGCTAGATGATCCTGGAAAGTCAGCAGTGCTTCCCAGGAAGTCCAAGACATATAACATTTCCAGGTGCCCTGCTTCAGACCTGAGTAAGTCAATCTCTAAGAAAAACAGTCTTTGTTTCATGACTCACTGTTATGAAGAACTGTAACTTCTTTCTGTCTTATGGCATGTTTCTAGAGACAACTGCTCAGCCTTGCACTAGAGGCAGCTCTGTGAGTAGCACAGCACCATTTCGGAAAAATGGAAACTGGATTTAACACCAAAGTCCAGGGAAAGCCCACTGGAACTTTATCACCTGTATATTACATCCAAAGTCATAGCTTGAGCCTTAAAAACCTTGTGTGGTACAGCTCTTTTAGTTAAAGATGTTTGGGTTTGGTTTTAACCAAAACATTAAGTCTCTATCCTCCTAGTTATGGAAGACTAAAAGGTAGTTCACACTGGTCTGGTTCTATTCCTGTTACAGAAGAACAGCAAAGCAGCAAAAACATCTTTATTCTGCTTTGTCTTTATCATTTTAGTCATACCAGTGAAGTGGTGTCAACAATCAGATGGATTCTGACTCAAAGGGTCCCAGACTGGACCTGGAAAACGTTACAGCTTTGCTAATTTCCCAGCGAATGATCAACTAATGGTTGTAGCAGCTGTGATAAGAGGACTCTTGTTTACAACAACATTCCAGATAGCCTGCTTGTTTTAATAGAACCTTTTTCATCTTCAGTCTAGGAGTCTGTCATAGCAAGATACTATAAATTACTGTCACAGCATGCTCCTTACCACCTACAGCCTTTCTGTGGCGATATATGACCCATAAATCTTACTGACATTATTTTCCACGGCTCTTTTAATGCTCTTTCCTTTTTCTCCTGCCTTTCTCTCTCTCTTTCCTCCCCCTCTTAGCTCTAAAGAGGTCTAGTGGTTCCACCAGGAGAAAAAAAAAGCAAGCATGAAACAGAATGTAACCACAGTAACAAAATCATTGACTCTGGCTACAGAGTCCTACTTCTTGAAGAACTTTGCAACCTAGGAATTGCAAAAGGGTTTGACAATGACAACAAGCTCTTTTACTGGTCTTAGTAATAACAGATTTCTTTCCAGATCCCACTCAGTGTTCTGCACAGCCACATGTTGCAAAGGAAATGGAATTACCTTAACTTTTTGGAATAACTGTATGTCACTGAAGGAAATTTGATTAGTGGGCAAGAGATGTGTCTGGCACCCAGGGATCAGTTTCTGGTTTCAAAGACAGTAACTCACAAAGATATAAAGACACAGAAGACTATAAGCATTCATTTCAGTGCATTTAGATGCACTAGATTCTCTCCAAACCACTGGCATTCTCTTAGCCAAGATATTGCTTAAATGATTTATATAATAATTTCCCCTCAAGTCTTCTCATTGGTTCATTGGACAATTTGACAATATCACAAATATATGTTCCCATTATTTCTTATTTCCTTATTTATTTTGCTATTTGTTCTGTTACATTTATTCTATTTAGACAATAACATCTCTGCCAACTGCAGTTTAATTGGTATCCAAGGCCCAGTCTGCATTTACATTTTACTGGAGTAATAATGTTGGTAACGGGTGTGATTTTTTTTTAGAAGAGAGTTATGCTGCTCTGAAGCCCTTGGTGGATGCAATCAGGTTAGAATAAAAGTGATTTATTCTGGCTTACTTCTTCCTCTACTCTATGGTAATAGCTATTTAATTATAAAGTATGTTTTCACTGACACAATTGTATCTGCAATCCTGGTTTTTTTTTTCATTCTTCAGTTGCCTTAATGTAAATTCTGCCAGAGGAAAATGACACAAGCACACTCATACACCCACCAGCAAGATCATCAAAGTCCTGAAAATCCATTTGGTCAAATTCATCAGAAGATAATTCTGTCCCCGGGGCTTTAATCTCTAAAGAGCAAGATCAGTTTGTGGTGATCCTAACGGCTTGATTTGCATTACAGCAGTAATAAACGACTCCCACAGCGCTTAAAAAAATACCATTTATGGAACTTCCTTGAATAAATTAGGATCAATAGCACAGTAAGGTGCTAAACTGCTGTTACTTAAAATGTATACCAGATTAATTTAACCCTTAAAGCTTTGCATGCAGCAGAGGCAATAAACCTCTTAACCTATCCTGATAAGAGAATCACAGTTTTTGCCACACAGTCCTGCACTCTTCTACAGAATAAGCAAAGATCCGTGAACAGATGGCACAGGGGCACTGATGGTCCTTTTTTCTGCAATGTGCTCCTTATTTCTCACCACTTGCAATATGGTGAACAGTGGTGCTCTACTCTGCACCTCCCAGTACTTGAAAGACACTCACTACATGGAGAGAGTTACTCCAGGAGCAGTTGCATTTCTGAGATTCTGCAAGAGCTGAGAAAACAAGTTAGACAGTTAAGAGGATGGGTCTGTGGCATTCAAAGGCCGCCACCATCGCCACCAGTTCTTAACAAGCCATAAGGTAGTGGTGAGGGCTGTGCTGCAACCACAGGCTCCTGTGCTGTGCACAGGAGAAGGGAGAAGATCTTGGGGCTCATTACCAGCCTCACCGGTGGAAGTGAGGGGGGGGCACCTCCACGTTTTTCCCCTTCCACCCCTAGGAGAGACCTGCTTTTCTTTTCTCACACTCCTGGCACACAATTTGCTGTGGGGAGAGGATCCACAGATAGAAACCTTGTCTTGCTGTACTAGAACATTCATGGTGGTTTGGGCTTGTTGCAGTGGCCATGTGAGGGAAAACCCAAAGTGAGACAAGTGGTGTGTGGGAAGGGTGAGCAAACACATCACTTGCTTCACTTCCAGTCTACTAATGGCAAAAAGTGCTGCTCTTGGGCTCTGCCTGAACTGGGTTTTTGGGACACCCTGCGGTGGGGCTTTTTAGGAAGCCCGAGTGCATTAAAGGGGTTGATGGTCCAAGTTGTGAGTCTGGCCATCTCACCCACAAAGCTCTGCCTGAGGTGGCAAACACCCGTGAGACCTCCTTGGGGTGGTGGTGGGGGACAGGGAAGCACACAGATGAAACCCTGAAAGTGCTCAGGGCAGAGCGACGCTGGTCAGGGGTGGCAAAAGCAAAACAAAAAGCAAGCAAGCTAAGCAGTCTGATAGAATCATAGAATCATAGAACCTTCAGAGTTGGAAGGGACTTCAAAGATCATCTAGCTCCAACCCCCCTGCCTGGCAGGGACACCGTCCACTAGATAGGTTACCCAGGGCCCCGTCAAGCCTTGTCTTAAATGCTTCCAGGGATGAGGCTTCCATAACCTCTCTGGGCAACCAGTTCCACAGCCTAACCATCCTCATAGTGAAGAACTTCTTCGTAATATCCAACCTAAATCTCCCCTCCTCTAGCTTACACCCATCTCCCCTGGTTCTGTCACTGTCTGACCTCCTAAAAAGTCCCTCCCCAGCTTTCTTGTAGCCCCCTTCAGGTACTGGAAGGCCACAAGAAGATCTCCTGGGAGCCTTCTCCTCTGCAGATTAAACAACCCCAACTCTCTCAGTCTGTCCTCATAGGAGGGGTGCTCCAGTCCTCTGATCATTCACGTGGCCCTTCTCTGGACTCGCTCTAGCACCCCCATATCCCTCTTGGAACAGGGGCTCCAGAACTGCATGCAGAATTCCAGGTGGGTTTTCAGGAGTGCAGAGTAGAGGGGGAGGGTCACCTCCCTCCACCTGCTGGCCATGCTTCTCTTGATGCAGTGTAGGATACAGTTGGCCTTCTGGGCTGCAAGCGCACACTGGCAGCTCATGTTGAGCTTCTCACCCACCAGCACCCCCAAGTCTCTTTCCGCAGGGCTGCTCTCAAGCCGGTCCTCACACAGGTTGTGTCGGTGCTTGGGGTTGCCCTGACCCACATGTAGGACCTTGCACTTGGTCTTGTTGAACTTCCTGAGGTTGGCATGGGCCCACTTCTCCAGCCTGTCCAGGTCCCTCTGGATGGCATCCCTCCCCTCCAGCGTACCAACCGTACCACACAGCTTGGTGTCGTGGACAAACTTGCTGAGGGAGCTCTCGATGCCACTGTCCATGTCTCTGACAGAGATGTTGAACAAGACTGGTCCCAGTAGTGATCCTTGAGGGACTCCACTTGCCACTGGCCTCCACTAGGACATGGATCCATTGACAGCCACTCTTTGGCTGCAGCTGTCAAGCCAATTCCTTATCCAGTGAGTGGTCCATCCATCAAACCCATATTCCACTAGCTTGGAGACCAGGATGTCGTGTGGGACAGTGTCAAAGGCTTTGCTCAGGTGATCTTGAAATGCAGGCAGGGGACATCTTATGGCTGGGGCTGGACTGGGGGTGCGTGGCAGCAGCAGTTTCTCAGTAGAGCTCGAGAGCCTTGGGTGGGAATTTGCCCTCTTTAGAGCGCAGGGGCACTTTGTGGTAAGGGCCTTCCTCAGCTGTGACTTACAGGTGAACGGAATATGTTTTATAAAGTATTAAATATGCATATTTGTTGGGGTTTGGAGGGTTTTTTCAATTGGTTGGGTGTTGGGGTTTGGTGGTTTTTTTTGGGGGAGGAGGTTTTTTGTGTTTCTTTTTAAAATTTGGTTTGGTTTGGTTTGGGAGTTTGGTGTTTTGTGTGTGTGTGTGTGTAGGGGCTTTTATTGTTTTGTTTTTATTGGTGGTGCATTTCCAAACCTACACCTGTTTTGAAAGCAAAAAGAAACTTTGCCTCAAGAGTACTGTGTATGTTCAGTTCTGTAACAGACTGCAAACTTGAGGGGGAAAAGATGCCCCAAACCCATTAATTTCTCACAGAACTAGTACAAATGGGTTTTGACCTCTTTCAAATAAGTAAGGTTGGAAAAGATCTCTAAGATCATCAAGTCCAACCCTTAAGCTAACCCTGCCAGGTCACCACTAAGCTATCTATGTCCCTCCATACCACATGTATATGTGTTTTAATCCCCTCCAGGGATGGTGACTCCACCACTGCCCTGGAAGAGTGATGTGATCTTTTGAAAAGTTAAGTGGATTCCAAGCACAAGAATTAGCTGGATTAAAGTAACTGAGATAAATATAAAATGTTCATTCCTGTGAAAAAACAATTTGACTGTTGTTCATGTTCAAATGATAAATAAAGTGGCCTTTAAAGGAAGGTAAATTCAGAGGAATAATACTCAGTTAGGTGCTGGGGAAAAAATTGCATTGATTGATGCTTGGTTTTGTGAATAGTTGAAGAGCCACAAGTGAGGTGGGAATTGGACAGCAAAAGAGCAAGGGCCAGAATTTTTAATCTAAATCTCCTGTCTTTCTGTTTAAAACTGTTCCTCCTTGTCTGACCACTATCTGTCTATGTAAAAAGTATCTTTCTTTTTTTTAAAGTTCCCTTTAAGTACTGGAAGGTCTCCTTGGAGCCTTCCCCAGACTGAACAACCCCAGCTCTTTAAGCCTGTCTTTATAGGAGAAGGTGCTCTAACACTCTTATCATCTTTATGGCCTTCTCTGGACCCATGATGTGTACAGCATTGGGCAGGTCCAGCTCATGGTGTAAGGTGTCCACAGGCTCACTGTGTACTTGTGTTTTATGGAGATCCTTTCACTTAATGCTAAGCCATCTAGTAAGTTAGCCAAGTCCATTATCTTGCTGCAGTATTGCACAAATGCAGCCTTATTTCTCAAGGGCTTGAGTTTGCTTGGCTGTTGGTCCTGCAGAAGGTGTCAGCTTCCAGTGCAGTTTCAGTTTTTGGTGTCTGTTTCTGTAGCTTGGGCTGGATGTAGTCAGCATTCAGTGCCAGTCTCTCAGGTAGGATCCAACCTGGTGCAGTCAGGTAATCCTATTTGTGTGTGTTTGTTTTAATCTGATTAAGTTTCTCAGTACTACTTAAGATTAAAAACCATGACCAGACAAATGCTTGAATAAAGATAAAATGCAAGTAGTGTTTTCTGCTCCTCTGTATGAGAGGGTTTATAACAATGTTCTAATATTCTTGCAGTCTGGCATTAAGATGGAAGAAGGTGAGCTACACAGATGAAGTACTATGGTAACTTTTCATCTTCCAGAATAAAGATAAAGGGATTCTAGTAAAACTTACTTGAATTGCCCTTAAGCTATACAGCACGATCTAATTCTAAGATCATAAAAGAAGAATCCTCCTTGAGGCAAACCCACAGTGGAGAATTGGGAGGTGAGGAATCCTCCTGTTCCCTGCTGTTGGGATGTAAGTGGCTGAGGATGGGAGTATAGCTACAGCTGGTCCTCCTGGTTCCCCTGCCTGTACCTGTGGATGGGAAGAGAAATGACAGGCAGTGGGAAGAACTTTGGCTGTGTCTGCCCTGATGTGCTGGCTGGTTCCCTGTGTGGTCTCTGTTCAGTTCCACTGTTTGATGGGGAGGAAAATCTGCTGGGCTCTCCCTGAAGCTGAATGGCAAGAACACAAGAAGGGTCCTAAGGCCTTTCTGAGATGCCAGTAGGGCAGCAAATCAACATCCCTCTTGTTCAAAGAGCAGAATGAGCAGAGAGTTTAGAGTGAAACTGCTGGGAGGGCCAGGAAAGAAAAGCCTCAGCTGCCGTTGCCATGACAAATAATAACGAAAAAATGACTGAAACGTTTTAAAGGTAATGTTGCAATAAAAAATATCCTGTGGGTTGCTTGGTTATAATTGGGCTGGGCCCTGTCAGCACTTGTTAGGGCTGAGAACAAGTGCTCTGTAGGATGCACAAGCAGTGTGTGTGCTGGGTGATACAGAGAGAGGGAGAGAAAGCTGTTGCAAAAAGGCTCTGAATTGAATTCCTATGGGAATTTTTTTTCTTTCCCCCAAGTAGAATTTGGATGTCTTCTTCTGTTTCTTTGTTATTCTCATAGCATGTTGTTTTGGGAAGTTACATTGCCTTTCTCTCACCTGCTTTATTCATCTACAGAAATGGAAGGGCTTGGAAATGTGTGTGTGTTTGACGGAGTGAAACTTGGTAGGGGGACAAACGCTTGGTGAGAAAGGTTGAGGGGTGGAGCATTCCTGGACACTTCAGCAGTGAGGATTAGTTGTGTGAAGAGTTGCACTTGAGTAGTACAGAAGTCCTGCAATAAGTACAACCAGCTGGACTGCTGAAGTCCTGGCTATAACTTCTGTGGCTATATGTGCATTTTCTTTTCCTACCGTTCAGCCCCATGAATTTTAGATGTAGTCAGTGTAGAGCCTTTCTGTCTTGAGTTCTGATCCATTTCCAGATTCAAATCTTGGCTCTGGGGCATCCTGAGGATGCCTTTATGTGTTGTCTCTCTGAGGCACATTCTGAGATGGATTATTTATGGCTCCTAGAAACTCTACTAGGTTTAAGAAAATAAAGAAGGCAGCTAGCTACTGTTGCCTATCTTCCCTATTTTTCTGCTCCCTCTTGCTCCATCTGCAAGAATTGATCATTTTGAAATAGTTCTTGCAAAATGTTGGTCAGTTTTTATATGCAACTCTGTGTGTGTGTGTCAAGGGTCGAGGGTGGGCTGACCACCAACCCAACGACAGATGCTCCCTGTTATCTCTCTCCCTTCCCCCCTGGGAAAGGAAAGGGGACAAGAGAGAGACAGAGAGACTTGTGGATTGGAAACTAAAACTACTTTAATAATAATAATAATGACAAATGAAATATATACAAATATGTGCAAAACCCAATACTGAACCCAAACTCCCCTTGATGGTAACTACATCACCACTGACACTGTGGCAGCAGGCCTCAGCAGCACTGAAGCACAGGAGAAGGAGGAACCAAGAAGGGAGAATAATCTCACAAGGGAGAACAATCTTCAGAATAATCATCCAAATAATCCTCCAGCAAGGAGGAGCTGACCCCCAGTTTATATATCAAATATGACTTCTGTGGGATGAAATACTTTAGCTGGTCAGTTTAGGGTCACCTGTCCTGTCTGCTCCTCCCTGAAGGTGCAGCCTTTACCCTGCACCCCCCCAACATGAGACACAAGATTCAGCAGTGACCTTGCTGTGCATACCAATTCCTGATAGTGAATCTAAACATGAGGCCTTATCACTGCTGGAAGCTGGCAGTGCCTGTGAAAACATGCTGTTAGTTTCAGAAAGTGCAGCTTCTCAGAGGAGTTTTAACTAAAAAGTAAAATCACTGAACAGAATTAGTTCTATTCTAACCCAAACCAGGACAGTGTGTGAGTGATCTGAGTGTGTACGCTGCCACTTGAGGGCTGGGAAGGTGCAGAAAAAGCCCTGTTGTGGGGTTATTTTTCTAATAGTTCTGCCTGATTGCATTCCACTGAAGTGCAATTCAGGTAGATGCTGTCAAACTGCAGTGCTGCAGCATAGTACTCTTCTCTCCACCCTGTGAACATCCAAATAACTGCCAGACCTGACATCTTAAGGTAGTTTATAGTAGATCTGAAGGGAAATTAAGGGTAGCCAAGTATGCATGCAAAACTGCAGGCATCTGGGACTGGTATGTTGGGGAGCTACAAACTAAAAAGAAACCAGTGGTGTTTAAAAGGATCCTTGGGGTTTTGGCATTCTTTCACTATCTACTGCATTATCCTTGTATTTTGGCCTGCACATCTGCTAATCCTCGTGACCCTGTGGTGCTGATAGCAGATGTCAGCACAGCTCAGTTTTGCGATCCAGAAAGTACAAAGGTTGTAAACAGAGACTGGAGCAAATCAAATCCCTGTGTTGGTAAGATTCCAGACAAGATACCAGTCTAGAGTCACAATTCATTATTGGTGCTTGTTACAGTGAAAACCAGTTGAGACATTATGAAAGGTCAAACCCCACATGAAACACTAATTGTGTGTTATTTGAATAGTTCCCTTTTTTCTGTAATAAGCCAGGTCAAACTTGCAGAGAAGATTCCAAGAAGGACTCTTACTTGATTTTGCATGGCTCTGGAAGTAAAATTGCTTTGTCCACCCTAGCTTTATTAAATTCTCTTTGCTAGTCACCTTTGAAAGGTGCTTCCCATGGGACAGTGAATAGAAAATGAATGTCTGTGCTGGGGTAGGCTGCTTAAAATTTTAAAGTAGTCTGTGATTTTTTCTGTATGACAAAAGCATGAATGGCAAATTTCTTGCTGCGTTCAAATAATCCTGTGTATTTGGGGATTTTTTTCCTTTCTTAGTAATTCTAAATAGATTGTAAAAAAACCTTGAAGGTACCTCAGATTAACAGGCTTGATTTTAGGCATTGTACAAATATTGATAGCTAGTTGTTTGGTTTGCAGTTTCAAAGACCATACTTTTCTCTCTGAGAAACGTGCTGAATTGAGTTAGTACTGATTTCAGTGCAAAAACTAATCCAGTAGTGCAAGAAGGACATAATTTTAATACTTGTACTGCTCCCGTTGGCCTGTAATGACCACAGGCTGTCAGAAGGTAATAATTCTAATGGGGAGTGACATTGCAGCAATAACAGTATATGTGAAAGCATCAAACATTCATGACCATATCTGAGGCTTTCTAGTCCATAAACCTTCTCTGAACTCAAGTAATACAGTTATCAAAAAGATAGAGCAACTGTTCATCATAAATAAGCAATACTCACAGGTTTCACTGAAATGCTCTAGTGTACCCACTATATTGATATGATTTGGTCTATTGTATAATAAATTAACCAATACCCAGCAGACCTGGACTTTTGGCTCTTTCCAGTCTTTTCCCCCACTTTTTGCACATTATTTGGTGGAAACTTATTTTCTGATTTATCATCCCTCTATTACACATATAATATATAGAACTTTGCAGCATTGTTTATTTGCTAGTTGAATTGAAACCTAAAACATACCCATTCTTGTGTTTTCTTCCATTTCCAGAGTGATTCAGAGCATGTTCTTGTGTCTGTGCTAAGATTTAGTCAACACTGAATGTGTGTTGTGTTATCTCTCAAACGATGTTTGACTGGATCTCTTAGCAGATTTACTTAGAATCATAGAATCATAGAACCTTCAGAGTTGGAAGGGACTTCAAAGATCATCTAGCTCCAACCCCCCTGCATGGCAAGGACACCATCCACTAGAACAGGTTGCCCAGATCCCCATCCAGCCTTGTCTTAAAAGCTTCCAGGGATGAGGCTTCCATAACCTCTCTGGGCAACCAGTTCCACTGCCTAACCACCCTCATAGTGAAGAACTTCCTCCTAATATCCAACCTAAATCTTCCCTCCTCTAGCTTACACCCATTTCCCCTGGTTCTATCACTGTCTGACCTCCTAAAAAGTCCCTCCCCAGCTTTCTTGTAGCCCCCTTCAGATACTGGAAGGCCACAAGAAGATCTCCTGGGAGCCTTCTCCTCTGCAGACTGAACAACACCAACTCTATCAGCCTGTCCTCATAGGAGGGGTGCTCCAGTCCTCTGATCATCCTCCTGGCCCTTCTCTGGCCTCACTCCAGCACCCCCATATCCCTCTTGGAATAGTGGCTCCAGAGCTGGATGCCGTATTCCAGGTGGGATCTCACGAGTGCGGAGTAGAAGGGGAGAATCACCTCCCTTGACCTGCTGGCCACACTTCTCTTGATGCAGCCTAGGATAGGATTGGCCTTCTGGGCTGCAAGAGCACACTGGCACCTCATGTTGAGCTTCTCACCCACCAGCACCCCCAAGTCTCTTTCCGCAGGGCTGCTCTCAAGCCAGTCTTCACCCAGGCTGTGTTGGTGCTTGGGGTTGCCCTGACCCAGATGCAGGACCTTGCACTTGGCCTTGTTGAACTTCCTGAGGTTGTCATGGGCCCACCTCTCTAGCCTGTCTAGGTCCCTCTGGATGGCATCCCTCCCCTCCAGCGTATCAACCGTACCACACAGCTTGGTGTCATTGGCAAACTTGCTGAGGGAGCACTCGATGCCACTGTCCATGTCTCTGACAGAGATGTTGAACAAACTCCATGTGTTATATGTTTTAAATGGATCATTCCATGCTGAATTTTTATGCAAAGCTGTTTACACAACTCCACACCCCAGTCTGTGAAAATTTATGTTCTCATAATCCACCTTCTGCTGTGTTTTCAGAATGTGGGGTGGACTTTGTGTGCTGTACACCAGTGGAGAACATCCTGTACCACAGTTATGTGCTGGGCTTCACTTTCCCTTGTAAGTCAGGAAATATATATGGACAGTGCTATTTATAAAGATGAATCCTGTAAAGTGAGCTTTTGCTTCTAATTCTGCCAATGAAAAGCCCAGTGTTGTGTCATTATAGGCCCTAAGAGTGTTTTGGATTGTGCCTATAGGAGAGAGGTGACAGACTGCTACAAATTGTTCTAATGCAACAGGACATCTTAGCAGTATTCTAGGCAACCTTGAACAAGCTTCATCAGGAAAAAAAAGGTCAAATTACAGTGCAATGTGGAATTTTGATGCTGTGATGTTTTTTATTACCTTTTGAAAGAACTTGGGAACCCCTGCTGAAACTGTTGCTTAATTGATTCTCCTAGCTTTGCAAAAGAAGGATGAGAGATTGACTTTAAAGAGATTCAAATATTTTCCTTAGGAAAATGATTTTTTTATTATTATTTTAAATTCAGAGGGGTCATTGCAAAATGTATGAATACTTGGTTATCTGTTCTCTACCATTGTTTTTGTATCCCTGTGTCAGAACTGAAATAATTTAAATTTCAAATTAAGGGCTTGCTTGTAAATTGAATCATGGAAGGTGCATGAGGACATACTGTCTAAAGATTTACTTTGTCTCAATGTGTGTTTTCCCCCACCTCGTATTAGTTTTTTTCTGCAGTGTCACAGTGAACCTGGTGCAGAGCAGAATTGTTTCTTTCTAATCAGATTAGTGTCAAACTTCTGTGAAAGTTACTAAGAGTAAATTGATCTTTCAATGATGTTTTGAGGTGTTCTTGAGCAAATCCAACTTCTACATTCTAGCCCATGACATTAGTCATTACATATCTCCTAAATAGTTGGAGTTGATAGCTTGTACATGCATCAATAATTTGCTTGCTTGTCTGCTCTTAGGTTGAGGCAGGACAAATGTCTTCCCTGGTGTTGGAGAGTGGTGCAGAGGTTCCCATGATTTGCTGGGTAGAGCTTAGCTCTGAGCAGAGAAGGCTCTGCTCCCTTGGAACTGCATTACTGTGCATGTGTTCCAGACAGGTGCCTTTGGACCTTCCCTAGCACGTTCTGGGGTTGGCATCTGAAACAGATCATATACAGCTTAAAATTACAGGTGCAGATTTTTCACTTAAATAGTTTTGCACTGGGTGATGTGATTGAATTGAAGCTATAGTTTTGACTCAAAGGAAGACTTCCTTCCATCTGTATCTCAGTGGCCTGATTCAGAACAACTGAAACACATCTTGGTACTAGCGTTTTTTGAATCAAGCTTAAGACTTTATTAGATGGGGAAAATCTTAAAGACTTTCCTTCCAGACATCTTCAGAGATAGAACAGAAACCAAATTATTCATTAATGCTAATAACTTTGTAATAAACACAGAGGGACAGCAGCCGTTTTGATGAAGTCAGTATTATCAAACACTAGTGAATCTGGTGGAACTGACAGCTCTGTCTCTGTCCTGTGCATATGTACATTTCCTTATTGGGGATGTGTAAGTAGTGCTTTAATAAAAGTAATCAATATATTCCTTGGATAAACATGGTAGCAATTGTAAAGAGAAGATAGGTTTGATGTTGTAAAGATCTGTTTGTGTGCTCAGTATCCATTTAATATCGAGTGGATTCCCACAAGTTGATAAAATACAGCATGCATCTAGGATTTAACTGTGTTCAGAGTCAGGCTCTGAGCCCCTTGCATGTGTTTTGTATTGTTTTCCACATCTTAGCAGTGCAATAGGGTTTGAAAGCATTTTGATGAGCAGTTCTTGCTCAAAGCCTTGCTGCCTTGCCAGAGAACTGGGAGCCTTACTGTTTCCATGTCGTTTGCCATTTGCAGAGCAGTCTCTTGTGTGTGTACTTGTACATATAAATAAATGGTGGTGCTGCCTGTGAGTTACGTTATATGTTTCACCCTCTGCTTGTCTGAACTTCTGAGTATTGCAGTTGTACACCATGCATGTGAATATTTTATGCAAAACTTTGTGTGGATTTGAAGTCTTACCCTTTTGGCATCTGCATTTTTGTCTCTGAGTGTTACTTGTGTATTACATGGCTGTGATAAATAAGCTTTTTAGTCAATTGGCTATGGTGGATTTTTAGGAGAAAGCAGAAGTAGCTGTTGCGTAAATATGCAAAACTTTGCTGGTAACAAACTACAGAAAAAAAGGCTAATTAGTGTAATTACTGTCATTATAATTCTAATTTAACTGCATAGACTTGTACTGCAGCAACATCAGAGCTGTCACATTTGCAAACTGCATAATTATATGTATTAAGTTCTGTCTCTGTTGCATCCAATACATAAAATGGGCTGTTGCTTTAAACTGCTCAGAAAAAGAAGTCAAAATGTCATTAAAGGGCTGACTTTCCTTGATTTTTCTGATTCAGGTGTAACAAAAAGATATCTGAATACCTTTTTAAAATTATGCTTGATAAAATTCATAAATAGATGGTGATAGATGCATGGTAGATGAAAAGGGGACTTAAAAATAGTGACAAAGTTCTCCTACCTCAGCCAGAACCTTCTGTAAACTGCAAGATCGAGTTGTTTCTCAGGCAACCTTTCATTCTGCTCATTTCAGTCTTCAGTGCAGCATGTTTCAAAATTGGGCTAGTATTTATCACCAAAGTGTGGGTGCAGTGATGGCAACGCTGGTCTTTTTTTGCTTGTCCAATATTCCCTGCATCATGCACTTGACTAGTTAATAGCACAGACATAACTTGCCTTAAATAACTTGACCTCAAACCCAGTCCTCCAGAGCTTTGAAGTTAAGAGACCTGAGCCCAAGGTTACAGCTCTTAAAAGGATGAACAGAAAACTTAAATGGGAACAGTTACAAGTTTTGTCATGACCCAAATCAAATGTTGATTTGGAATTCTTTAACTTGGTTTCATTCCCTGAGACCATAACATGTTGCAACAGCCTTTTTGAGCCCCCAACCCTCTTTCAGCAGACTGAGAAAGTACATCCTGTGAGACTTCCTTACTTAATATGTATTTATGCTTCTGGAGCACTCTTGACAGTTTGTTTTCTCCCCCTTTCTACATAAAAAATGAGTTGCTTTTGTACTGTTCAGCATTGTGTTATGAATATTAATCCAGAGGGTTTATTTTTGTTATTCTGAATCTGCCTGTATCCTTTGTAAGAAGAAAAATAGGACATAATTAATCTCTCTGTTAATCTTGATACTTGCATGGAACAAGTGAAACAAGCTCTTCAAACCACTTGCTCCACTCTTAAGAACTATTTACTCTGCAGTTCAGAGGGAAACTCGAGGGCTTATTTATTTATTTTCATCATCTAAGTTTCAGTACACACAGTGGGAGGCAAATTTCCTTCTTCCCAGTGAGTTTTGTCAGGTTCACTGTAGTTTGCTGTAGTATTGTTGACTTTGTGCTCCTAGTTGAAGCTGTGAGGCAGGATGGGTGCCAGGTGGCACCCTTGGCAGAGCATAGAGAATATTTAAATGTGAGCCCTGTGGTTCAGCCGAGGTTGTTGCCTTCTTATGAACATGTGCTGTAGTTCTACTGGGAAATCTCCCCTCCTCTTCAATGGACACTAAAGGTGCTGTTACTTTCAAGAGACATGCAGCAAATCCATCCAAAGAGTAGCACAGTGAAATAATGGGTTAAACCTGTCTGTAGGGTGACCACCAGCTGACAGCAATAGAACTGTACTATGGGTTGTACAATGCAATACCATTAGAAGGAACAGTAACAATTGTTTTCAAAGACATAGCCTGCATATTAAATTCTGTGAACCAAAGTCAGCTCTGGTGTCTGGTTTCAAAAGAGTTGTGATGAGTATAAGCTTGGCCCTCCATCAGAAAAATAAATTGGAGCAATATTGAATCTTTGGAAATGGTAACCCTGCTTTGAAGGCTCCTGTTTTATGAAAGGGCCTTTGAAGGTATTCATTCACTCTGAAATGAATTCATGCTATTCATTCTGCCACTCACAGAGTAAGATATAATAGCAGTCACTCACGATTGCTGTCATCTATCAACACTTCATTACATACCAGTTAGACTGAGGGTACAGCAGTTGTGAGAAGTATTACTGTGTGCATCTTGAAAAGAAGCAGCCAGCAACTTTATATATAGATCCTGAGCCTGTTTCTCTGCAAGACTGGATATGTGTTATTTTGAATGGGTTTTAGCAAGTGAACCTGCTGATAAACTTGTAGAAAAAGGTGCTAATCCAGGGAGTCAATTTACCCCAGTTGTGGATTAGGCCTGTTCTGGGCCACCTTGCCCTATGTGGTGCTTTACTGTATGTCATGTGTCATGCCAGTACAATGTAGCTGTGAAACATGAAAGGAAAACATTCAGTCCCACTTTCCACTAACCAGATGGGAATTACATTCCTTAGATGCCTGTCTCTCCAGAATGTGCCTGCCAAATTGATGATGTCTCTGCTTTTGCCTCAGGGGTTCAGCCAAATACCCTCTAACTAGATAGGGAGATGGGAGCTGCCAGTTTCTGTCTGGGATTTATTTGTAAAGGAAGTTCAATTCCTCTTGTCGCTAAAATGACTTTTTAGTGATCTGATAGTGTGTGAATAGAGAGGGTCACTGGTAGAATGAATAGTTAAGTTCTGTGCTGTATTCATCACCTATTTGGACAACTGCACTAAGTTTAAAAGATTAGTCAAAATGGGGCTGTGCTGGACAGGTCCCATTTTTCCATTTGTATTTGCCATATTAAAATCTAAGTAGGGATAAAGATTACAAGAGGAACCTCCAATAGTTGCTTCATGCCCATATTTCTCATTTACAAACAGAGCCCTTTCCTCTGCAACTTGGTTCATTGACTTTGCATCTCTTAGCATACCAGGGCTATGAGTTTCCACTCATCTGTGTGCAGTTGACAATGCACTGTCCTCACTTGGCTCTGTTTACTCAAAGTTTAGTGTTTTGATAATGTATAGCCAGAATGCTAACAAATGTAGTGTGGAGTGTTGGCTGTATGTAATCTCTACCTCATTTCACTATCCTGTAAGGTGGTTATAGGAATATTTCTCTGTGAACTTAAAAGAACTAAGCCATGGTTTTAATCCTTTCAACAATTTCTCTGTAGATAGAACAATGTGCAAAATAATGATACACAAGTTAGAATGGACACCTTAGCTGGGAGTGCAATTTCTCCCAACTCTATGAAGAGTAATTGAGTTAATAACTAGTTAACTACTTGCTAATGTATAATTTTCCCATTTAGACAAGTATATTGTAATTAACACATATGGCCTACAGGTACGTGCAGGGTGGGGAATATCTAGTTTTCCTTCCTCTTTTTCCAAGTATGGATAGATTAAAATGGCTTATTTTGTGGGAATGATGTTTTAATGAACTCTAATATGCACAGATCTCTTTAACAAAGGCTTTTTTATCAGTTCTTTTAATTATGAGGATCAGCTTGAAGCAAAAGCTTTGCATTTGGGGAAAAAAAAGGGAGGAGGAGGAGATCCCTACAATTATATTGGGAAATAAAAGCCTTAGGAAAGTATTTTGACTTTTTTTTTTTTTTTAATTCCCATTGAATATATGGAACAATTTTGTTTGCAGTTACTTTTAGGTGAACACTTCTCAAACATAAGCTTATCACTGCATTGTGGTGAGGTGTCCAAACACCCTAGTGGTGCTCCTAACATGCTGTTGTTCTTACCTTTTTTATCCAAATCCTCAAAGGTGCCAGCTTGAGCTGAAATCCACCTTTGCATGCCTTTGAGGGTGGGTACCTCTTCTCCCACAGTCACTTCTGGTCTGTTCCTGCTGAGGCAGAATCTTTTGTTCCCCTCGGGTGGATACTTTTGCTTCGGCTTCCCTGGTAGGCAGGCAGGGCCCTTAGGAGGAGCGCGGCAATGCGTTTGGGTTCTGGCTAAATACTGTCTCCCTGCTTCGCAGATGCGATACGCAGTTTAGCCAAGGTTGGAGACAGCTACCTAGCCCAACTGGATAGGGTTCCCCTGATGCAATTGCAAGTGTACTCTGAGTATTTTGTTCCTTTTATCACAGTTGCTGTCTTTTCCACTGTACAATTACAGGCTGTAGTATCGTTTGAGGTTCTCATCCTATGTATATAGTAACATAGATGCTAGCTACGTGCGTGTACTGTCACCTCTTGCCGGCAGGTGTCCCTTCAAGCTCACCAATGCTCTGCATTAGTGCAGAGATGTTACCTGTTGGCTATTAACCTTAAGAAGTTATTTTGATAACATTTGGTTAAGAAAAAATCAATCAAAGAGCCCACTTCGTTTCTCTGAGCCTCTAGAGTACAGAAAGACACTGTGTAAACCAGTGAGGTCTATCACAGATTGTTTTGAACCGAATGCCTCAGGTGAGTGGCCCAGATTTTAGGAAGGTTGTCCCACTTGCAGGGAAAAGGTGGTGATACAACTAGAATGTGTTGTGGGGTCCTGATTTAGTTCTCCTCTCAGCCTTTAACTCTTATTATAGTCCTGACCTGCTGCTAAGGTGTTCTGTCTGTAAAGGGGTGATAATGTTTTCTTCCTCACAGGATATCCTTGTTTGCTAGTTAATAACTCAGATGGGCTCAGATACCTTGAAGATACAACCTTCAAAATATATAGGCAGATTTGTTTCTTAAAGTCAAACCCAAATAGTCCCAAAATAGGTTTCCTGAGTTTCTTTCCTAATATTGGTTGTTGTTTTGAATATGTCATCATTTTATAGTGTAGTTTGAGGAGTTGATTAGTGTTTTTGTAAGGATGCTCTTTAAAAAGGAAAAGAAAAGTAAAAAATAAAGAATAAAGCTGCTGCTGTCCTATGTTACACAAATCTAAAATAGTTGTTAAAACCTGAACTGTTGTTTTTTGGGGGTGGGAGGGAGTGGGTGGGTGATGGTGTGTATATGTAGTCCTCTTTGACCAGCTCTAACTTTACAGCATACTCTGTCATATATAGTATGTGAGAGATGAACAAAGCCTATTTTTGAAGAGGAGGCTAAAAAGGTGCAAAACCTGCCTTGTGAGAGTTGGCAGTTTTAAAACTAGCTGCTTTGGTAGCCCATACTCAGCTAATGTCTGTGAATCAAGTTACTAGTCTTTAACATTTTTGGTGTGTGGGAGGTTTCTTAGCTGGCTTGGCTATTTTTGCATGTTATCATTTAGTAAGTACTGCTACTATACTGGTCTCATACAACTAGGAGATTGAGCAGTGTGGTGGAGGAGCTCCTCAGCCTGCCTCCAGCATATGTGATTGTGGAAAAGGAATTGGAGGTTGAGTCCCTGTACCTCCTTATATTTGTCATAATGCATCAAGTTGTCTGTAGTGCTGGAGAACCCCAGGGGCAGTAGATGCCTAGGACAACGTTTTGATTCATGCTGACTAATAAATGACACAAGTTTTAAACTACTTTGTCAGACTAGATGACTGACAGATCTGCGAGGAGCAGCCTCCTCACTCTCTGGATGGATGTGTGCGATAACGCGCTGGAGAGCTCCTGGTTCTGATGTGTAGGGGATTGACAGCTGGACTTGTAGATTGAACAGATTTGATTTCTTGTTTGTACTGGAGGTAAGTCTGAGCAGAGTCAGGTTTTGAGTTCTCTGTTACATCAGATAAAAATTCTTCCTGTGTGTGAATGTACACTATCTTTACACACACAAAAAGCCTTGAAGATCTTCAGGGCTTAGACAGCATTTGAATCTTGCTCTCATTGACATATTTGGGTACATTTTAGAATAATAAAAATGTCATTATAAAGAGCACCTGCATCTTTTATTTCAAATGTAGGTTGTTGATTTTTGGTCCTTTGTCTGTAATGCCTTTAAAAAAACCCTACCTTTTTAGATGAGTGACAGTAAGCTGCTCTGGGTTGATGCAGCTATAGGGTTTCTAGGACTCTTTTGTAGATTGGATATAGGTAGGTTTCTGTTTGGTCCCCACAGGGACAAATGCTGCCATGTGGATTGTCTTGAACAGACAGAATCTGCAGAGTCAATTTGTCCTATCTTGAATCACCAGTTGAAGCTCAGGAGAGTCTGTCTGGTTTGAATTTTGTGCTGGTTTGTCTTATCCTCAGAGGTAATCAGTGTTAATATTCCTCAGCTATACTTACTGCTTACACCTCATGGAACCCATGGTGTGTAGCAAGTTATTGAGAAATTGGTTCCTAATTAACTACAGATGGTTACCAGCTCCCAGAAATAGCTATAAACAAATGCCCCCTATGGTAAGGAACAATAAACTGCATCAGAATCTCTCTCCTGTGGATGTTCTCTCCTCCTGAGCCTCCCCCTTCCTGCTACAGTTTTGGAGTTACTTTTCAAGAAGCAGTGACAGCAATTTCTCATGCAGTTGCACTTTGTGTAGGTATCCTTATGCCATTCAGGGCTTCCAGATTTGTAAATAAATGCCTTGTTGTCAAGGTGACAGTCATTTTATGAGAGTCTACTGAATAAATAATTATACTGGGAAATTAAACCTCTTAAGTTTGCCAGTGATGGTTAGTGTTCCTACTCTGTGTGCTGCTGTTAACATGGAAGACATCTGAAAACTGGTCTTGCTGTTCTACTTTCAGCAGAAGCCTACATCTAAATCTTACCTAGAGTAAAACACAACGACTGGGATCAGCCAGCAGAGGCTTTGGAACACTGCAGAGGTCTGTATAGGTCTTAGCCCAGATCTGTGCCAGCAGCAAGTGTTTCAGGGAAAGAATTAAGAAATCTGTATGGAAATGGGATCAGATTATTCCATATATACAAATGTGGTCTTCTGCATCATTTTGTCAGATGTGAGGCATCTGAATGGGCTTAAATATCTGATTTATGGCTCATCACCTACTTCCTGACTATTCTTATTGGATCTTAAGGGTCAAATTACACTTGTGACAGTTTATCAATTTCCAAATATATTCTTTCCTGGAGTGAAAGAATCTTTATGTTAATTTATTATTGCAACTGGGGATAAAAAAGCAGCAGTATTTGAGGACAATCCCAGCTAAAGAAACAACTCACAAGTAACTCCTAAGAATTTTGTCACTGTATTTTGTTCCTTTTGAGTTTGTACATGCCAAGAAAATGAGTGAGCCTCATCTCACTATTATGTTTTTGTCAATTTGCCTAGTTAGGGATGTTATTTCTTCTCAGATGTGTGTTTATGCTTCCCAGTGTTTTTCAGATTGCCCTCCATGGCAAACAGCGAACTCATCCATATGATGCTGTCATTATCAGACTTGTAATAAATTCCTCCCCAGATGGGCTCCATTTCCTCTCTTCAACTCAGAAGCTGATGGAAACTTCCCCCACTGTTACTAGCATAATATAGAGAAAGAAAAAAACTACAAACATATGAGAAGTTGTTACCCTTGCAGACAACTTGTGACCACTTCTGTCACAAGAGCAATCTGGTCACCTATGCATGCTATAGTAACAGTTGGTGTTCTGAGATCTAATTTGGTTTTTGTTGTTATCTTAAGTAGTGTGTAAGGTTTAAAAAGTTAAAATACACCACAAAGTTGATTTTATAACACTGCACCACCCCCCCAAAAAGGGGGGGTGGGGGGAGGGAAGCAAATTAAAACCAAACCAAAACCACACATACAAAAACTCCCAACCACAGTAACAGGAAACCAAATCAACACACTGGTATGCAAGCTCAATGGATGTTAGAGACACCAAGAAACCCCATATTTTCCACAGTGTTCATAACATATGAAACAATGCCTGGAACTTTGAGGTTTGGGGGTTTTTTTGGTAATTTAACTGCTTATATATATTCTTTTTTTTTTTCACACTGTGTCAGATACTGCTGAACCACACTGAGAAATACTTCTTACCCTAAAGAGTTTGCAGTCTAACTAGACAAGACTGTACAGAATAAGGCACCTACTGTCTTGCTCAGGATCCCAGTGTACATGGGTGATGTGAACAAAATTTTGTTTGGGACACTGAAAAATCATTTAGGTATGTTCCTGATGACTGTTACTTACACACAAATTTCCATGGGTACACAAAGAAAGAAAGAATCCTGGCTTTCTACTTTACCTCCCACTCAAACCAACTAGCTCAATTATTCAGAGTGCCACGTGTTGCACAGCTTAGCAGAATACTTGAAAGGTCAGTGCTCTGCAGGCTTTGGTGACATTTGTGAATCTGTTGGGATAGTTGGGCAGCTCTTGGTGGAGCAACAGGCTGGAAACAGAGGGAACATGACGTTTAGAACAGCTTGTGTATGGGTTTGAACTGCTCTGACTCAGCAGAGATAAACAATTCTGATTGCTTGGAAAGATTAAATAGAAACAACATGTAAATGCAGAGGTCTCCAGCCTGACAGGAAAAGCTGAAGCATAATAAGATATTGTGTAAATGATTTTCCCTTAATATTTGAAATAATTAAAGTCTGTTGTTTCATGTTAGGGCTGTCAGCACTCAGACCTTGTTTTTGAGGACATGGCACTACATCACTTACCTTTCTCTTTGCACATATTTAAAGTGGTACTGATAAATAAAATAATTAACTAATAAAACTAAGTCAGGCTGAAATATACCTGTCCTAGGCTGCAGTAAGGACATCCTCTGCACATTTCACAGCAGTTTAATTGGTGTGGTTTGATACACATAAGTTAGGTACAAGACTTGTATATATACTAAGCTGCAACAAGGTTGATCTTATTTGCTCTTTTTTTTGTTGCTGTTGTGTTTGGGACTCTTGCTAAGATTCTGTTAGCTTGGACAAAGCACTGACTAAAGGATCTACTTCACCATTTTGGAAAGCTGGCAAAGGAGCTCAAGCTTTCTTATATCTCCATGCTGATGCTGTTTGTGTTGCCTCTGATTCTACTTAACATCAAAGCAAGCATTCATTTTTTGGTAGCTAATCAGACAGTGCCCATTCATAAGTTAATCTTTCTCAGCTTAACCTTTAGAATAATAGATAAGCAGCTCTGATGTGAGAGGACAGGGAATTAAAAAACCAGTAGTGTTTTGTTGGCTTTTCCCCCATTAGTCATCAGAAAGCAAATATCCACAGCCTGTTACAATCTGAAGGGGCTTCTCTCATGATCTCTTTCTGTCAAGACATGCAGAGTATGCCAAGGGCAAAGACTGCATGTAACACTTCATTGCAGATTGCTGTTGTGCAGTGTTCCAAAGAGATCTGCAGAGAGAGTGCTAATAAAGGAAGTTCCACAAGCCTATGGTTTCATATGAAGTGGGAAGGAAAAGAAATAGCCATGGAGCACATTTTTCTGTCCATTAGTTGAGGCAATGTACTGCATAAATAACCAGATCTGGCCTTTTCTCTGCCCTTTGTTATTAGCAATAGTCTGCTGTGAAGGGTGGTGAGGGAAAGACAAGGACAGTCTAAACAAAAGCAGGAGATGGAATATTTTCATTGCAAGGTGGTCATTTGTGTGCCATGTGCAGAATGAATGAATGGTGTTATATCTGATTGTTTCCCTAGCTAAATGCACCTGTGTGGCAGACAGCAGTGTAGTGTTGAGAAATCCAAGCGAGAGGAAGCTACTTGGATTGTTATGGAATCCTTCTGTTTACCACCACAGAGCTCAGTGGTGTTGCTAATTTCCTGAGCTGGTCAACTGAGAGGTTTGTGTGGCAGGAGGTAGCAGAGTGATGATAGCAATCAAACTGCTATTTTTTCCCCCACTCCTCTCTTATTTCCCCAGTTGGAATCTTGGATTCCAGTGCTGAATCTTACAATGGCAGGGTATGTGTTGCTGTTTTATACATTTCATTCCTCTCCCACCTCCAGGTATTCTTCAGTTTGCTGCTTTCTTATGAGAGGAGTGTGTCAAGTTAAATAGAATTTCCTCCTTGCTAGTGTGAACAAACTCCTGTATGTTTTCTGTGAAGATGCAACAAGAAACCAGAACAGATCTAGGTGACTAAAGAGTGGGAGCTCAAAACAAAACAGAAATTCCTCTTATGGTTGAACTTAAAAGCATAGGTTTGTGGAACTTCCACTAGTGGTTGTACATGGAAGTGGAGGTAGAATATCTCAGCAGAATTCCTTCTAAAATAAATGGGCAAAATACATTTCCTCTGGCTTTGCTGAGCACATGGCAGCCAGAGCTATGGTGAGGATCTGTCAAAGCTTTCAGTTATGGTAATTCAGTAGCTTGTTCTAGACACTGAGATGTCTGCAATGAGACTGAATTTGAGGTGTGTATAGCCAATAGATCATATAGTTCCAGGATGAATTGTTGAAAGGGAAAAAAAGGAGGAAAAGGCAAGAAACAAAAGTAAAATTTACAGGAGCAGTTTACATAAAGTATTAAATTTAGTGCTAATGTCAATATAAATACAAACCAAAAAGCCCAGCTGGACTAGAATGCCATAGACTGCCTGTTATTTCTCTTAAAGTCTTCAGAATCACATTAATCTAGTTACCAGAAACAGGCAGGGTTTTTCCAGTTGCTGTTCATTGTAAATGGTTTTAACAGCTCTGGAAGTATTCATGAATTCAGGTTTCCTCACTCCCCTAATCATGTTGTCAGCTTAAAATTCACATTTAATTAACCTCTTCACCCACGGCATAAATCAATACTAAAACTCCAAATGCTAGCTACACTGATAGTGATTTTCATTTGGGTTAGCCTAATGAAAATTAGGAATTAAGATGCCTGCAGTAAAGGAGAAAACTAGTTGTGTGGAGTGAAACACAACTAACTTGTGAGCTATAATAATGAATGTCCTAGGATGGAATAGGAAATCCATTCATTAAGGTTCCAGGGAAGAAAGTGAGAACTGGACTAAGCAGAACATGATGCAGGACAGAAGTCACCCGAGTGACTAGACTCATGTTGAAATACAGCTTGCATGTGTGTTCTGGAAGTCCTGAGAGCCCCAGAAAGACATTGGAAGTAGTAATGGCAGAGCAAAAGAAGTTAAAATTATGTGAATTCACAGGTGTGCAAAGTTTTGCTGTGAAAATCCCTTATTTCCTCCTTCAGTTACTGTCACCCAGTAATGCTGTAATGCACTTTTAGTATAGCAGCCCCTAGGACCCTGGATGTGCAGATCCCTGCACACCAGTATTGAAAGAGGCAGAGGAGACACCTCATGCTAATGGGTACCATGCACAAAAAAAGGTATTGTTATAATTTTTCCTAGGGTTGGAGAGGAGGAGTACCCATCAACCATTATAAACCTGCTCTGCCACCCAACACAGAAGAGGTTGCAGTATCCTTTTAGAGAAACTAAACCAAATATTTCTTTTTCCTTTTTGTTAGTGTATTTTGCAGGGGCTTAATTCCTAATCAGAATTAAGGGTAGAAGGAGCAGAAGGAAGAGTTTCCTGGGTTTTTTTGTGCTTCAAGAAGATTTCTACATAGTTCTGAAATGTCTTCCCCCAAAAAAAAATTAGAATTTGGTGTCAAATAAAGCTTTCTTCTCACAATTATGTTGCTTGAAGAGAAACTAAAAAAAAAAGTCCTGATGCTGTGAGCTTGAGTTCTCCTTATGTATTGCTAGAACCCAAGTACCCCCTGAAATAATAATGAATGATAATTGAAGAAATAATAATAATCAGAGGTTTGATTAGATGATGAGCTAGTAGAATGAGGTTGTTTAGTGAGATGTGATAGGTTTTCTGACTATCTGCTGGAGTCAGTATTCTTTTTGTATGAAGAATTCAAATCTCTGTGTACTAGAAATGTGAGATCTGTTTTCTGTTGTGGTGAATCAACTGTTTTTTGCAAATGAGCTGTCAGCTAAGCAGTCTCCAAGCACTGAGGATGTGTTTCAGGAGGATTCTCAGTTATATCTCTAACTGTAAATATGTGAGGTGAGTATTTGTCTTTACTTACAGTATGTACTTCAGAGTCTTGGTCAATCTGGGTCTTGAACAGCAGTGATGGGCAGTGTATCAGAAGCAACTGTGCCTCCACAAGAGATTAGTTTTGCATCCTGGCTTTCCAGGTTTTCCTGTCTTCAGTACAGCAGAATATGGTTTCCAATTGAAATGGAAATGGAGTCTTTGGAGAATTTAATGTTTTCATAAAGCAAGGGATCTAATTTCCCTCTGTCAGATATTTATAGTAGTAGGGACAAGGTGTTAGTGTTTTGAGAACATATAATACCTTTATTCCAGCATGGTAACACAGTGCAAAGGTGTAAGCAAAAGCTGTGGAACGTTAAATTCAACTGCAGTGTTGGATTTGCATCTCATTTATACTGAGAAGCCATAGGATAGTCTCATGATAAAACTATATTACTGTAAAGCTGTCTTGTTTTTAAATGGTAATATCATATATATGTTGGGGTATTTCTGCAAAGACCTTGAGAGCTCCCTGGCCAGCTTTGTGTATCTTGTTTCCAGGTGTTATTTTGGGTGCACCTTTGCATTTTGCAGTAAAAGCAACTCCACACACTTGAACCTTTTAGCTACTTGAATTACACACCTCATTTCACTGGAGTCTAGTGGTTGGTATATCTTCAACAGAGCCATTACATAAAGTCTTAGGTCAGCAAAGTATTTAAACACGTGGTTAAAGCTCAGCACACCCTTAAGTGTCTTGATACTTGAGGACCTTCAGGCAAAATTATGTCATCAATTATATGCATGTTGCTTCCTTGACTAAAATTGAATTACTCAGGTGTAACAAAAAGCAGAATGGGGCAAAACCAAGGCCCTTTTGTGTAGCTTTGTCCAGTTGGCTTTTCCTTAAGTTGGGTATTCTGGTACAAAACTTGGGCAGAATACAGTTTCAGACCTGTTCTGTTATCTCTTTGTATTTCTAATGCTCAGATTGGTCAGAATGTTATTAGGGCTTGTAATATGAAGTTGAGTTTGTGTAACTGAGTAAATAGGGAGTGGAGAAGGAAACCCAGCCCACTTTTTAATGTGTAAGCTAAGCACATTTTTGGGGAATCTGTGGCCAATTCTCAGTTTTGGAACCCCCACCCAGCATTCTTTGGTCAGAGACACTGTTCAGAGGGCAGCAACTCTGTAGACCCACAAACTTGTTCTGCCCTGGCTGGCCAATGCCAGTAATGAGTCCTGTGTTATTTATTACCAGTCTTTGCATGCAGGTAGGTTCCTTACAGATTTCCCTTCTTTTTTCTTTAGACTGGGAAAAAAAAGCAGGTAATGTTCTACAGCTTTCTGGCTGGAAGTTCTGAGTATTTCTGAAGAGTCTGGGGAGTGGAATTTTCTTTAAGTAAAGTAGGTGGTGCTGTTATTCCTAGGCCAAAAACTACATCATTTTCACTTCAGATCCTGCTGGAATCAATATGGTGTTGCTGTTGCATTCATCCTGCAGAAAGAAGATACAATTTTGAGGAACAGTGTCCTGCTTTTATCCTTTAACAAGCATTCCTTTTCCAGTACCTGTAAGGTTATTTGTAGAGTAAAATCTTTGTATTCTGGTGCATGACAGCAAGCTTGAGGAACAGCAGTTAGAATCTACTTTCCTTGACCTGAGAAGTTGCCATGTTCTGTAATTTTGAAAGCATTTCATGCTGAAGCAAGCTCCCTGGGTGTGCTGCTCAGGTATTGGCTCTTCACTGCTTGTGTAAGCAGAGTTGCTTTGCTGTGCATGTTGGAGTTTTTGTTTTTCTTTTGTTTTAACTTGATAATGAAAGCCTCCTGTTGTTCCCAGAGTCATCCTAAACTTAAGGGGAGGTATTCTGACTATTTTTGAGGATTAAAAATCCTGACAGGATAGTAAGGCTGCAAATGCATTGATCAATTGACTAGTGTGTTTATGTATTATTTATGTATTATGTATTTATGTACTATTCCCTTCCCTCCAAATCGAACACAGTGTCCTGTTTTGGGTTAGAATGTCCTGGTTTGAGTTAGAATGTCCTGGCTTGGGTTAGAACAGAATTAATTCTATTCAGTGACTTTATTTTCTAAAAAGTATTCCACCCCATATACATCATATTCAGTATCAGGTTCCCCCCCCCCCACCTTGACATAGCTGCCTGCTAAACTAAACTTCCCCTGTAACAAACCTGAAATTCCTGAATCTTAAGTAAGGACCCTGCCCCCAGGGGGAAGCAGAAACGGGAGGTTTTTGGGACCCTGGGTAGGGGGCTGGGATTTAGTGCCATGCTGGGATTCTGTCTGTGATGGGACGGGGTCTGTACTTGCTAGTAGGGGAAGGGCGTGGGTTTGCTACCGGGGGCTGTTTGAACTGAGAGCTGAAATCATGAGTGCCTGGTTTTGCACTGGTGCTGGGGGGCTGTTTGAACTGAGAGCTTAAAGCATGAGTGCCTGGTTTTGCACTGGTGCTGGGGAGCTGCACACGTGAAGCTGATACCTGAGAGTTGAGAGCTGGGAGCTGGCACCGGGACGTTTGCAATTTCGGTGGTGACATAATTATCATGGAGAGGGGGAGTTGGATTCTGTATTTGGGTCCTGTATATATTTATATATGTTTCATTTAACATTGTTACTATTATTAAAGTAGTTTTAGTTTTTACTTTCCAATCCAGAAGCCTCTCTGCCCTTATTGTCCCCTATCTCTTCTGGTTGGGAGGGGGAAAGAGGGGTAATAAGGATTTTCTGCCGTGGGTTGGAGTTGGCAAAGCCTCTAACCACAACACAGAGAAAGGAAACACAATTAAGAATCATCTAGGAAAAAACCCTCAGAATGGGGTTTAGTAGGAGTTGGCCTCTGTGTGCTTGTAAATGAAGCTGCTTTCGATGGCTTAGGAGTCTAAAAAACCCAAGTTTGCATGAGTTTGGGGTTAGTAAGGTAGCACTGCAGAAATCCCCACCATTCCTGCATTCTGTTAGGGTTTTATCAGTGCTTGCTTCTGTGCCTGCAGCTGCAGAGCTGCACAGTGCATTCACATATGATAGCCATCACTTCAGGCTCTATTTCACCTTGTCACATCCCATTTATAAGCTGGGGTTTTTAATAGGATGATAGTCACTGAAGAGGGAAGGCCTTAGAAAATAAATAAAGATTGAGGAAGTCAGAGATCATTAAAGCTGACACCACCTCACAAGTTCATTAATTATGAATCTACTTGGAAGAGCTTTGTTAGACTGCTGGCAAGTGCTTGTGATGTAATTGCTTGACTCATATCTTGGAAGATCTGGCATAGAGGATCCAAGAAGTGAAATTCAACCCAAGGTATTTAAATTGAGGTCTGCACTCATCCCAGGATTTAAGTTTTTGCTTAAGGCTGAAGTTCTTGCCAAGTGGGACTTCTCTACAAACTGACCCCCAAGGTGCTTTCCTTTTGTAAAGAGAATCTCTTTCTGTATGGAAGCAGAACTCTTTATGTGGGCCATGTTGTCGCAATTGCACTGTGACTTTCCTAATACAACCCCAGGCAGACACACCAATGTGTTTTATGCAGACATAAATGAACATAACATAAATGAATGTTTTGGTTGCCACATGTGGCAAAAGCCTGGAGGAGGAGATTGCTGAATTTATTCTGTTCCATATCACATCTTTCCCATGGGAATCTGCTGGTTGACAGGTGATTGCATGTCACAGCAGATATCTAGGAGAAGTGGGACCATGTTACTCTTTGCCTCCTCTCCTCATTTTTTCACTTGGTGAACCAGTCTTCATTACTTTCTCCCTCTCAAGTCCCATGTACCTTTTAGGCTTCAGTTTTAATATTTTGTGAAAGCTCCAGCAAACCTCAGGCTTCTATTGACAGGTTTTTCTGTAGCAATGCACATCCAGAGGAACATTAGTGACAAGACCAAGGCCTCCTATGTACACAGATTAAAACCTTATTTAAAAAGAAATAAGCAGATAAAGCCAGGAAGAGGCTTGTGAAACAAGATGAGGCTGTCCTTGGACTGAACTCTTGTTTTTAACAATATATGAGCACTTCTGCTCCTGTAAACCATTCAAGCTGTAGTAAAAACTTTGATGTTCTGTTTTAGCCTCTTAGTTATGAATAAGTGGACATTGTGAAGGGCAGAGGGGAGCAGTTCTCACGAAAACAAACCTGAAACACCTCCAGATCATGAGGAAGCTGGTAATTTGTTTGCTGTTCTTCAGTGAATTAAGGGGATGAAGGAAGGATGCTGATGTGTATCCATACCTACTCCCATACGTTGCCCCATGCACTGTGCTGCTTTTGCTTCCAAAGGAATCACATTTGTAGCTTTGTCTTTTCTCTGCCTATTTTCATAGGTTTCTATAGGATCTTGGAAAAAAAATTTTGGCCTGAAATGAACCATCTACAACTTCTGCTGCTTCTGGAAGGAGAAGACCAGGCACACCAGAAAATGTAAGTGAACAGGACAAAACCTCATATGTGCTCCTTTTGAGCAGTGTCATACCACCAGATGTACTGTGTGACAAACAATGATATTTTTCTAACCCTCACTGTTATGGTCTTTATAAATAATTTTCCAGTGTCCTACTAATCAAAAAAGATCCAAACAGAAGGCTTAAATTTTCAACAGGGGGTTCCTAGAACCAAGAACTTCAAGAAATTGTTGCAACTTATTTTAACTTCCAAGATAAATACCTAGCTTTGAAGAGATGTTTAAGTTCAGCCATTTATTAAAGGAGGGAGAGAAGCAATGTGGAGGAGTGTTGGGATGATCCCCACTTTGGTTTCTGCAAACTAAGTCTGGAACTTCTGTGAAAATGAGATAATTGCAGCAGAGGAATCATTTGTGTGCAGAGTTGCATGAATTTAGTTAAAGAGTATAGACAAGCTATTACTGTGTAGAAGTGACTTATGTTAACCAGCTGACTTTCCAAACAAGCTGTCTATAAACACTTGGACAAATCTTTGGCCAGTGACTGAATCTCCTGATAATGAACAGTTGAGGGGGATAATCTTTTGCAGTTTTAGATGGAGTAGTTTGAGGTGTTACCTGCTCATTCAGTAGGGCATGATTAAAGTCAGTTAATTAACCTAACAAAAGACTTCACTGACATTTTACCTTAAGCTTTTTTCTTATTTGACTTAAGAGGAACCCAGTTAAGTCATCAGTTTAAACTGAATGTGTCTGCATCAGAGGTTTGCCTAGGTTTGACTAACACTTGAGAGAAAATGGCAGAAGGTTCTGTATGAGAAACATTCATTTTCTTATAATCTTGGCTTTGATAACAGCCATCCTTTAACATCTGCTGTCCTCCTGAAACCAACTGAAACGTGCAGGCAGGACAGTGAGCCAGCAGGGAGGAGCTAATACAGTTCCTTATCCTGACTGAGTCAATTTCTACTTTCCTTATTCACACAAGGACAGCCAGAAGAAGCCTTGAAGCTAATTCCAAATGCCAGTCTGCAACATAAGCTAGGGAAGGGTAGACTCCCAGTGCTGCAGCTGCTGTCTGACCCTGGGTTGCTTAGTTAGTGACCAAAGCAACATGCACAGCCTCCACAGGCTGTGAGCAGGGAGCCTGTGGTTAGCTGCCATATGGTCTGGTTTGTTGGCCCAGTGGGCAGCTTCCAGGCCATGGAGATATCTAGAAATCATTTATGCTGTGCACTTCATAATGGCTGTTAACATTCCCATTCTCAGTGGCCTCCCCTTTGTGTGTTTTGATTCTCTACAGCTGCAGTGACAACTATTTCTTGCCTTATAACCAAACAAGCTTACTTTCATACTGCTCTTTGCAGATTCTTCCCTTCTATGCTCACTGTGACTCTCTCCTTACAGCTGGTGTTATTTCATACTGAAAAGAGATATTCATCTTCATGTAGTTAACAGCTGACTGCGTGCAACTTGCATAATACCATTTAGCTGAGGACTTTGGGAAACATTTAAAACATTAAACTCAGGTTACAAACACTAGGGAGTCATGAAGTTTTTAATCCTCCTATATGGAAAGGTCAATTAAAGTGAACAGAGCAATTTGTCCAAAGTCAAATGAGTGACTGATTGAACTACAGTCCAAAGCCCAAGAGCCCTGATCATCCATTGTGTGTGGTGTTTACTGTAGTTGCTATTTCAAAAAGTCTTTCTAGAGCTGATGGTAGAAGTTAGGAGTCCTGATGCTGTCCTATCCTAAATAAAACAGTTGAATTAAGAACATAGAAACTAGAGTTCATTAAGGTTGTGCTCAGTACCAGCATAACATTGGCCTAAAGCACAGCCTTCCTCTAGCACATGGAATGTGATGTGGATCTAAACTAGTGTTTGCCTCAGAGTTTGGACCAGCATTTAAAAAATACCAGTCAGTTACTCAGCTGGAATTTTTAGGGTACTTCTGAAGTAGAAAAGAGAAGGCAAGAAAGAAAACCAGAGCATGTGACTGGTAATTCTTGTAGTCATTTAATGATTTCTACAAGGAAAGGAGGTAGTGCTTAGACTTAACTAGGGTGCACAGGATAGTAAATTAATCTGGATTTAGTTTCATATACTCTCAGCAATGTATCTAGGTGCTTGTAAGTGTTACAGATCAAACTCAAATGAAAAATAGGCATTTTGACTGCAATAACATTATCAGAGCATCTTTCAAACTCCAATTAATGCCAACCTAATTCTTCCTTAATACCAGTACCAGGAGGATTTTAACTTAAGAAGATACAGATTTATCTTTGAGCTCCTAGATGATTTTCAAATGCCTTTTGTACAATTTTTATCCTGTATGTAACTCATGGAATGGAACTATCCTGATGTAGACATTGCATCAATTTAAGGACCTGGCCTTACCAGTTGCTGTTACTTACACTGCAGTTCCTTGCAGAATGGAACTGTGACATATGGAGACAATTTTGATAATGCCAAATAATTAAAGACAGACTCTCAGAATTAACAGAGACTCCCTGAGTCCTAGTCTTAGATATTTCTCTTATGTTAAATAAGTATATAGAATTATTAACATTTCTATTTAACTACTGTCCTGTCTCAGAATGGGGCACTACTACCTTTTAATTTACTTTTAATTGCAGGGTGAAGTAGATAGACCTTATTTTTTTGTGATGGACTTCTTTTTTTTCTGGGAAGTTTTAATAGACTGTTCCTGAGAATATAAAATTTAAATGTGTGTAGCAGTCAGTGTAGCATATTTCAGTCATGTCTGAAGTTTCATTAAAATCACAAGAAGTTTAGGTTTTTTACAGGTGTTCATGAAATGAAAACAGATATAAAATTTGTGTCTGGTTTAAAATTTTATAAGGGAGGTTACACTGAACATTAAGTAGATAATTTTCTAACACCATAAATCATAGTGATGAGGCAGGGGGAGGGGAAGTTGTCAACTGCCTATGCAAAACTAGGGAGATCCATATCAAGTAAGAGGCTTATATCCCTTTCAGAGGTAGGCCAGTCAGGAGAGGTACTGAGAAAATACAGATCACATTTTACACTCTGTGTCTTTGAGTTTAAGGTCATCCAGAATCACGTCAAGTTTCATATTTGGAGCTGAAGTTTGTGAACATCTTGTGAGCTAGCCCTGTCAGAGCCAGTTCTGAAATTCAAATCTGCATAACACCATCCCTGTGCTGCTGTAACCAGGCTAATGAGTCAGCTAAAGCAGGATTAGTTTGCCTAGATGTAGTCTAGTAGATTATCCCTACACAAAAAACCTCATTATTAATACTGCCACTACATCCCAACTTTACACTGCTGCTGTTTCACTGCCCAGCCCAGTACCTTTCCTCATGTGTTGTCCTAGGAAGACAGGAAAATGATAGCTCTGTGGTTTTGATGTTGTACTTGACCTTAACGGCAACTCATATATGCTGAAAAAGTCAGAGAGCTTCTGCATGCAACGAGACAGACAGGAATCTGGAGCAGTATGTCATCTGAGGGTCCTTGGTTATCAGGATAAGGTGTGGGTCTAAAGATATTTCAGACTAGCCATGTGTTCAGTGTGAATTGAGGAGGTCTTTGAAAGAAGACCCCTGAACATCAAAAATACTGAAAGAAGGATTGCCACAGGGCAGAACTTCCTGATAGATAGCAAGCATGCACTGTACATTAGCATTTAAACTCCAGAAAACTAGCAGAAAAGATTAAGCTGAAATCTAAAGCTGGTAAAAGCAAATTTATCTCATTAAACCCCTTAATTTGCTGCCTTCAGAAGATCTGCAGAAGCCTTGAAGAGGATTAGAGAAAGGTCATCAAGATGAGCAGAGTACAGCCATATCAGCAAGGGGTTTTGCAGATGGCATCTCTCTGTCTTGTGAAAAGCTTTTTATACCTTAAAATGATGTTCAGATGGCTTACTGTAGGGGAGGCAGAAAAGTGAACTGGGGTGAATATGCAGGGAACCAGTATAGCATACAAAGCTAAAGACAGAAAAGAGGATCTTGGAGGCTAGAAGGATTTTACAAGGAATATGCTCAGCTTTAAGAAAGCATCCTTATCCTAACATTGCTAACTGGTGATGTTTGGCACTGCCTCTCTCTTAGTAACAGAGGCACCTGTCCATTCAGCTTGCAGGGCAAAGCTTAACAGTCTGAACTTTTATCAGGTATAATACACAATACAGAAAATGTCTCATCTTGCAACTTTTAAAAAGAATTAAAGAGCTTCTGAGAGGATGGATGCATGATTTCAAGAGCAACATAACCCCTGTAGGAAAAGGATGAATATCAGCTGAGCAGGGTGGAAAAGGTTCTGTACTGGAAAACTTTTAAATGACAATATTTTACTATTCTATCAGGAAAGAACCAAATGTTGCTAGCTTCTAAAGAGCCAAGCTAAGGCAGTACTGTTTGGAGATGTTAAAGCACCTGGTTCAAGTCCCTGTCTCAGTGTGTTTTCCCCTAAAACTCATTTTGATATACATCCACCACAACAGACTCTGTAAGCTCTCCTGGGCAGGGAATCGGTTTTCATCTAGTTTATAAAGCCTGGGTTTGCATTTGTGGCAGGAGGAGTAGCAGTCATTTAAAGCAGGGGACCCTCCAGGTCCTGCTGGTGAGATTGGGCAGGCAAATAGAGATTTTTGGCAAAGGAAGATAAAGCTGTTTCAATACGTGTGAAATAAGCAGGTTTTTCAAAGTGCACAGCTTGGTATGAAAGAAGGTGCAAATCATGTAGCAAATTACAGAAAGTCCTCAAAATAAGTTCCTAGGTGTTATCTTGCAGACCTTTAATGTTAATTTGCTGACCCAACTGTCAGAAAACTATTTCTATCATCAATGTCAGGTCTGCAGTCATTCCTATTTGGTCCAGTTATTTTCCTCTTTCCCTCTTCTTTAAGTGTCAGTTAGTTGTGAGATTCTTAAATACAGCTTGCAACCAAATGTTATTTATGCTTCTTTTCTTAGCTGTATCTAGTAACTGCTAATTAAGTCTTTTGTAGCATGACTCTGAACTAATTAGGGTTAATTGAGCCTGCTTGTGCATTAGCTACTCCAGGACTTGTCCTGATAATCAGGAGTTCTGAGTGCATGGTATATTTCTGAGATTAGCTACCTTAAATTCCTGTTCTCTGCTGGTTTTTCTGGCCTTTTGGATTACTCTGATAGTAAACATGAGTATCCCTTTTCAGCTGTCTTATTTCCTGTGGAAGAAATTAATTACTGGTCAGTCACTGACTGACTTGTGAGATTCTAAAGAGGCTCTCAAAGATGCTTTGTTTTAATAAGGTAAGGCTGGCACCTGAGCTCTCTTGTCTGCTGAAGGTGTTGCAGCTGTAACTCCAAGCCACAGACAGCCACTGCAGTGCCAGTCGAGGTCACACATCTTGAAACACGGCTTTGTGTCAGCTGCATCCTGTGGCAAAGCCTGTGTTTTCCTGAGCATGTGGCATTTCCTAAGCACAGTGCTGTATTAATACAGACATGACAATAGAGGAAACAAACATTTGGGTTCAAATGTTCCTCATGCTGTCAGGATTTTGAAGGGCTTTTGTCCCTCCTTGCCAGTGGGAGGCTTCCTCAGTTGTGATAGTGAAACCTCAACAGTTAACAAATACATGAAATTTCAGAATTCCCATTTTAGAGTGAGAACTCATGGAAGATACTGTAGTAGCCCTTTAAGCAGCATGATGTATATGAATATTCATTCTTTTGCCTTTAATTACATACATTTAGTGCAAGGCAAGTGTTTTTACTCTCACTTCAGCTTTTTTGATACAAATGTAGATACAGCTGCTCAACTTCCTTGAATTAGAGCAATACCTTTTTTTTCTGCCTTTCTCCCTGTTGGAACTGCAAATATTCTTTCTTTTCTTTTTGCATGTTAAATCTGGAACTATGTGGTTAGTTAAAAGTATTGCATATGTATTAGGTTTTCTGAAACCGTCTCTGCTTACAGGCTTCTGAGCATGATTTGTTTATTATTTGGATAAACCAGGGTAAAAGTACTGATTTCAAAAGTGTTGTGCTGATCAAAACAGTGTCAAGTTGGCCATGTGTGTCTGTGTTTTCTGTGTCCATCTGTACATATGTGCCTTGTAAATAGCTGCATAGTGATCCACAGACAGAGTCACTTAGGCAGTCAGCTCATGCCTGGGTGTAGGTGCTCGCCTAGCTGTGTGTGGCTGCATTAATTCTGAGAGGCTGTAGGAACATAAAGATCTGGGAAATAGGAGCTATGAGGAAAGATCACCAGCTGCTTAGCAAAAGCTCATGCAGGTGACTGGGAAGGAACACCCTGTTAATTTGATTATTTTCCATTCCTTTCCTTCACCTAACTGTTTTTCATCTATTTTGGCCTGCTTTCCCTGTTTTGATGATAAACTTCCTTGAGCTAGACTCCACTCCAGTTAAAATTACCTGGTTTGCAGCATTTGCCTCTTTGAATCCAGAAAAATGGCAAACACATGCCTGGGAACTGTTAGAGTAATGATGAGGAGAGAAGTGAGCTCCACACAAGAACAGAAAGTGTGAGCAGCTCTGCAACAATCAGGAAACCAGTCAGAAAGCTGATTTATACAGAGGTGAAAGGGTATGTACAGGAGGCAATCATCTTCCCAGTACATCTGCAACCTTCATAAAAAGAATTTAAGCACTGAAGCTATTTAGATTAACTACTCTGTTTTTTCTCCTAAAATACATTCAGCATCCTGCCCCAGTGGGAGTAGCAGAAAATCATTATCTGTTATCACAGAGATTTAAATTAAGACTTTTTGGGGGTTTTTTTTGTAAAACTCAACTTCTAAAACAAAATCCCAGAGAAGTGGAATTAATTGCTGGATCTGCATTGCATCACCCAAGAGACATGGTTTTATTTCTGTGTCACAGCAGAAAGTGCTTCATCAGTAGGAATTCATGTAGAGGAAAACCAAACATGTCCCACTTATTGAACACAACTATGTCCAGGATGTTTAATTATTTTTTGATTAATTCATTTAACATTAAAGAAGTCAAGGACTGCAGCATATTCAGCACTAAGGTTTGCTACCTGTATGTACCTCCAGCTCTTCTAAGTTAAAGGCACCTTGTGGTTTTTACTTGCAGCTGTTGTAAATGAATTACTATTCTTTTCTAAGCTACCTTCATTACCCTGAGGAAATGCACAGAAACACACTGGAGCTAAGATGATTTGCAGCATCTGTGGTTAAGATTTAATATAATGTACTCTGTTTTCAAGGATAAAACACGGGGGGGGGGGGGTCAGTTGAAACAAGTGTTAGGCATTAGATGAATTACTTGGACATCTTTCAGCTAAGTAGTATGAGAAGGAATAGGACTCTATTTTTTGTTGGGTTTGTGCATACTTGATGTAAATTTAATATAGATTAAACAGTAGGAAATTGATACATAGTAGGCACTGACATTTACAACTTCATTAACAGGGTATGAGTATGTTTCCTGGTGATATGGTTTCTTGGTAGCAACAACTTTGTCATGTGGTGGTTACCTCGAGCAGGTACCTTTAGCCTCTGCTGTGCAAGGCGATACACAGGCAGATGTTCCACATGCACAGTCTAAGCCTCACCCTTCCCCCTCAGTGCTGTTTCTTCTTCTATGAAGTGCTGCATCTCATTTATAAATGTACAGTACAGCTGCTTGCTTGTACACTACTTTCTGTCAAGAAAATAAAAGGCAAACATGAACTATGACCTGAAAAAATAACAGCTCAACTGCTGGTGCTGGTGAGGAGATGCACTCTGTCAGCTGACCGTATCTCCAGCTCTGCTTTCTGGTGCTTTGCTGGAGTTCACCCTTCAGAGAAGATTGTGAAAAGGACAATATATTACTGACAAACCTTGAGAGAATGGTAGGAAACATCATGCCAGCTGTTAAGAGTAAATGAGCAAAACTGTGAGTCTTGTCAAGTCCTCTTGCTGTTTCACAGCATAAAACTCACCTCATTTATCAGAGGAGCATGTTACCAGAGGAGCATGTTACCACAGTACTCCTGTGTGAATAGCATTCAGTGCTGCTCTCATCAATTTTTTGGTGTAAAACTACAATTTGTTAATCCCTCCCTTATGCATTTGAAATTTACAGTGAAATTTCTGTTTGCTGCTGATGTACTTCATTAATCAAACTGGTGAGGATTTCAATGCATATATTACAAGTATTGGGTTGAATTTGGTTCTCACTGACATTCTCAAGCCTGGAGCAATTTTAAAAAGGTTAATGAACAAAATAAATAAGAGAGAAGGTCTAGCAATATTCAACCTAATTCAGTTCAAGTGTTTTGGGGTAACCTAAATAAAGATGAGTGTATCCAAGATACCCACAAATATTAGTAGTAATAGGGATCAAAACTTCATGGCTTAGCCTGAGCCATGGGACTGGTGCTTCTCATTTCCCTTTAGCATTAGAGAAGTGTAAGTTCTTATAGGTTTGTGCATTCTCTCTAGACCAAGGAGAGGATCTAAACAAATAGTGAAAGAATGTGTCTACATGGCATGGGAACGTAAGTTGTCAGCTCCATAAAAAGCATTATAGAAGCATAACATACATGCTTGGAACAACTGTATTAACATGCCACTTATAAAAGTGTTAATAACCAGTGCAAGATTGGTGACAAAGTGCTGTAGCAATGCTTAATTGATGCCAGTCTCACAAAGTTTGGAATAGCTCACAGCATAAGCAATAGCTTTTGCAGTACTTGATTGATTGACCTCCTTCTAGGTGTGGAGGGAGATCAAACCTCAGCTGGAGAGGACAGGGATGCCTATTGTGCCAAAACACCAATGAAAAAGAAATGCTTACTGGAAAGTAATCATTCAGATCTGCTCACTTCCAACATAATTGAAAAGCACCTTCACATTGTGAAAAAAGCTGCAAAACTTGTGTTGAGGGGGAGCAAGTAAAGTAGAATACACAGAAGGTAAGTATCAATCCATCTATTCATTCTGCTTACACATTAAAGCAAGCCAGAAGGTCAGGTTTCAGTCTAGAAAGAAGATTTTTAGGTGGCTGTGGAGTGTGTTCAGTCTGAAGTTGACAGAGAGGGAAATGAGAGATTACAGAGATGAAATGAACTGCCCATACCAGCTCAGCTGCAGCACTGCTGTTAATACTAGTTCATAGGTGCCAGAGAGAAAAACTGGAGGAAAGGTGGGTAACCTCACCTCAGCTCCTCTTAGCATGTGCTTTACAAGAACAGAGATCATATAATATCTGCAGCATCACTTTTCTTTGGAGCAGACCACTAACAACAATGAGGAGCTCAATCTGCCTACAAAGCTGTTAATTTTATTCCTCCTTGGAGACTTCTAGACTCTGGCTGTGTGTTCTTCCACAGCTTTTGATCCTGTTGTGATAAAGTAATTCTTTGCTGAGCATGACAGATGCCTTCATCATGATCCCTTTAAAGAGGAGAGAAGAACTCCAAGTTGTATGCTTTTAAACGTGTCACTTCTCATGTCATCAGCTCTGCTTAAAGCCAATAAGTTGTTAATAATTTAGCATGCAGTTACAGAAGCAAGCAAAGTCATGCTTTGATCAAAACAGGTAACACAAAAGAATGGGGTGTTCTGCTTGGTAAGCTAAGGGACAAAAGTTAACACTTGACACTGTAACTGGACTGAAATTGCACTGCACTGGGAAGTTATCTTCAGAATTCAGTGATAAAGCTCCAATGCTTCCCATATCAAATCCTTTACAGGGATTTGCATGCTTGTTCATTGAGGAACGTGTCTTTAACTCAAGAGGCTGAAGTTAAGGATTGCTAAATCCTAAAACTGTTTAATTTGATTTAGACACTCTTAGTGCCTATACCCACACATTCTTAAGCCTTTCTGCAGTTGGAAAATGTTTAGACATTTAACTTTGGGAGTGGAGGAACAGTAGTTGCCTAGTTTTAATTTGCATTTGTGTGTCGCCAAGCACAACAGAAACTTGATTTGTAGGGCAAAGTAGGTTTGTTTCTTTCACTGTTTCTTTACAAACATTGTTATCCAGGATCTGTAACTAAACATGCATGCTTTTGAGGGTGGAGAAGCATGCTTACTGCTATGTGAGACAGAAATGTTAGACGAAGAAACCACTACATATGTTGCCTTCCTTTTGTTGGAAGAGGATTTTAGTTTCCCATGTAAATATGGCAGCCTAGTATTAGAACTTAATTTATAAATCATAGGTGGTCTTTGTTGTTGTTGTTGTTGTCTATTCCCCCTCCCCACCTCCTCACTAAATGCTTAAGTATTTAAAATATTCACCATTAGTACTCAGAAAAATTAATCAAACTGTCAGGCTGCAGACCAGACGCTGCAGAGAATACACAGTGGTGTGTCATGGTTACTTAGCAACTGTAGCTGAAGAGGTTAAGGTAGAAAATACTGTCACTTTCCTGTTTGAGATTTCCTTTCCCCCCCTCCTTTGTGTACATATTTCCCCCCCCCCAACAGATAAAGTCTTTTGTATGTTTTAAAGATTTTATGTTCTAGCTCTCCAAAGAACCTACTCTTTCTGTAGCCCAATTGGAATTAAATGATGAACTCTAAGGGTTTGAGGGTAGCTCGTATCAAGAGCAGGAGATGTTAACATAGAACCTATGTGAAACATTTCACACTGTTGAATGGGAAACTGTTTAATTTTACTGTAATTTCTTTTTCCTTACAAACTGAGATGGGTAGGGCTAAGTGTATTATCGAAGCAATGCTCTACCATGGTGGCAATGGAAGTGGGAACTGTTTCACACTCATTATTGGTAGTAATACTTACTGCCCTGATAAGGAAATTGAGTTTCCTTACTAGGAAGAAATAGGTGACCCCTTATAGCTGCATTCTGCTGGCAGATTTGCCTCTGGCAGGAGGTTAAAAATAATAGCAGTTCTGAAATTTTTATGAAAGCTTCAGGGTGTTACTTTAACATCAGCAGCTATAACACAAACAAGCCTTAAGTCCTGCAGCTTATAAAATGATAACGAGAAAAGGATCCAGAATTTCTGTTGTGTTCAAGAAGGGCACATGTCTGAATGGATGTATAGGCACATGGATGTGCATATGCAGTATACACAAGGGGAACCTCTGTGGAAGGAGTAGAAAGATTGCCAGGAACTGAATGTAGGCATTGGGGCCATTCAGTATTACTAATCTTTAGCTCTTTGGTTTTGTGTTATACAAAATGTTTATTGGTCTAGGTCTTAGGAGGCAAAGAAAATTGGGATCCTCTTCTGCTACCTTCTTGTTACAGGATGGTGCTGCATAGCCAGTGTTGTGTGCTAGTAGAGTGTTTGTCACACTATGCAGCACTGATTGGGGGCTGAAACAGAAGTGTCTGAAATTACCATGCCTTTGTTCTTCTGACAACACAGCTGGCATTCTAGAGATCTCTGAACATGCTACAAAATTAGCATCTTTTGTACAGGTAGAGGAAAAAGATAGGTGATGTTGCTTTAAGCTGAAGTCTCAGAGCCAAGCTGGAAAGAAGTGTCCAGGGAAGCTGAACCTCCAGTTTGCTGTTCTCAGTGGAACAGGCAACAATGGTCAGTTGGAGAATGGGAAGGTAGCTAGGTCATAGTTTTGTGCTAGTTTTTTTTGTGTCTGTTGTTATGTCCTGTGAATGTCAATGAGGAAAAAGGCATTAGTCATTTAGCTGTAAATTCAGTGAGCTGGACCAGCAATGCTGTTGAGGAGCCAGCTGTTACTGTGGCAGGCACAGAACAGATTGGTATCACTGACCAGCATTCAAATTCTGGATGGCATTTACTAGAAGTTTTTGATCTATTTTTCTGGGCCTCACTTTTAACTATGAGAGCAGTGCATGAGGGAAAATGGCCAAATGCTTAGTGCCAGTCACTTCACATCTATGTGTCACTTGACAAAGAGACAACACAGCATCTTCAGGGCATAGGCTGGAGCACTGTCAGTTAGGTTGTTTTTTGAGAGAAGAGAGAGCAGACAGTGCAAACACCCACTAACCCATAGTGTGAGGCCCTTTTCTGTGCATACACCAATAATGACTGTTTCTACATGATGAATGCATCTCCTCATCCAGACTACATGACATGCATGTGCACCTTTATTGAATTTTTACTATTAGTTAGGATTTTGGTTCTGAATATTAGGTTCTCAAATTAAAACATCATGAAATCTTTTCAAATGTCATGTAGGGAACTCGTGTCTTCTATAGTAGCACAGAAAGGCAGACAAGAATGAATGTGTGTGGAAATAAGTTGTCCCACTGCAATCAGTGTGACCACAGAGATGCTTAGAGGTAACAGTTAAGTAAACTGTTAGAGATGAATCAGTGAAGAAGAAATCGAGCCCCTTAAGGACATACAGTCCTGTTTTGGGTTCCAGAAACAGAACAAGCAAACAGTGCAATCAATGCATTCTATAAATATACATTACTTTAACTGCAGTTCTTTTTTTTCTCTCTTTTTGCCTTGAAAAGAACTGGGAACAAAGAAAAAAGCAGAATTCAAAGTAATAATTCTGAAACACTGGAGATGTTACAGTTGAAAGTGTGTGAGTCTTTGGAATATGGTCTGATTTGATTACTAGACATGTCCAGTTCTCTCAAATACTGATCCTAATGGAAATGATAGTTAGGCTAGAGTGGCCTTTCTGGGCAGAAGGGATAAGGTGTGTGTGTGCTACATTCAAAAACTCTAAGGTAAACTTTGGGATATTTGGCTTTTAAGGAGAAAATGGGAACATGTGAGATCTGGACAGCTACATTGTAGGCATTTTTTTTATAGTAACCTTTTAAGGTGCCAACAGTGTGCCCAAGCTCTCCTTCCACTGCAGATAGCAAAAGCAGTCCCTAAAGGTGGCTTTGCTTTATTTATTGTTTGTAGGATTTTTATATCCTGGTGTTACATCTTGTGGTTCCATTGATTTTTATGGGTTGTGTAATTTAACTGCCTATTGATTCATTTGCTTTCTAGAGCTCTACATCTGTTTCTGTAATCACCCAGCTTTGGGGTGGGGGTGAGAGAGAGATGAGGAAGAATGATGAAATCCACCATGTCTCTTCTTGCTACATTTGTTAACCAGTTGCTCTTCCACCCCTACCCTTGCTTGTTTTATGCATTGCATTTAGTTCTTTTTAGTAACTAATGATGATCACTGCTTCACTGGTTGCTCTTTCACTGTGTCAATCCAGATGAAACAGAACAAGTGGCAGCAAACTGTGGCAGGGAGCCATGATCATCAGGTACCTTCTGTTTCTCTTGTACTACCACTTTAAGGAAAATAGTTTTTTCTACAGGCATTACATGACTGCTGGTGGGAACCCACATATTCCTCAAATTTGGGCAAGAAATCCTGAACAGCTGGCTACTGATGTCACTGTCCATGCAGGCAGTAGTTTGGTTGCTCTGTAGCCCGTGGGGGTGTGCCTTGCCAATACATACTTTTGTAGTCTGATGTGTCTGATGCTACTTGTCAGGGAGCCCCCCAGAACCTCTCCTGATTTCCCCACTGCTCAGGAAGCAAATGAAGTAGCAGATAGACCATGGAAGGAGGTCTCAGCCAAATCCTACAAGGTTCATGGCACTTCAGAAATTGAGAGCCTTGTGTGATTCATCCATCTCAGAAGCTGACAATAGTAAGCATGATGCTATTTGCAATTGTAAAGAAGCAGAACTGGTGAAAGCTGTACAGAGCAGCAGACAGCTGCTGGGCAGAATAGGGCAATGGGGATGCTTTTTATGAACAGGGCAATGAGATAGAGGCAGCATCCTTGAGAAGCCTGGGTAGAGCTGATGACTTCAGATGCTTCCCTGCTCATCTGAAGAGCGTGCAGAGAAAATTCTCCAACCCTCTTCATCAGTGCTCAGCATTCACTCACTTCATGAGAACAGTTTCTAATGTATGAGGCTGTGTATGAACTATGGGGCATATGATGCAAAGGATGTTATGTTTGTCTGGCCATGATTGTTGTGCTGCTGGTACCTCACTGCAGTACAACACTTCAGAGTAACCTTGCTGTGAAAGCCAAGTGTAGGATGGAGTTTTCTTATTTCTTACTAGTGCAGGCTGAAAGGATTACAACTAAAATGTATCACATCGTGGCAGTAAGCTCTTAACTGTTAAAAACAAGTATAAAAACCATTTGGATAACTTCAGGTGATTTCCAAGAGCAAAATGATTCATTTTACAGGGGTGTTCAGGCAGCTCACTTTTAAACCAAGAAAAGAGTTATTCTAAATGATGAAGGTTTTTAAAAGGTGATTAAAGAAGTGAGCATAAAAGAGAACATTCTGAAGTATTTAATGAGTCAAGATAAAGCCCTGTCTGTGTCTTTTGATTACTTTTTTTACTATCTGTCAGTGTGACATGACCACAGATCAATTCCCCATCACCCTCCCCTTACACACCCTCCCCTCGATTTCACTCCTGCCTGTCATGGTTTGTGGTTATGGGTGGTACAGGAAAATGCTGTATATAAAAATGAGAAACTGCTCTTGTGGAAAAAATATCTGTGCTGACTCCTTGTGAAACTGGGGCATTCTGCAATCTTCCACTGTGCACTGAAAACAAAGAAGGAAGGAGGCAGAATGGCTTAAAATGGTGGCATATTCAAGTGGCACAAGGAAACCAAGAAAACGGTTGTCATTCCATCACTTGTATACTCATCCAACTCTTTGCTTGAACTTTATATTTGGGTAAACGTTGCATTTCTTGAACTTCTTTGGTCTGATTCTGCTTTTCATATAGGCACAGTTCCACTCTTTCAAAGGGAATAGGAGCCATATATGCTTTCTGAAATATAAGTTCACGTAACAGAAATTTAAGTGTTCAAATGTTTTCCCAAGTGTAGTTTTTAGTAGCTTGGCTGTTGAGATGCCATCTCTATTAGAAGAGGCAAATTCAGATTAACAAACTGGCCATTAGACTACAGATGTTAGCTCATTGTTTGAATAATGAGAGTGATTCCTTTGGCCATACTTAATCTGGTGGGCCAAGTTTCTCCCCCTCCCTTTTATGGTGCAGATATGTAGAATAGCAATTGCATCCTGGGCAACACGTTGTTGCATTACAGCAGTTAGCAACTAGCAAAATATTTGTAGGAGTTTGTAGTTCTCTCAGATAATATGCAGCCTGTATGATGGATGATTAATATGTTTACAGAAGAAAGAATTACTTCAATGAGTTTTAAAATATGCTTTTTAACTTTAAGCATGTGTTTTAAATGCTTTCTCCCCCTGAGAGCTTTACAGTTTACCTAGGAGAAGGAAAGTCAGTTATATATTCATGCACAAAGGTTTGCCCATCCAGTAACATAAATAATATATTAGAACCCCCTGGGTGATCACGAAAAAAATTAGATGGTGCCATCATTGTAGATAGCATCATCTAAACACCAGCTTAGCATTACCTTTAAGAAATCTGAGCACCTCCTAGAAGTTTGGAAAAGAGTCTGGAATGCAAATGTCAGCGGCTGGTAAAAGAGAATTTATTCTAGTGCAGTGATTAAATGGTGTAAGGACATCATGTTCTAAGCCTGAAGAAGACATTGCAGCTCATTGTGGGCCTGTTTGCTCTATTTATTTGTTGAGGGGTTTTTTTAGTTAAAAAAAAGAGCATTGCTTGCACTCAATTTGCAACAGATTATCACAAAATGTTTTTATCCTCTGAAGACTTTCTGACAAGAGAAGGGAAAGAAAATCATTGTTTAAGCATTTCCTGACTGTTAAATGGTTTGGAGGTGTTATTATTGATGTGATTTTTATTGGAGCTCTTTTCCCAAACAAGTTCTCGGTGGCAGTCCACTAGAGTGCAGTTAATTCATTAGAAAAGGAAGAACTCGAGTTAAATGCATTATAGATGAACTGTTTGTATGTAATAAGGTCAATTCATACAGGGCAAATATACTCTCATGGTTATTAGTATTTGTTACAACATCTTAGCAACACATGCATTTGCTTTACCTGAGTTTCAGACTATTTCTGCATAGATACTCACTGACTGCTTAAAATCCCTGTTTAAATCTGCAGGTGATGCTGTGGCTATCATTAATGGCTAAATAGAAGTGTGGGTTCATATAGAGTTTTCTATTCAAAGACCACAGAATCACAGGATGTTAGGAGTTGGAAGGGACCTTGAAAGATCATCTAGTCCAACCCCCCTGCCACAGCAGGATTCCCTAGACCAGGTCACACAGAAACTCGTCCAGACGGGTTTTGAATCTCTCCAGAGAAGGAGACTCCTCAACCTCTCTGGGCAGTCTGTGCCAGTGCTCTGGCACCTCAACTGGGAAAACATTTCTTCATGTATTCACACAGAAACTCTTTTGCTTCAGCTTACAGCCATTGCCTCTTGTCCTCTCACTGGGCTTCACTGAGAAGAGCCTGACCCCATCCTCCCGACACACACCCTTCACATTACTTAAAAGCATAGATGAGGTCACCGCTTAGTCTCCTCTTCTCCAAGATAAAGAGACCCAGCTCCCTCAGCCTTTCCTCA
>VWZX01011013.1:983457-1059675 GCA_013399015.1 Galbula dea | reverse complement strand
CTGAATGGCAGCACAACCCTCTGGTGTGTCAGCCACTCCACCCAGTTTAGTGTCAGCAGCAAATTTGCTGACAGTGTACTCTCTTCCCTCAGCCAGGTCATTAATGAATAGATTGAAAAGTACTGGTCCCAGTACTGACCCCTGAGGGACTCCACTAGACACAGGCCTCCAACTAGACTCCATCCCATTGACCACCACTCTCTGGCTTCTGTCCTTCAACCAGTTCACAATCCACCTCACTACCCAATCAGCCAGACCACACTTGCTCACTTTAGCTGCAAGGATGCTGTGGGAGACAGTGCCAAATGCTTTACTGAAATCAAGATAAACCACATCCACTGCCCTACCCTCATCTATCCACCCAGTTATGTCCTCATAAAAGGCTATCAGGTTGGTCAAACATGACTCCCCCTTGGTAAACCCATGCTGACTGCTCCCTTATCCTTGCTATGCCTAGAGACAGAGTGGAGGATAAAGTGTTCCATCACCTTTCGAGGGATGGAGGTGAGGCTGACTGGTCTAGAGTTACCCAATAGATACTACAAAGGCAGTGATGCTGAGGTAGATGAGCATTTACTTTACATCAAGGATTAAGCTTCAGGTTTCCACAGCCTTTTTTTAAAAAAACAAAACAAAACAAAACAAAAACAACCCAGAACTGAAATGGAGATGGAAGAGGGATACTCCTCACATGGGCTGTCAGTGACCTTTTTTCAGTGGCATTAGCTATATTTGCTTTCCAAGTTTCCTGGTAAAATGTGAAATGTGTTCAATACTTCTTAGAGTAATAGTCCTAATCATTTTGTCCATACTTCCAAGGAATACCTCTGACCCCATTCAGTTGTGACCTCAGCTGGTGTAAATTGGCAAAGCTCCTTTTGCTTCAGTGAAGCAGTGCTGATTTAGATAGTCTGACCTGTTAGAATGTACCTTACAGGATGCAATTAGGAGGAGGATCTCCAATGCTAGAAATAATGCTTTCTGTATTGTTCTGGGGGGAACAGTAAGTTTAATTAGCTGTTTTGTAAAGAGCTTGAAGAAGGTGAAGTTTTAGAGCAGTGTTAAAGGTCAGCCTGCTGTTTTCCACACCTAATCCCCCTTGGGAGAGGAACCAGAGCAATAGGAAGAGGGGAAATCTGAAAAGAGAAACTGTGAATAGCAGAAATGATTGTGTTTGGGTTTCTCAGTGCACTGCTTGTATGGCTCTTGTTAAATCTGTAGCCATAGTGGTGAATGGCAAGGATTGTTTTTAAGCCACATGAATATCTGGGTTTGGTTCCAAACCAAGCCTTACTGCCATTGTGAGTGACCTGCATCCCTTTGTTCCTTACTTTATGACCTGCACAGTTTTAGCTAGTTCTGAGAATAGCAGTTTCAATGGGGAATTTATGTAGAGGATAGTTAGGGGGATTTTGTGCAGTGGTGGTTTTTTTTGGTGGTGGTTTTTGTTTTGTGTTGTTTTCCTGGGCAGGTTAGCAACCAGCTACTGTAACCAACTTACACTCTGAATGTATAAAAAGTTATTTCTTCAGTAACATGGGAGTGACCATATGGCACTACCAGGTCTGGTAGTACTTTAATTTAATAACCTCTCCAGTAGTGGCTACCATTAACAATTATGTTGCAAAGTGATTTTGTGCACTTTTTAATTAAGACCTGCTTGCAGGAAAAATCCTAACCCTTCAGAGGTCGATTTATGCCTCGAGGCAAGGTCAATTTCTCTTTTCTTAAACTGGTGTAAAGGTAGAATTTTCAGTAGCTTCATTTTGCTTTTTTATCTGTTCAGAATTTTGTTCTCTGATTAGTGCTTCTCAGCAAATAGCAGAGAACAGTTCCTAGATTTTGCAACTTTTCTTTGTTTCTGGTTGACTGCTCTCCCTTGCTCTTGAATAATCAGAACTGGAAATGGAAGTGTCTGATCTACCATTTTCTCATTTGTTTTAACTCAGTCTCTCTTTTATACATACATTTACACACATAAATAGGTCTATTTATGGAAAGGTCACAGTGTTTTTTCATTGGTAATCCTAATGGAGTAATCAATTTGCTGGTAAGAAAAAAAATCTCATGTAGCTTAATAAAGAAGTTGTAAGCCTTTAGTCATCCCTGGATGTGCAAAAATAACTGAACACCACAGTAACACCTACAACAGGTTTGCTTAAACCATTCTGTGAAGCAGAAAACAGAATGCCTTCCTCTTGCTGTGATTTCCACAGCAATTTTGGAATTCCTCAGCAGTGCCTTCTGGCCCTTAGAGATGTCCAGTCATGTACAATGTGCTAGAGTGGAGCTAGCTGCTAAACTAATGCTGATAATCCAGCCCCTTAGAGACTGCTACTATGCTAGTGACGTGTGGATTAATTCCCTATCAGACTCTGCTTCCACAAATGCTGCAAGGTAAAAATCATCTCCAATTACCAGAGCTGTATGAGTACAAAAGCTGAAGAGAAAAAAACAATACTTTTAAAGATGGAGTTTCTTCATAAGCTGAAGAAAATTCTGGAACCAGCATGAATGTACTCTAGCCCAATTATGATACTACAAGACCTGGAGCTGGTTGGCCAGTTTCTTACTGTAAAGCCTGTTGTTTTCTTAATGATTTAGCAGTAGAAGCTTGTGATTGTTGTTGTTGCAGGCTCTCTTTGATTGGGGCATTTGCACAAATGTGACAAACCCATCTACAACAAAATGGGGCTGCAGATGGGATTTCTTGAAAGTGGAAGAACATAAAATGGGGTGACCTAATATCTAGCAGTCTGTGCTTGGGAAAAACACACTTTTAGTTGTGAGACTCAACATGAAAGTAGTTTTTCAGGTGTTTTTTACTTGCAAGGTTTTGTGCCCTGAGAACACGAGTACAAACAGTGCAGACTTAACAGGAACAGCAGATGGTTTTGCAGGTCAGGTCTGCTGGAACAAAGAGTGGCTGCCCAGCACTATACTGGCTAGTTCAAATATTCTGTGCTTTACAACTGTGAAATACTGCAAGATCCTGACAAAAGAAACTGATGCAAAAAGGACAAATTACTGTCAATTATCACAGTGCACATAGGATCAATGCATGGGACTGAGATTCTGATTTTCTGAGTCTGGACTGAGATTCAGATTTCTCTACAAAGTTTTGAAGTGTAGGTGTTGCACAGCTGTGTGCTGAAAGAGTTGTTTGACATAGTATCTCCTAATCTAAATTCCATTATGTATGCAGACTGTATAAATTCATGCAGTTATCTACTGTAAGCCCAGTAAATTGGAAGGTCCAGTGCTAAAAATTATGGGCACTTAAAAAAGTAGAGGATGAAAAAAAGTAGTACAAGTACTTCCTAAAGGATAAGATCCTTTGAACTGTGCTAATTTCAGCCCTAAGAGAGTAATATGGGTTTGGAAAGCTGAGTAGGAATTTGTGATTTAAAGTGCCTGTTGAATTGGAGAGCAAAATTTGTTCAGCCTCTGGACACTCTGACTGAGAGTAAGCATCCATTTGCCTGGCAGAGTGGAAAATACCCATCTCTGAAGAGTTAACATTGTGTATCCTTCAGGGAGTGGGGTCACAGCTGGTGGGGGGCTTTGCTCAAATAAGCCTCTGGCAGCTTCCTGCTCTGCAGGCTTCAATGTTCTGCAGAGCAGGGCAGGCTTGAAAAAAAAAATGTATGAAAAAGTAGCAGTTGGTTTGCAAAGACAGATAAAATTGTTGTTCAGAAAGGGAGCTGCTATTTTCTGTCCAGCTTCTCCAACTGCTAGGTTATCATTCATATTCACTACTTCTCATATAACAATATTGTATTCTCTGAAGGGTTTGATTTTTTTTTTTTTCCTGCTTTAGCTCTCCAAAGTTCAAGTTGCTCCTCTGGAAGTTGCATTTAACCTTTAAGAAACAAGCTGAAGTCTCTGTCTGTGACCTTGAAGGATGAGGGCAGAGAGGGTAAGAAATAATCACTGTGTCTCACTAAAGACACCTTCAGAAATATCTAACAAGGCATTTAATCTAAAATGGGAGAAAAAGACTCTTAATGTAAGTGACAGGATCTGTAAAGGAGCAAAAAAATACCTTGCCACAGTGACTAAAAGTCCCATTTAGGACAACAGATGACAGACACAGGAGCTGGAAAAGTAGTGTCTCTTTTGTCATGTGAATCCATTCCTGAAAAGGATGCCAGAGAAGTGAAGATATGAACAATACAGGTATGGAAGAGAATAGAACCCAGTTCACATGGCAAGATGATCTTTCAGAATAGCTGTACAACTTATCAGTCCTCAGATATGAGGTGATAAAGCTAACAGGAATTGCCATTTTTCTCCTTGCTTCTTTTTTTCATGTTCTTCCTTTTCTGTTGATCATTCAGTGCTGTGGCACAAATAGGGAACATTGCATCTGCTTTTGAAACATCTACATCATTACTGGAGGCAGAATACTGATTATGATGCAATCTCTTTGTCTGCTTTAATGCAGGAAAGTAATTAGGTCTTTGTGAGACTTTGGAGTCTTCTCTGGTGCCCAGACTCTGCAGCTGAATCATAACTCCTACAGTGCTTGGTAGGAGAGGGAATTGGCCATAAGTCATCAACCTTTAGCATCATTACTCTGACAGTAACCTTAAAACAGACCCTACCCACTCTGAGCTGGTTTTAAGTTGTTTAGGAGTCAGGAAGTACAATCCTGGTTTTATAAGCAGGCAACTGAGGCACAAACAAGAGAGACTGATTTTTGTAGTGTCAGAGGAGAAATCTGTACTAGAGCAGAATGCTATCTTTAGGGTCAGATAGTTGAGCTCTACCTGTTAAAGGTCATGCTGTTCAGTCTCCTGTGAATGCTAAGTTCCCCAGTAGCTGGAGGCCCTACGAGTTCATTCATCCTGTCAAAAGCTGCAGTCCTCTTGCCAAAATCTTCTTCCTTTCCACCTGTCACGTTGCCATTCTGCTCAGCTCTGGATGGAGCCAATGAAATCAGGTTTGTTTAGTCAGTCAGTTTGGCACAAATCTGTTGGTGATGCTCCCGTGTTGTATCATCCCTCAGGAGGCTACAGAGTGGGTGGAATCACAGGATCATTGAAGTCAGTAGGGACCTCAGGGGTCAGATGTGGTTAAACAAAAACCATTGCATCTCTTGTGTACATTTGGACAGTGACTGCACAATGTTGCTATTGTTGTGATAACTGCTCTCTGCTTCAGATTCAGCAGAAGAGTTACCTGTTTGCCTGTCACAAACAGGCTGCACCTCTTTGTAGATCTGTAATTGAGTTAGGAAGGTTGCCATAGCAACCAGTGATTAATTAAAGTACTTGAGCATGGTAAGTTTGTAGATGCAGAAAACATTTTCGTGTATAAATAGTGCAATCTGTTTATGCTCAAAGGATTTGCCCATTCCCTCTCCTTCTCCTCTCATCTCAGCTGAGATTTCATTTCTTGTAGGGGTTGATAAATCATTGTGTTATTCCCCATCAAGTGTGTAAATAAGTCTTTGGAGCTAATGTCCACTGAAGATCTAATGAATGCTAAGTGGGCACTGTACTCTTCATGGGAGCCAGTGTTCTCAGGGCTGTGAGGACAGCAAACTGGGTCACTGTCTGGACATACCTTCCCTTAGCCTGTGGTAACATAGCAGGCATAGTGTTGTGGTGTTCTGTCGTAGCAGCTCTGCACTTCCACTCTAACAAACCAAGCCAATAGGTAGCCTTCTGCCAGCCTGTTCCCAGCCCTGCCACAGGCTACGGGTGTGCCCTTGCACAAGGCAGTTGTGATCCCAGCTAACTGTGCTGGCTGTCAGGGGGAAGGAGTGAGAGCAGACCAGGAGCCAGCAGACTGATTACCTTCAAAGATAAGAAGCTGGTGTTGTGTTGTGGTGGGTATATCTTTTAGAAAATACAGTTACTGAACAGAATTAATTCTGTTCTAATCCAAACCATAACATGTGTGAATTCTGCATCTTTTATTGGGCTATTGTCAACAACTGGAAGTTCCTTTTGCTAACATTTAGAAAGGAAAAGAAAGAGGGAGACATTCTAAGAAACAAAGCCTGCTGGTGAGCCATCTCTTCTGGTCTTTGTTTTTCAGACAGAAGTGTACTTTTCTACAGGGAGTGGTTACTCTTCCTTAGCTGTGTTAGAATGCAGTGTAGTGAGCGAGCAGAGCAGGAAGTGTGGACAAGTTGGGGGTGATACTTCCAAGGACAGTCACCAGTCAGACATGAAGAGCTGCAGATTTCATGTGTGATAAGGAAAAGAACTTGGAAGAGCAGGAAAAATGCCTCTTTTTTTGAGCTTGTTAAATTGTTGTTCTTGTAGAAGGATTTTTCCTATCTTCTTGCTGCCAGGTCTATCAACAGGAGAGCTGGTGATTGGCTTGCTCTGTAGGATGATGTTGTTAATTATTAACCCTTCTCCTCCCCAACCAAATTTGCTATTAGCACTGTTTGTACCAAAGCATCACTTCTATTTAATGCAAGGTCAGATTCTGTACTGCCCCACACATCAGGCTGTTGTAGACAGCTGGGCAGCTTTAGCTGTAAGTCACTACCTGGTGAGAAGGGGTCTTGAGTCTTTTTTATTTTCACTCTACATTACTGTCAAAGTTTAAAAGGTACCAGGCCTCAGGGAATTATTTTTCTGCTGCTGTGTTTTTTATGTAAAAGGGCATCTGGAATCTGAATGTAGTAGCAGTTACAGTGGAAGTAACATAAGCACAAGACCTTGTCTGAGCCCTGCCTTTAGGTGTTTATGGACTACATTTTTCAAAGGAGGAACACTACATACAGCAAGACAAGACGTTTCCCCTGTAACTTGCACTTAGAGCTGAAAATGAAATGTTTGGCTCTCAGCAGTGTTCCTCTCAAACCACAGAGATCACTTTGTTTATTGCACTTTCAATGTCAGTGTTGCTCCTCCTGGTTTTCACTCTGAAAGACGATCATTGGCTCTGCTGGACTGAGGAGCAACCTTCCTGTGGATGCTATTTGTGCTCTGATAGGTGTACTCCTTTGCACTAGCAGCTGAGAGATTTTTTGAGAACTTGCTTATACCTTCTTTCTTTGAAGTACTTGGAACCAGACAACATGAGAGACAAGATAGATAGTAAACAAGATAGAGCAGGGAATTGGTCTGTATTTCAGTTACTAAGATGAATCTATCGCTGGCTGAGTTAGAGGAACCCTATAGGTGAAGGACAGTGTAACTGAGAGCCTCATAAAACATTTTAATACAGCTATTTTAATAAAATCTGCCTGGTCAATAGAATTGCCTTTGTCAACTCTTTGCAGAACGAAAGGAACAAAGGCAGAATTGCTGCTGAAAGCTTGTGCTTTATGCAGTCAGCATTGAAATTATGTTCAAACGCCATCAACTTCCATTTTCTCTCTCTGCTCCTGGAATTTTGTTCATCAGAGTCATTATCAAAGCACCAAGCATAAATAAGCTCCTTAGTAAAATGCTCTCAGAATCTAATGTAACAAATTGCTCAGTATCACATAAACAGATGCTCATTTGCAGACTGAAAGCTTCCCCATTGAGAATGAGAGGTGGTGGTGGCTGCAGATGTAGATGGAAGGGTGTTAGGAATCCTGGGCAAAGCAGCAATCACTGGGTGGTTGAGCTGACCCCACCCAACTGGCACTTAAGAATGGTGCAGGGTGTGCAGTCTCCAAACCAGACCTTGTAGCAGTGCTTAAATGAGACCTGTCACTGCTGTTGTAGCCCATAGTAAGCTATCAGCATGCAATGCATTGTGTAACAAGTCAAAAGACATATGAACATGCAACACAGCAGCTACTGCCATTGCTTTTCTGTTCTGGGATCTCTTGGTCTATTGCAAGGAACTGTGTGCAGAGCCTGATGGTGCAGTGATAGAGCAACAGATCTCTTAAATACTGGAGCATTGTGTGGTTGTATGGTGTAGTAAAACCCTGTCTGGGCAGGACAAGCACAGACTGACTAGGGACAATTTTATCTGTATCTCATTAAAGGTTAAGTGCCATGTTGGACAAGTGCAATAGAAGGAAAAATAATCTCCAAGAAGACAGGAGAGTTCCAGAAACAAGAGGGGAGTGGTTAGTGGCACAGGAATAGCCTCAGACTGGTCAAATATCTTCAGGCTGGAAAACTTTTGAGCATGTTTAGTGTTTCTTCACATTATTCCTCATTTACTCTTTTATGCTGCAAACTTTAGGTATTCAACTGTCCAGGTAGAAATTCCTGAATGAAACCTGCTGCCATATATGTGATGTGTTCTTAGCATAATCTTTTTCATACCTATCTCTGTGCATTTTCATGTATTGAAAGAGTGCAGATTTCGCTTTCTAAGCACTGTTCCAATCCTTCCTATTATTTAGTCATTTTGTCATTATGTAGTCAAATGCACTGGGGACTTCTAAATGATGTGTAAAATGAACATCTGTCCATTGGCAGGATTGGCACATCTGGATCCATTAATTTTTCATTATTTCCCGTTGTTGGAGGTCAGATGTTCACAATGTGGTAATGTGTAAGAGTTTCCACTGATGTATTTGTTGTCTCTGGAGCAGATAATTCTACTTAAAGTATTTAAAAACTCCCAAACAAACTGTGAGAGTTTACTAGAAAATTTACATTACATTTCTAATGATCTAATTAATAATTTCTAATGATCTAATTTACATTTCTAATGATCTTTCTTTTAAAAAACCCCCAAGAATCCTGCAGTACTTGTCCAAACAGCAACCCATTTATGACTTCACAGTTTTGGGCAACTTTGGATTCCTTTTAATTGTTATCTCTGCTGTTTCATAGGTGGGTATCTGGGGGTGTGCTATGCCAGTCTTCTCTCCTGGTGTATTTCTCTTCCTCCCTGTTCTGTGTGAGGGAGTTGCTTGCTTGTTAGCATTAAGAGCAGTTTGGAGCTGGAATAGCAAAGTCCACCTTAGGTATAGCAAATACACAAGGCTAGTAGCCTGTAAGGTTAACTATTTCTCTTTTTGTCAGCTGTGCTAACACCTATTTGGTAACAACTGATAGGTGCCCTGATACCCTAAAAATAGGGACTTTGTGGAGTTCTCTCAGGGTAGAGTTATGCTCTATCTAAGAATGATCAATGAGCCTTGTAGTTATGCACCTCACTTCCCACTTTCAGTGCTTTGATTTCAGAAGCTTTCCAATAGCTCAAGAATTAGCACTGGTCACAGCAGTCTCTGCCATTCCCTCCCGTGGCCATGGTGCTGCATTATGGAGTTGTTAAAGGCTGGATTGGTCTCTCCCCGTGTGCCTAGGCAAAGAAAATGTCATACAAAGGTCACCCTGCATTGGAGTGCTTCACTGAAATACAGGCTGAATTTCAATGGGGTACCTTGTTGAAGGAAAAAATTAAGGAAGGAAGAAAGAAAAAGAAGTTCATGTTAATTTTCTTGGCATTTGCTGTGTGTTCAGCAGCATTGCCTCAGGCTGGCCTCGGTGTCTGGACTGTGAGTAGGAAGATAGAGTCTGCAAAGTTGAACATGTTCCTAGATTGTTTACTCATTTCACCTAGAGGAACATCCAAGGACGAGGAAGGGACAAAGACAGAAGAGACCTGTCTGACTCTCTGTGGGACAGTGAGCAAAAGTTTTACCTGAATTTAATGGGGAGGGAGAGGTAGGATTTCCAAAATACAGGGGGAATCCTTTCTGTGTTCACTACCTTCTTTAGCCTTGTAGTTGACTCAATAAATTGTGAATTTTCTGTTTTCATTTCTGATTTCCTTTTCCCATTTTAAGGCCCAAAGGATTGGTCTATGATTTGAATGATTGATTGATCTAGATTTGAATACATCATAACCACATCAGGAATGCTTATTTGACATCTAAAGCCAGGTCTTAATTTCTTATGTTAGGTACTGGATGACAAACTGCATTAGTTTGGATTGTACATGTCAAAATGCAGGCTGATATTTCTAACTCTGTTATGCATTGGAGCTTTGGGTAACTGCAGCTTGTGATTATCTGCAAGTCCACTATCAGTCCAACTTCATACTGAAATCAGAGCAAAAATACATTTAGAGGCAGTGTTTCTGGGGGAGGATTTTTACCACATATATTGCTAAGAGCCTCGAGGTTGAATCAGAGATTTGGTTCTGTACAGCTGTTCATTTAGCACTTGAGATTTAATGATGAGCTTGGTCCTGTGCGAGAGAAATGAATTTATTACATCTTCTTGGCAACTCCTCACTCAGTTCTTCTCCATTTCCCTTTTATCCCAACCTCTCTGCCAGATGTCAGCCTAATTCAGCAATAACAATCCCTGCTGGGGAGACTTGAAGTGGTAAATGTTTCTGAGAGCAGAAATGGTGCATTCCTGTTCTTGTGTACAAACAGGAGCACTGCTTCTTGTTCCAGGACCCAGAGATTTTCTTTGTTCCTTGGCATTTGGAATAGTTAAGGAAATAGCTCTCCTGCCTCCTACCCTACACCTTGGCCCAACTTTTGTCTACAAGTCCATCATAATAGGCATTCATGGGTATTTCTTAGGAGCTGTAAGGGGCAGAATTTAGGAAATGGAGAGTAAGTGTGCAGCCATTAAGCTTTTGATCTCTGCAAAGGCATGGAAGCAACAGCCATTTGGAAAAATGAGGAGGCTGTGCATTGCTGACTCTGTTCAGGTTTCAGTTTGTAAACAGCAGGAGGAAGTTTGCTTATCACAAATGTTCAGTTCACACCAGACTTGTGTTATTTCTGCTGGGAAATCTAAGAGGTGAACTGAGCCAGTGTTTCCACAGCGTTGCAACGTGATGAGACTAAATGGCAGAACACTTGCACTGTTGAATATTTAAATGGGTGTCAACTACTTGCTGCTTTGGGAAAGGAAAAAGAAAATCCCTCACCATGTTTTATGTTGCTTTTCCTTGTGGCAGTGACACAAACTGGATATAAAAAATATACAGGAACCTAGAGCAGAGAGATGGTTTGGTCAGGGGCTCTTTGTGGGAGTATTTTGCCTGTTAGTCACCAGCTCAAATCTTGTCCAATTGCTGATATAAATAACCTATAATAGGTGGTTTGTAGCTTGTGGTACATTAAGTTGTGTGGAATGGGTCTTGATGCATTTTTCTCTGAACACATCTGCCCACTTGGGGCACTGCAGCAAGGCTCTCAGAAGTCATGGGTTTGTTGCCTTTTCTTTAACTTGACTCAAGTCCATTTAGAATAAAAAAAGCAAACTTTACATATTTAAACAAAGGAAAATACAGCAACTTTGAGACTATGAAACTATGAGACCTGCTCAGCAGCTGGTTGTTACCTTTATAGATGGCTTGAGGGAATCCTGTTTGATTTGTCATGGCATCCAAAATATGTTTTACAGTGCCAAAGCTCCTTGCAAATTCGTACCCAATGTGTGCATGCATGTGCTCCTATGTACTTGCAGTTCAGGTTTAAGCCATAATCTGCAGCCACCTTAAAGACAACAGCAGAAATAAGCAGATGCAATTTGTTACTCTTGCACTGCTGACAAGAGAACTGTGGAATGCTGTGGGCAAAGACAGCAGCCAGCTTACTTCTGCCAGCTGTTCTGTGTCTTGAGGGATGTGGTGGTTCACTGAGTTGACTCAGCTTAAGCCATTTGGCGCTATATCTGATTCTTTCCTCAGATGCAGACATTTAATAACCACACTGGAGGTTGTGTTCTTAGTGTTGTGCTCACCCTATAGCATCATAGCACTTTCCTGTGCAGGGAAATACCTCTGCACCTTCACCCCACAGCAGTCGCCTGCGTTTGTTCCCTGTGCTCACTCACCATGCCACTGAGGAACTAAGACAAGGGAAGAGCTCTGAGCAGCAGTGGCATTTGGAGAATGCTGACAGGCAAGTTGGAGATACTGGAGAATAAGGACACTAACAGATAGGATTGAAAGAACATTTTAGACTCATGAATAGTTCATGTTGACACAGGAAGGTCTGAGGCTTGATGTCTCAGGTTCTAGGTGCTGGGTCAGTCACACAGAGTAATGTGCAGTATATTAACTTAGGTATCAACCAGAAGAAAGAGAAGAAGCTGTAACCTCTGCTGCCTACATCAGGATTCTTCATATTAATACTCTATTCCTGTCCTCCCTCTGCGATCTGTCTGCTGCTAGTCCTAGTAGCTCAGCCTGAGTGTGATACTGCTTCTTGAAGTTGCTCCAAGTCAGAGAAAAAAGATCTACTCATGTATGGACACTTTTTCAACACTTCCAAAAGGAGGTAGACTATTCAAGAAGAATTGCTTTCTATGTGTCTAGAGGGAAGCATACAAGTAAGATCTGACTTTGAATCGCTGATTTTCCAGGATTGTACTGTTGCTGGTAGACTGAAATACTTTTCTTTGTAGCATGCTATTAAATAATATGCAAGCTAATTGCAGTAAATAGGATGGTGTGAGCACACTGACATTGCTGAAGTTAATGACCCAAGTCATTACCATTTAACTTACCTTTTGAAGTTCACTCGGTTGGATTAATTGCAATACTGGAAAATGCTGAGTGCATTTGTTCCAGAGGTCTTGCAGCAGTGTCCTAACTGAAACTGAAATGATGAAACAGCACCTGCTGAGAACCTGCAATTTGCCAGGAGGTTGTCTGATTTTTTCCTGTAGCTTCTGTAGTGTGCAACTACAGTAGGTAATTAAGAGAAGTAAGGTTCTGTGTAATTTTTGCCATAAAGTTAGTGTTCTTTTTGTTTGCAGATTTATTTGTTTTTCTCCTAGAGAAGCATATATCCTTCCCTCCCCTAAATGTGTGATGTTTTATTTGTTCTTGTAAAGGGATAGGACTCAGAAGAAGGGAGTTCTGTTGCTAGTTGTAACAGATACTTCCATTGTGACCTTGGCAACTCATTTTTATATCTTCCTGTTTGAGATCACTGTCTGTAAAGAGATGAGTGGTAACTAGCTGTCTAAAATATTTGAATGAGCCTTGGTATGGCCTATTCTGAGCAATTCTGAATGCTTTGTATCCTTTAAAGTGTTTATCTTACAAGCTCACCCGTGATACTCCTTTTTTGCAGAGCTAATGAAAGGCCATGTAACTTGCTTAGGACTTAACAAAGCAACCACAGGACAGGAGGGAGCAAGGACACGAAAACAGATTATCCAGGTCTCAAATCAGCAGTCTTAACTGTTCATCTGTTGGCCCTACTTCCAGCTTAGCAAACTTCAATTAATTAATTCATATTTATGATGTGCTTATGATTGATAACTACAGTATGGAGAGATTTTGACTATTCTTCATTGGATCTATGAATTTTTCTACTTGCTGACAAGAAAGAACCTGTGGTCTGGATGCAAAACACCTGGAAGCTCTTTCCCCTGCTTCTTTGGCATCCTGTCTTGAATTGTGTGGTTGACACTCATCTCTTTTTAAAGGTGAAAGTGGGCAGGAATTTGTCACCCCTGCTATCTTTAGTTCCTGCAGGTGAGCACACTGGCATAGAAAGCTTCCCAAATGGCTGTCAAGCCATCTGGCATATTTATAGCAGATAAGACTGAGTACAAGGGCAGGTCTGTGTTTTTGATAGAATTACATTAAAGTAGGACTTTAAGTAAATAAAAGACATTAAAACTGGTAATTATGTCCCTGTCTTTCTCTAACCCCACTTAACAACGAAGGATCACAAGTGATTGATCATTTGGATTCAGGGTCTTGATGGCATTTTTATGTAAATCAGCAATTGCCCCTACAATGATGAAATAATGATGTTTAGGAACAGAGTAATACCAGATTAATTTGTAGTTTGTGTGTCCTCCTTGGATGTGACACAAAAAATATAAATACAACACTGAATGCCCTTAGTTGTCCTGTGCCTAAACATGAGTTGGACTAGACGATCCTAATGGGTCCCTTCCAACTCTGGCTATTCTGTGATTCTGTGATTAGTGAAGCTCCTAGTTGTGTTTACTGATATGAAATAAAAAGAGGGATCAGTTGATGATCATAAATATGTCCCAATAAATGAGAAATACACCCAAAAGAAGACATGTAAGTAAATATGTTGCTGAGGCTTGTCCCTGAAGTCTAAGCATATTCTTAGGGTGATAGAAGAGGTTTTCTTGGAAAAGAAAAATGTTCTGGAAAGATAGAGCCAGGATATTATCAAAATGTTATTAAGATGTGAAGAAGAGGCAGACCTTTGCTGTCATAGTGCTTCTGATCAGCTAAATGATTTGTTGTTTATGTATAGATAGTGTAATTAGAAGACAGGACCCTGGATCTGAGACACAGACTTGAGAGCCTCCTGTTGGCCTTTCTTTTTCCTTCCTTTTTTTATATTTCTCTGCAGTAAGTTTACCTCTGGAAATAATTTCACCCCTACTTGGTCAAGTTGCAGCTACTTAAAATGCTAAAATCCATAAGGCACCAGATAAGAACAGAAACAGACCTTAAAGAGGATCTACCTGCACTGCTTCCAGTTTCCACTCCTGTGCCTCTGGCTGATTCAAAGGCAGTTTTTTAGTGTGGTTATCTGAGGTGTCTGGACACCACAGCAGGCAGTGGCTGGTGACTCAGCCAGGTCTCCTGTGTGCCCAAACATCTGACTAGTTGCTCTTCAGTTTTCCAAACCGATTTTTGACAAGAAACCTCCAAAGCACTCAACCTGCCTGATTTGATGTAAAGTCTATTAAAGACCTCAGATTGGTTCTGAATGTGGCAATTAACATATTTAAACTCTGTTGATTGCCTTTAATTTCTACAGTGATGTTTCACTTTGAGGCAGCAGTGTATCCCTTTTCCTTGAGGACTCTCTGTTTCAGTTGCCTGTGATATTAACAATTAATGCTGGGATTTCTAGGATGGGTTTCCTCTAATTTTAATAAAAGGCCTGGAAGGAAGGGTCAGTGAACTGTAAGAAATCAATCTTTCCTAAGCAGTCTTTGGTTCTCATTGAAATATTTATGAATAATAAAGCTATCTTGAGAAGGCAAAGTTCAGCACAGAGGCCACTTGTGACAACATGACAAGGTTTCATAACAGACAATCTCTATAATTAAAGCAAGAATGTAAAATGAAAGCAGAAGGAGATGTGTCTGTTTCATTACACAAGTCTTCAAGGAGTAATAATCTGCAGTGACTGTGTATTGCAAGAGGCTGTTCTTGAGTTAAGGCTAATAAAGGCTTCCCAGAGAAGATAACTATGAGGAACTGAAAAAAAATATTTATTTAAACTTTTCTCTAGTATTTCTTAGCCTGATGATGAGCAGAAAAGTTCTGAAGTCATAAATGCATTTAACCTAATTAAAGTTTTGCATGACAGGAGGGGTGTGTAGTTATTCTTTCATAGGTACAGGACATGAGGTAAAATAACTCTCCTGGCTTGTTGAAATTCTGTGATGTAGGGCAATGTTCCCTCCTTTAGAAGACAGTAGCTCAGGTCACTCACGTGTTCTGTAGCTGAACTGGAATTAGAAATAATGTGTTTTGAGCCCCAGTTCCTGTGGATTTTCTTCATGTTGCTCTCACAGATTTGTCCAGCTGTGTAAATGTGCATAATGGGCTAGGCCAACAATTCTTCCCATTCCAGCCCACAATCACTTAGGCTGCTAAGTAGGACATTAAATGTATTTTGTCTTGTAAAAAGAAAGAAAAACATGGTGAATAGCTTTAAAATCTCTCAGTTTAAAAATGCTTTTTCATCCACTGAGTTCTGCAGACGAAATACAAACTAAATAAGGTTTTCAGCTTAAACATTGGAAAATGTTTGCAAGGCAAGTAAATGCATAAAAGTCAACTACACTTAACTGCTTACTGGAAAAAACAGTGTGATTCTGTTGTGTAATTACTGTGCTCTGAGGGTCCTGAAAATCTCTTTTCTTGTTAGACATTTTACACAAGGTTCTCTTCCTTTTCCTGTGACATTCTCTTCGATCTTAGAGTGCACCCTTCGTAACTTTGCAGATGACACTGAGTTGGGTGGAAGTGTCAATCTGCTTGAGGGTAGGCAGGCTCTGCAGAGGGACCTAGATAGGCTGGATCGATGGGCAGAGGCCAATGGGATGAGTTTTAATAAGGCTAAATGTTGAGTCCTGCATTTTGGTCATAACAACCCCTGACAGCTCTACAGGCTTGTGGGGAGGAGTAGCTGGAGAGCTGCCCAGCAGAGAAGGACCTGGGGGTGCTGATTGGCAGCCGGCTGAACATGAGCCAGCAGTGTGCCCAGGTGGCCAAGAAGGCCAATGGCATCCTGGCTTGCATCAGGAATAGTGTGACCAGCAGGAGCAGGGAGGTGATCTTGCACCTCTACTCGGCGCCCACCTTGAGTACTGTGTGCAGTTTTGGGCACCACAGTATAGGAAGGACATGGAAGTGCTGGAGAGGGTGCAGAGAAGGGCAACTAAGCTAATCAGGGGTCTGGAGAACAAGCTCAGGGAGCTGGGGTTGTTTAGCCTGGAGAAGAGGAGGCTGAGGGGAGACCTCATCGCCCTCTTCAGCTACTTGAAAGGTCATTCTAGGGAGGCGGGTGTTGGCCTCTTCTCCCTTGTGACTAGTGACAGGACTAGAGGGAATGGGCTCAAGCTGTGCCAGGGTAGGTTTAGATTAGATATTAGGAAAAATTTCTTCACCAAAAGAGTGGTGAAGTATTGGAATAGGCTGCCTAAGGAAGTGGTGGAATCACCATCCCTGGAGGTTTTGAAGAGGCAGGTAGATGTGGTGCTTTGGGGGATGATTTAGGGGTAAGAGTAGTGTAGGGCTATCGGTTGGACTAGAAGATCTTGAGGGTCCTTTCCAACCATAATGATTCTGTGATTCTGTGATCTAATCTGAGATGTTAGACCCTATGAGTAGCCATCTCTCGGCTCTAGAATTTTCTCTAAAGGAATTTTTTGCAGCAGGAATTAATAGGTCTGTCTGACATCAGTGTGTCACTCTTGGAGATCAGGGGAAGAAGGAAATTTTGAGAGAAACCTCAACAGTATACCTCAGGTATTTAAGAGTATTTGTCAGGGAGGACAGAGATAAGTGACAAGATTGGGTAATATATAAAGGTGAATTCCACCTCTGTGTTATGCCTTTAGGTTCACAGCTCTTCCACAAGGCAAGGCACTGCTTTGTTTTTTAGCTTCTTTGAGGTGTTGCTACAGCCTTTTGCTTTCTGTTTTCCTAGTTCAGCCATGTCCTTTAACTCTCTGCCCCTTCTGCCTCCCCTCTACTATCTTCACCCGCTGAGACATCCCCTGCAGCTCTGTTGCTCGCCCTGTTCTCTCCCATTCCACACCACATCCAGCCAAATTGATTGTTCCTCTCTCACAAGCATTGTGGGAAGTGTGGCTTTGATCCAGGTATAAACTGTAGTAGTATTGATTAAAGCAATTGTCTTGGCAACTAAGAAACTTAAACTTAAGTGAGCTTGCTTCTCTTGTAGTGGTTTTATTCCAGTGTGTCCAAGGTTCATTTGCTCATCATGAGTTAATAAGATATGTGTTATTGTGACTTTTTTATTTAGCCACTGGGCTTATATATAAGTAGTATTTCCAGAGCAACTTTTACATTGCAAAAGTGATGTGTGATTACACTCTGAATTACTTAAGAGTTTTCCCCTTCCTTTTCCCTTCCTTTGCTACCTCTTAATAACATGCTCTTGGGGCCACAAGATGCCACCTCATCTTGCTTTTTCAGGAAGGACTGTTGCAAGCCATTAAGTTGCAGTGGCTTCGAGTTACCACTTGCAAGCTGTCTGACAGTAATGATGCACAGTCGTGTGTCCCACAGGTTAGAACTGTGAGGTGAAAACACGTTTGTATGGAGCACCACAAAAGTGGGACCAAACTGTTCTTTTTGAGTGCAGTCACTTGGTGCTTTGAGGGTCACTGCTCAGTAAGGCTTTTGTTGAGAAGCTGGTTGGTATTGTGTGAATAGACAGAAGCTAGTTTTACACTCCCTGCCACTGTAGTTTTCATTTCATGTTAGCAAGAGTTTAAAATCCTTACTAGTAGATGGACTCTGCTGGTTTTCCTCTGTCTCAAACACCAGCCAGTGTTTGCAGCTGCTGGCAATGGTACAAAACCTGAAAAGGTGTTAGGCCTGCAGAGGAGAACCACATATTTAAGCTTTGGCTTCCTGGTTGCTAAGTGAGAGGTGAAGACATAATGAGAAATGTTTGTCAGTAGGGAGAAGGGCATATCTTCGACTGCAAGATCTTAGGGCTTTTTTCACTTACTTGAATGGCATTATCCACAAAGGCTGTTGAAATCAATGCATAAAGGAGGGAAGGAGAAATTACACTATAAAGCACCATCTACATCACAACAGTAATTTAGAGTAAAATTAGCAACCTTCTGCTAACAGAATAATGAATATTTGTAAAGGTTTATCATATTAAAAAAAGAATAAAGAAAGGAGAAGCCCTAATTGTGTTTGTTAATTCACAACCTCACGACTATTGTAAGGAAAACTAAATGTGAACAAAGCAATAATCTGCCTTGCATTCTTGGAAACCAGCACAAATGCTGGTTATCCATTGCCATTATTTCAGCAGATCCTATCTTAATTGCAATGAGAAGCAGAGAGAATAAAAGAGTCATTTCAGATGAGACAAAACTACTGCTTCCCTAAGCTGCTTAACATTAGTTCTTTCTGGGGCTTGTTTTGTTCTCTTCTGTCCTTCTCACCTTCCTGTGAGGGTAAATATACTGCAGGGGATGTCAGTACTGGGTTAGCAATACCTTACATCTGACCTAGCTGCACAGGGTTAGAATGTAGCAAGAAGGTTTCTCCAAACCCAAGTGTTATTTTAGCCTAACTCACATTATTAATTGCTTCATCTTTTTTTCTGTTTTCTCTCTATTTTTTTTTTTTTTCAGATGGTAACATGTAGTTGCAGTGCAGAGTTTTTCTGCAAGGTATTTATATCCCTGGTTTTAAAAAGACAATTGATTTCATTTTCTGCTGAGTTCTAGTCCAGGTGCAGCTCCAAAGGTCTCTCTGGTGTTCTGTCCTTACTGTCACATTTAGCATAACGACCTAAAGAACAATCAAATGCTACCATCCTGGCAAAAATGAGAATGAGATTTTCTTTGTCTTTTGATGACAGCAAAATGGTAATTCACAATCCCTGGTCCAGCCAGTTGCAGATAATGTCACATGATAATGCTGATCCACTGACAAAATAAGCTTGGGTAAGTTCTCTGTCCATTTTCAGGATACTGTGCCTGTCTAATGCACTTGCTGTTGCCATGCCTCAGGGCAGAATGAAAAGGGCCAAGGTCTGAATGCTGCCCACTTCTGCCAGCTAATGCAGTCAGACAGTATCTCTGGACACTAAGCAGGAGAGAATTGTTGCAGAGCATTCCTGACACACCACCTTACAGCTTCGAAATTACTCACTTGCATTGCTCTGCCTTTCAGCCTGCCCAGCTGAAGGAACTGTGTTCCTTACTTGTCCAGATAGATGCTGCTCTGATCCTCATGCTGCTGGGCTGTATGCCAGTACATTTTTAAAGTGTATTGCTCCTGACTTGTGTGTTCATCTTACTTGAAACATGATTGATTTCAGTCATCGGGCCAGAAATGTCCTTCCAAATTGTCACTGCTTAAGGGCACTGCTCAGGGAAAATACAGACACAAATCATCCCCCAAAATAAAAAGGTCAACTAGTATTGAATTAGTTCATTTACAGAACTCTGTGGAATTAGCAATGTGCTCTTAAATTGCTTCTTGACTGAGGACTTTTGCCTCATTAATCCTAAACAATCTATGAACACTGTTAAAGTCTAATAGAATGAGTGAGGTTTCAGAGACCATGTGCAGATACTGTACTACAGAAAGCAACAGGCTGCTATGTTATACTGAACCATGCAAACCACAGCAGAGTGTCAGTAAAGCAACAAGCCCTTTGCTGTCTGCAATAAGAATGTGTCCCCTACTTTTGCCATGATAAAGACTCAGTGGCTCAAGTTGCTAAGTTACCTCCAAATGTCCACAGCCCAGAGTTTTGCTGCTGTGTATCAGACTGTTCTAAGAGACAGTTACAGAATCACAGAATATCCTGAGCTGGAAAGGACCCACAGGGTTATTGAGTCCTGCTCCTACTTAGGCACAGGGCCACCCCAAGATCACACCATATTCTTAAGTGCAATGTCCAAGTGCTTCTTAAACTCCATGAGAGTTGGTGCCATGACAGCCACCCTGGGGAGCCTGTTCCAATGCTCCACCACTCTCTGGGTAAAGAATCTCTTCCTAACATCCAACCTGAACTTCCCCTGCCACAGCTTCATGCTGTTCACCCGGGTCCTGTCGCTGGTCACCAGAGAGAAGAGGTCAGCACCCACCCCTCCCTCTCTGGTGAGGAAGTTATAAACTGCAATGAGGTCTCCCCTCAGCCTCCTCTTCTCCAGGCTGAACAGACCAAGTGATTTCAGCCTTTCCTCACATGACTTCCCCTCCATGCCCTTCACCATCTTTGTGGCCCTTCTCTGGATGCTCTCCAACAACTTCATATCTCTCTTGTATTGCGGAGCCCAAAATTGCACACAATACTCCAGGTGAGGCTGCACCAGTGCCGAGCAGAGGGGGGCTAGCACCTCTCTCCACTGGCTAGCAATGGAGTGCTTGATGCACCCCAGGAACCTGTTGGCCTTTTTGGCTGCCAGCACACACTGCTCACTCTTACTCAACTTACCATCCATCAAAACTCCCAGATCCCTCTCTGCAGGGCTGCTTTCCAGCATCAGTCCCCAACTGATAGGTTGTTTTTGGATTGCCCCTACCCAAGTGCAGAACCCAGCACTTGCCCTTGTTAAACTTTATATACTTTGTCACTGCCCAGTCCTCTCATCTATTTATATCTCTCTGCAGAGCCTCTCTGCCTTCAGTTGCAGGAGAAAGAGTGTGTTAGTGCAGACATGGCCATGCACAGCTTTGGGACCAGTCTGACCAAAGCAAGACAAGGTAGAAATGCCCACAGTTTTCTTCTGAACAAAAATTAATAGGGATGCAATATACTTTATCCCAGTGACTTCTTCCTTCTGTCACTGATGCAGTAGGTTCTCATCAGGTTTTCTCCTGGCTTCTTACATTGGCTCCAGTGGATGGATCTTTAGCTCCATCACAGTCTTCTGACGTTCAGTATGAGTTATTTTAGACTTCTCTTTGTTTCTCTTTTTCTTTTCTTTCTTTTCTTTAAAAAAAGGCAAAAGAAAACCTGTTTCAGTTTGGCTCCTATTTATCATAAATGTGTCCTTGCTGATGTCTGGGTACTGTTTCATTTCAGCTCTCAGTGAACAAAGGACTCCAAGGAAACCTAAAGGTTGTGCAAATGTTGGCTAGCTTAATACCACAGCATTATTTGATTCCTTCATGTTGTCTATTAATATATTCCTTCTCTTTTCCTTCCATTCCTCATGCTTTCTTTCAAAGAAGAGAGGTCTTTCTGAGTGTCTGGATATCACCAGTTCAGCCAAATATTGCACCTAGCTTTATTAATTAATTCATTTGCACAGCAAATTAATTGGATGATGTGGTTACTCTAATCTTTCTTTCCTCACCCATCTTCATAGATGCTGTTTGTGCCTCTGATGTAGAGCTGCATGTGTAAATTAGACTGTAAGCTCTTCAGACCTCAGAGCAGGGCTTGTTTTTAAACTGCTCTATAAAATACCTCAGAAAATGTCTGGTGCCATTATGAATAATCTTGAGGATAATGAGGCAATTTCCCTTGTTAGGGGTAAAAAAAACCCCCATCCTGAAAGTGTTGGGAAGGATGGAGGGAGTTTTTCTTCACTTCTCCACAGTCAGCAGGAGCATTCACTTGGCTTGTCAAGTAGTCAAGGAAGGGCACTGTCTTATTCCATTTTTTTCCCACCTCCTACCTTCCTGTGGCATGCACACAGCCAAGTGGATTGCTTCTCTGTATGACTGCACAGGTAACACCCCCTCCCTTTTTTTTTATTAATGTCAAAAGACATTTCCAGCCCTGCAGGGGACAGGCAGCATTACCGGCTGGTCTCATGTTGAGTTATTAATTTAACCAAAAATTTCAATTTCAGATAGCCTGAGGTTAGTCTTCTGCACTGGCAGCCCCATATCATTCCAGTAGTGTCCCTAGTAATAACCTTTGTCTGCCTCATTACCTTCTTGCATGCATAATAGCACCATGTACTGTGGGATTAAAATAAGCATGGATAAAAATGGTGCATGGTTGTCTAGGATATTTGATGATGCTTTCTTCACCTGCTCAGAACAGTGACAGTCTGGTCAGCATTTAACTTATCCTTCAAGGAGTGTGGGGGGCAAAAATGCACTTTTTAAAGACCAACATCCTTTTTTTTTCTCCTGGTACCCACCTGTGATCTCTGTAAACCGTGTTGCAGGGATTTGATGAGGCTGCTGTTTGCAGAGGTCTTTCTCCAAGTGCATTGGATGGCAGACAGAATTAAAAAGCAAAAGTAATTAGTGAAGGACAAAATGCAAGGAAAAAAAATCACAGCACTTTTTCCACAGTCAAACTTTAATTGCATTTTTATGCAGCAAAGCTGTGAATTTTTCCCCCATCAACATTAAGTACTGAAGCTTCACCTCCCCATTACAGCCTCATAAATTAGTTTGATCATAACACATCCCTTAAAGAACAACAGTTGCTTCCTTGAGAAGTTTGTAAATCAAGCCTAAGCTTAATGTACTTTTTATTCCCTTAAATTTTAATATTGTTGGTGTTTTCATAAAAGCAGGATCCCTGCTGCTCGTTTTCTGCTCAGTCCCAGTTCCCTGATTCTGGCAGTTTGTAGATGGCTGTGACAAGCAGATGATTGTGATAATGAGTAATAAATAATTGCTAGATGCAGACAAGTGGGACAATTGCATATAAGCTTCTAAGAAGCAAACCTGGATGTTTCCAGGTAATGAGAGGGAAGATGTATCTGTATATAAATGAAAGGGGGATAAAGAAATAGAGAGTCCTACATTCAGAAGTGGTCATCACTCACAAATGGTATGGCACTGCTTGAAAAGACCTCAGCTTCTAACTAGCACCTTTAAGAAGTCAGAGTTTCTCCAGATGTGTGCATCCCAGCAACTCCCATTACTCACAAGAGTGAGAAGAGCTGTTCATGCATTCTTCAGCTGTGTGTTTCTCATGGGGAAGGCTTGGATGCTCTGCTTTAGGAAGGGTTAGACTATGTCCCCCATGGGGTGTTAGGGAAAGCTGCATTTTCATCCAGGGGGAAAAAGTGAGTGTGGTTTCAGGTATGTTTGTATCTTTCTGGTTGTGGGTTGCTTCAGGAGCTGCAGATAGCTTGGTCGATGCATTAGGCTGAAAAAGGTGTTAGAGCTGTCTGGTTGTGCCTGCTTTCAGGAGAGAAATGTTTATGTGGGGGAGAGGATGCTGGGGGAACATGTTTTAAGGGAGTGTTCCACACTGGATGCACCAACAGCAAATAGAAAAGGCTGAATGGTTGCAGTTCTTGAAAGGCTGGGTTAGGGGAAAAGGTAACATGAGAGCAGAGCTGGTCAAAGAGGATAATGCCTGACTGGTCAAGGAAATAAAGATAACAGGAGGAGGGAAGTAATGGTACAGTTGTGTTTCCTTGTGGGCTTCTATTCCTTGGGTATCTCTGTCTGCATTAAGGAAATACAGTTATATATATAGGATCATAGGATTGTCAGAGTTGGAAGGGACCTCAAAGATCATCTACTTCCAACCCCCCTGCCTGGCAGGGACAGAATCCACTAGATCAGGTTGCCCAGGGCCCCATCAAGTCTTGTCTTAAAAAGCTTCCAGGGATGAGGCTTCCACAACCTCTCTGGGCAACCTTTTCCACTGTCTAACCACCCTCATAGTGAAGAACTTCTTCCTAATATCCAACCTAAATCTACCCTCCTCTAGCTTACACCCATTTCCCCTAGTTCTATGGCTGTGGTGGGCATCTGCACTGGAAACTTGCCATAATGCAACAAGCAATAGTCAATTCTTTCAAGCAGATGCACATCATCTTCATAGAAGTACTTGGTTTCACTACATCAATTACATTGAACTGGTTGCAAAGACTCAGTTTTCTTACTTCAGTGTGATTCTAGCTCTTGGAAAGACCAGAGGCAGCTTGGTAGGCTGGGGAGTAACAGTTTTAAAGCTACCAAAGATAGATACTTTTGCTGTCGTGGTGGTAGAGGTGCTGCCAGCCCTGCTGCTTTCACTGGTTTGCTGGAAAGTGTAGAATAATCAAATGGGTCATTTCTGCTCAATTACTATAATTTATTGTCCCACTGAATCCAGATTTCCCAAATGCTAATGAAAAAAATGCCTCTCGCACCAGCTCCTGCCATTCCATTTTATGACCTTATTAAATCTTACACTTGCTCATCATGCAGTGACAATTACTGGAGTGTAGGACAGAACTCCTTCTCTGCATCAACCCTGGCATGTACACCTTCTCCTGTCACTGGCCCAGGCTGAATGATTTAGACCAAATGAGCCATCCTGAGAGGTATTTTTACACCCTTGACAGGATTATATAACAAAAGAAAGGCCATTAACAAATACAAAGGAATAAGCAGAAGGGAGAAGGCAGGTGAAGAATGGGGAAATAAATCTTTACATCTGTCACTTCATCATAAAATAACCTTCATGTTAAGTTTTAATGAGCTGGTTATCCCCCTAAAAAGGGAGAAAAATACTGTCATCCTGCATACCCCAGGGATTTTTGGCACAAGACATATCTGCTTACCAAGGCAAGACTGGAGGGGTGGCGTGCATGTGCATACCCAGCCATACCCAGTGGAGTCTCTCTCCTTATTAGAGTGAAGTTTCTTCTGCCTCTGAAGTCAACCCAGTACAGAAATGTCTGTGTCTGCAGGCAGAGCAAAACTTAGGCTCTCTCTATAGTGGTACAGGGAGACTAAAAGACTTCAGTAAATGACAGTGTTTTATTTTTATACCTTCCCAGAGAGCCAGTGTTACTTTTATCCATCATGAGTTCTTAGCTCCTGCACTGATGTCAGTAGCTACTCTTCAGCTTCCTTCTCCTTAATCCTGTAGAAAAATTATCCCTGTAGCAGGCATGATGAAGAACTAAGAGCCCTCATTCACAGCATACTTGCTTTACTACTAGATTCAAAACAAACCACTTAATATCTCTGATATAAGGAACTGAACCTTGTGAAGGGCCTGCTTTAAAGCTTAGCTTGAGCTCTGGATTCATTGGAAGGCATTCTTAAGAGCAATGATTTATTAATATGTAGAAGAACAATGCTAAGAATGTTTTCCTATTATAATACAGGAGTGACTGCAACACTGTAGAGGCAGTTGTCATGTGCTTCTACCTTATAAATGCAATCACAAAACACTGTCCTAACCATATTGTTGTTTTCAGCTGCCTTAGACCTCTGAGAACAAGAGTGCATAGTTTTTACAGTGTGTCTGGTGTAGCAGTGTGGTAAATAATAACTGTATAATTATATAGCAGCTACAAATCCAACCCCCGTGGTACTAGCCACTGTGTAAGAGAGATTGTCTGTGATCTGAAGAGTTAAAATACTAAGAGATAATATATATATATATTTTTTCTGGTCTTTTGGAGGGTGGAGGAGTTGGAAGTATTGCTATATTCAGTTTAGAGAGAGAAATCTGAGGACCCTAAAGTCATGTAACCGATGTCACACCAGTATACAGCACACCACCTGTAATCCTGAGTTCTGGTGGAGAGTGTTAGTGTTGTTTTTCTCTTATTCTCTCTTTCTCAGTAGGCTTTACTACCTTAAGCAAGGTCATTTTACTTTTCTAGGCTAGCAGTGTAAGACCATAGACTGGGGAATTCACCACTGCACAGTTTGGCACTTTGCAGCCACCAGTGAAGTGCTGTGTTCAGTAAAGACATATTTCAGCAAATGCAGCAAATGCAGCAGTTCAGAGTCCTCAAGATGTGCCATCTGATGGACCCTCTAGGTCCCTCTCTGTGATCTGCAGGATAGTACAGGGTGTGCTTTGAAGTAGGGTGGGGAGGCTGTGGAGGAGTGCTGTTTTCTCTGTGTCATCAATTGGATGATTTGAAATGCAGGATAGGAGTCAAGCAACTCGTTGTAGCAGAGTTCCTGCTTCACCATGTAGCACTTCTCTTTGAGAGGACAGAGGAGCTGGATCAAACATTAACCAGTATGCTGAATATTTTCTGCATGGCTGGGAGGAGGATTTCCCAATGTGATGGTGAGGTTGGATCTTTTATAAAGCCTGTGGTTCTCCCACACTGGAAAAAAACAAAATGAAGTTACTTGGGAGCAGATGGCTTGATGCCACATTAGGTGTGAAGTTGATTGTAACAGTTCCTAGGCAGCAGATCGTGTCTTTAGAGGTGAAACACAGTGACAGGACTTCAGAGCCCTCTGACAGCTCTCTGGGTTTCTGGGAGGGTAGTGCTTCAAGCACATTGTGAACATCTTAATTAATATGGGTGAAGCTCTATAGTAATTTCTTTCCTTCCTCTTAAGAGAAGAAACAGCATTGCAGATGCTTCAGCCATGGGAAATGGGAAGATGTCAAACCTGTGGGTGGTTGCAATGTCAGACCTTGGTAATCTCTGCAAAATGTATCAATGCATCAGTGAGTTGGCTTCCTTAGGGTTTTTTTTACTAACAAAGCTTTCTGTAGGACTTTAGGTATTGACCATTACATAAGGTTTGAATCTGCTTGTGGCTGCTGTTGTTTCATAAATAAAGCTGACAGGGAAAAAGACCAAGCAAACAAACTCAAAATAAGGGAAAATAGCCTTGAAGCTGTGGTAAATATTGGAATACTAACTGCATAAAATCAAACCAGCCTCTCTCAAGCAGAAGAGAAACATAAATGTGAACAAGCACAAACCTCCTTAGCAGAGGACAGATTGGGATTCATTCAGTTTAGTTTAAATTAGTCTGTGGTGTCTGTAACCAGGAGTAGTTCTCTCCAGTGTTGCCTCCTGTCACAACAGAAGGGTTTGAGGATTTGAGTAAGCAACCAAATGGCCTTAAAACAAAACAAAAAATAAACACATGCAGGGAGAGAATCCATTTCTCTCCTTATCTTTCCTCTGCCTACCAACCAAAGCCTACCACCTATTCTGCTTTGGCTCCATTAACAGCTGCTGGGAACGTACTGTACCAAAATCTTCTGGTCTATACAACAAGACCCTGGGGAAATTTGGTGTCACTAAGCAAGTCTGTGACCTGTTCAGGTGACCTGCCATGACTGGAGCTGTGAAGGCACCTGATTGCTTCATTATTCCACACAGATTCTGTAATTATTCCTTCTAAACTCTGTGAGGACAGAACAGGAATGGAAATCGGAGAGTGTTTGTGTTGGGTGTTGAGCTGAGGCATGTTAGGCCTCTTTAGATTAGCTATCATCCTTTACATGACCATATGCTTGCTTTACTACATACTTGCTTCACAAAAAGCCTTCAGTCTGTAGGAGGATGTGAAAAGTTACAGGAAATTATGTAATTCTGCAATTACATTCAACTTCATAATGCTACAATAACTCAGTTGCCAGTAAATTTTTTGGGACTGAGCAGCTGCTTCCTTGGCTTTCAGGGTCTCATTGAAGTGGTGTCAGTTATTCAGTGATTGCTGGTATATTTAGACTTGAAGAACCAAGTTCTGAAATGATACTTTGTTAAATGCAGTCTTCAGAATTGGTTGACAATTGAATCCATTTCACATAATAATTTCTGATGTGCTTAACAATAGGGCAGGTTTGGTCCTTCCTTTGTGTTGAAAATATATTGCTTTAGTCTTTTTTGCATTTTCAGAATGGTGCTTCTTCCTGCAGCATTCTCCACACTTGTCAGTAGCAGAAACGTGGACAGTAGGCTGATAAAACACCACTGACTCCCTTGCTTTGTGCCTGGCTCTCTGCAGAAGGAAGTAGCATTTATTTGTTAGGTTTTCTTACCAAACAAATGACTGTAGTGAAAGGAAGGAGTAGGGTGAAGCAGTAGTTCCTGGGGCAGTGTGACAGCCTGCTTTGTGGAGCTGGATAAGCAGTTCCTACAAGACCAGGTTTTAGACCAATCTAATAGTTCTGGGTAGATCCTGTCATCATCTTTCAGTGGATATTCTGTCTGAATCTGTGTCAGAACATGGACATTTTTGTATATACAGTGGCTGTGAAATTCCTTTCTTCCTCTTGGTCTTCCCCATCTGAAGGTGAGAACTCTGTGGTTTGACCAAATGTGCTCAAAGCTCTGTAATGCACTATAAAACTCATTCTAAGCCAGACTGTTTGATTTTAGAGGCCAAAATGACTTTATTAATCAGAACAGATGGGACCTTCACTGTGTTAAAAAAACATTTATTAGTTGTTTGCATTACAGTTTAGATCTCCACCTTCTCTCAGGTTTAGGCTTTATCTCCTCCCAACAGTGTCACCCAGCTTTCACTATCTTCAAAGACAGATCAATATATTATTATACTGGAGCTTGTGAGCTGACATTCTACCTGCATTCAGAACAGGTATCTATGAACAGCACATGTTTTAATAAGCCTTAATTCTTCAAAAATCCCTAAGTATGTACAAGATGAGGGGAATAAAAGTAATTACAATTTTAATTGCATCAGTAAAGATTACCTCCTGACTGGCAGGGGAAAGATACCAGTTTTAATAGGGGGTTAGGTAGCTGGCTGGTGAAAAGAAAATGACTTAGTCTCAATTATGGTAACAGTAATATCAAGGTTCTTTGCTAATCTGAGTTCATCAAGAAGCTGTGGCAGGGAGGAAAGAGGTTGAGGAGGGGCCAGGGGAATACTTGCAGTTGCACAATGTCCTACACAGTTGCTTGTGCTAATGCAAAGGTGTATTTTTTTTGGAAGATTGAGAGCTCTGCCAGGCTCAGTGCTCCCAAAAATGGGGCAATGTGCATGCTGGATATTAGGGGTTTGGTGTTTGTATAGGCAGAAGACAAGTGGTGAGGAGACTTTGACTGAAGTGAGTTACTGATGCCAGTTGGGCTAAAAAGACACTCAGATGGCTCTGGAATACCTGAAGAGACTGATGAGGGCAGGGGCTTTCTGTAATGTTATAATCTGCTTCTTGTTTGGTTATAACCAAACTTTGTAAAGGAAGGAAAGAAAGCAATGTAATTTGTCCAGCAAGACCAAAGGAGCCCTATCTTATTACAGCAATTTTATAATCAGAGTTTAAAAAGCAAACTAATTTTATTAATGCTGTATTGTGTTATATTGTATTTTTGGGTGCTGCCTCTATTTCTGAGGTGCCTTAGTACAGCAGGGCATTAGGAGCTGTGCCATGTACATAACCACCCTGCTTCTGTCTTCAGTGCAGACCATCATTCAGTTCTGAAATAATGTGACAACAACCTCTAATTTCTGAGTGGCTGTTCATTAACTCACAGTGCAATGAACTTCTTACAATAGCATGTTATTTCCCTGCAAACATAATTAATCATTAACAAGTTTACAGTGAGTGTCAGAGGCAGTTAATGTGGCAGTCCTCTTTCTTGTAAAGGGTGGCCATTACATTCTAATGGTGTATGGTATCTTGGATGATAAAAACTCAAATGCATGTAATAAAATGTTTGAAGGAGATCTTGATTTATAACAGCTTGTCCTAGCACCCCCCCTGCTATGTGTGCATTAATACATTTTATAACATCTTACTTAAGGTGAGTGAGATATCCAGATTCTCATTTTGTTAGGCTAATAGATCTGGATTTGATGCTTAATTATATATGTTAATGTGACACAGTGGCAACCTGAGTGTAGATCAAATCCATCCAGAAGAAGGCTTTGTGCTATGTCTAGGGGAAAGCTGAAGGTTTTTGTCTGATTGCTGAGTTGTGGTTCATGTAAAGGTAGTGGGTGGTGAGGATGGCCATGGTCAGGATTTTAAGAGGGTGTAGGATCACTGTTCCTCAGACAGTAACCAAATTATTAAAAACCACCCCAAAGCCCCCAGGCTTAACCCCCTGGCTTAATCCAAGGGCCCATCACTACCTTCTCCTCACACTGGGGACAGGCAGAGTCTGCCCATGAAGATGCCAAGCAGGGGTGGTACTTGCATTCACTTGCCACTGTCCCTGTCAGGTTGCAGTGTCTTGGTGATGGCTCCTTAGCAATCAGAAGCTTTCTGATTGCAGGACCAAGGGCTCTATTTGCTGCTATTTCTATTCTTCTAAGTGGGATCTAGGTTATGAGCTCATCTGTACAGGGAGGATTAATCAAGACAATGAGTTCTTGTCTGCTGCACCTCAGCAAAGGGTATTAGAAATGAAGATCACATTTACATGGTGAATGGAACAGAACTCATAGCTTTGTGTCCAGTGATCCAAGATTCAAGGTGCAACCACATGTTGAACAGAGCAGTGGAGCTATCTGCATTTGAGAGGGAACTGCCAGTGTATATAAGTACACAGAGAGGTTCTGCATCTTCCATGTAACAAAAAGCAGAATGATGTTTGTTGCTTTTGCAGTGCAAAGAACAAAGATGACCTAGTCCTGGAGCAGGGCTTGCACAGACAAATAAATAAGACATCTTAGTGAAATACCTTAAATCACACCTTAGGCAGAATGTAGTTGGTATTTTTGGGGTTGTAGTTCAGAGTGGTATGAGAGTAGGATGATGTTCCTGGATTGTTTCAGAGTTGTCAGTAAAGGGCAAGCTTCAGTTCTGGTGCTATTCCTGTAGATTTTGCAGCTTTTCAGGAAAAAAGGTCTCCAGAACACAGTTTGGCAGCATAAACTCCCAGGAAAGTCTCACTATAAAACCAGTGAAGCATCCCAAGCACTCGTATCAAAACACCTTGCTTTATCACAGAAATTAATGTGCCACTCATAGAGTAATCTAAGATGTCAGTAAAAGACTCTTTATTCATAAATAACTGATAGGCAGTAATTTAGGTCTGTACATTTATCTCCAAAAGGCCAGAGCCATACAGGTTTTGCAAACTCTACATAAAACATCCAAACTGTCCATTATTACTTTTTCAGTACAATATAACACAGCTGTTTGGCATTACCAAATATATATATGTATATATATTTATATATGTACATGTGCTGAAAAAAGAAGCCAGTGCAGCCTTTTCCAAGGAGTCTTTCCCAAGTATTTTACTGTACAACATTCAGAATTTACATTGATAGAACAAGGCACAGAAAGTGTGGTATGAAGCCAAGGCCATGCTTTTCAGTTAATGGTTTTCTGTCTTTCTTTTTTTCCCTACTCCTTCAGCTTCATACTAAAGAAAGCATTCAAACCTCTGCTCTTTTTTCAGTCCTAAACACACTGAAATCATGGGGGGAACTGGGAGGAGGGAAGATGCTTAATCAAATGAGCAAGAACCAACATTTTCAGACTCTTTTCACTGCAAAAATGAAGGAGCAGAAGAGAAAGTAGGTCTCTCTAGAGGAATACTTGTGGGTTTCTATCCTTTTTTTTTCCTAAATTTACTTTTTATTTTGTATTTGATTGAAGTTCCCCCTCCCCCTTTCACCAAAAGGCTGGTCAGAAAGTTTTAGAAGTTGAAAAAGCAGTGAAATTTGTTCAGTTAGCTCTAGTGATGTGTAACACTGGGTTTGGTCCCTCCAGACTGCCCAGCATCCCATTTTGCTTCATCCAAATTAACAAAAGGTGCATTCTCAGTGTGTTTGTACTCATGTACAAACTGAGATCAGCAGAGTCACAGTGGGCATGAGTTGAATTAAGAGGTGGGAGGAGGCAGCTGCATCTCCTAAGTCACAAATTTCATGATTTCAGCTTGCTGTTCCCAGATACATGCCAGAGTTGTGGATATCCCACATCCCCAGGGAGGCATACATAGAAATATGTGTGTGTGTGTGTGTGTACTGCTTACTGATGCACTGGGGGACTGTGAGGTTCAGTAATGGTATCTGGGGTTTAGATTGAAAGTGGAAAGAATGCAAAAATCTACAGCTTCTTGTAAAATATTCCTCCCTCCCCCTCCAAGTTCAGTGCAGAAATGGGGGAAAACTGAGGGAACTGCTTGAAAAGATCACCCTAAGGTTAATATTATGGGAAATGCCAGGTCTTACATGATTTTAAACTGCAAAACCAAAGCTGCAGTCAGTTCTAAGTGAGGATTTGTTAGGAAAGATTCTTGTTTTCTGTAGCAAATACACTTGCTGCTAGAGCCATGTCTTCTCCCTCCTGCTGCAACGGAAAGAACTAAGCAGGCTGGGTGCAGAACACCCTTCACTTCATTTCTTTGCTACACCTTTCCTTTTGGGATTAGACAATAAGATTTATATACAGAGACCAGATAACACAGGGGTTTGACATCTTCTTAAATCTGCAGAAGTACATTCTCAACCAAGGTTATCACACCAGGGGCAGACAAACTAAGCAGCTGCTGACAAAACCACAGTTCTACAGTAGGTGAGTGTCTAATCTGGTTAGATTACAGTACACAACATTACAGATCAGGGATGGGGCAGCTAATCTCCCACTCCCTTAGCTAAAATTTTCACAAGTGACTTCAGCTCTAGTTACCCTGTGACAGCAAGGCAAGGAGGCTACCCATTGAATCCTGGCTCACCTGGATTCCCTTGTAAAGCACAAACCAGTTATTCAATACAACTGAACAGCTTATTTAAAAGCAGCTTTTGCAATAGCTTGAAAATTACAATACACCCCTAACCCACCCAAGCCCCAGACAAGAAACACTAGTAGAATCTGTACTACTCACCTCTAATACAAAAAATATAGTGGCAAATTCCTAGACATTGATTTTCTTTTTGGACAGAACAGTGAACAAGGAATACTGACAGGTTTTTGTTTAGCTTGCAGCAATGAGCAGAACATCAGTTCTGTTTTCTGCATTGCAGACACTGCTACTCTCAAATGATTCTCTAAGTGATTCTTTAAGCTTAGAGTGATTTGTTTATTTTTGTCCATGTTGGAAAGGAGATTTTTGCTACCATTCATGCTAGTATTGGCAATGAGAGAAAAGAGCTAGACTGTGTGCTAGTAGGAAATGATTCATTGCCAGAGCATTGAGGGTGTTATGTGGCTAGAGGAACTGTGTTACACACCTAGTATTTTAACTTACTGTATTTGCTCAGGAATCCTGTAAGTAATTTTAACTAGACAGTTTCATCTAGATTATCATAAGATATCCAAGAAAGGCTACATGTGCTGTTCTACACACTGCTGTGGATAAACCACCAGCCCCTTCTGCAACAGGAAGAGTGCCAAGGGAGTAATTTTCCCACAGCAGATACCACACATGAACAACCCACAGGAAACACTCTGCAGCAGGTTTAACATGGAAAAGGTTCTTGGGGAACAGGACTCTACTGCTGTGTAAAAAGAGGGAGAACTTCCTAGGTGTAATTCAAACTGGTAAAAGAAAGGCTAGAAAGACAAATCTTCAGATCATTCACAGTGAATTTCCTGTTTTCCACTCAGTTAATGGCCATTCAAGAAACAGTGCAGCCTTTTGCTTAAATTGGCATTTTATAGGCAGAAACAGCCCAAAACAACAAAATATTCCAGCCATGAACAGAAGTTCCCAACAGTTCCTCACTTGTTTTACCTGCACTATGTAAGCTCTATTTTTGTGTAGAGGAAAACAGATCTGGAATTGATCAGTTCCTGACTGGTTTAAAACTCTCATGGTAGCTCTATTTTTAAAGTGACCAAAAAGGAATGGACCTTTGGTATGATGTTAGTAATGCAGTCCCATGACAAGATCCCTGCTTTAGTGATTGATGCTGAAGAAGCTTCTCTCTCAACCTGCTGAAAGCAAGGTAGGCACAAGCCCATAGAGGACAAGACCAGCTGCTGCCAGAGAGAAAAACAATAAACAAAGTAGTTCCTCCTCCTTCAAGAGAATCTTGTTGGTATCTTTTCATCTATTACAAAAAGGCCAATAGATTTTGTTGTGGGAGTACCTGTTGGTTTTATGGGAGTTGTAATGGTGAATGAAGTTGAACTGAACCCCCCCCCAGAGCAGGGTCCCTTTCCTTGTGGATTAAAGGATTCTGATGGAAACCAGTAAGACTGCAAAAGCCCTGCTGGAAAAAACCTGTAAATTAGTTTTATGATGCTGCAGCCTGGCAGAGCTCTGAAGTGTGCACCATTTTGGTGACAAAATTGTAAGTCATTTTAAAAATGCAACTATTAGTCTTCAATGACTCACAGCACAGAAACATCTGGGGAAAGTGCTTAGGAAGATGAAAATATACTAGAGCAGATCCTTTGGTGATGTAAAATCAAAATGGCTATTTCACCATGTCAGACTCAGGGCAGCTGGATGGAATCTTAAGCATGGAACATTACATTTCTCTTTCTTTTACCTTTGAGAGGGTGAAGAGATTTTAAAGATTGTTTCTCAAAAGTTGTAATTCATAAAATAGAGGAAAGGAATCATACATTTTTCATTCCTGGCCTCTAATCCTGCTTCAGGTGCTCCTTTACATCTCTGTTTGGGATCCAGTCATACACAAGTGGGATCAAATCATAGACACAGATCTCCAAAAAAATCTTCTTAACAGCAATGGCAAAAATGTGCTTCTGGAATTTTAAGATTGCTAATAATGTTCAACATATCTGTTTAGATGGACTTTGCATACAAATTGTGAATTATCATTCCAAGAGAATACTGATCCCAAAGCATCCTTACAGCAGGCTTGTGGGGGAGCTGGCAAAAGTCAGCTGCTTTCTACTGTAGAAAAGAGGAAGCAAACATTTAAGATCTTTCACTTGAGTTGTTTAGCTGTTTGTTAATACTACCAAAATCCATGTGGCTGCCTCATTTATGTGGTAGCAGAAGCATTAACCTAAAAAAAAAAAATGTTTAATGTATCCATCTCTAAAAGCAGGACTGTGCATAAGAAAGGGAGGAGAACTGGCAGAAGCCTTTGCAAGTGCTAAGTGCTATTAATATCCTCCCATGATGGTAACACAAAACAACAGAAAGAGAGCATCTGAAAATAGGCATGGCTGTACCAGAGATACCAGGTACTCAACAGAAACACTGGGGAAAGAGAACAGAAAAGAAACCTGCAGCCTGTTTGTCCTCTCAAAAGTCTAACTTAATTTCTTACTGTCCAGAGAACAAATAATTTCTTTTTTTTTTATGATTTGTTTTTTATTTTTTTAAACAATTTTGACATCTGCTTTGTCACCTCAGTCTTTTTTTTTCCCCCAGCTACCCATTTTTTCTCTCAGGTTTCATCTCCTGGGTGTTCAGGATGTATTAGCTGGAGTGATTTCCATAGTGCAGTCAGTGACTGGATTCTCAGGCATTCTGCTCTCTCTCCCAGGTGTTTCTTTCTGTGGCTTTCTGCTGTAGCAAGACCTTAATCCTCTGTGATTGATACTGAATTTGGGAACAGCAAGAAACTGAGGAAATGGAGGAATTGTGTGATACAGCCTGTGTTCCTCTGGAAAAGATGGTTATTGGTCACTCCATCTCCAAAGAGACAGCACTAGAGACGACTCAGAGAGCAGCAGCAGGGATACACAAAGAATTAACCAGGGGGTTTCAGCCTAGACAAGAGAGTGAGTGGAAATGGAAGATGAGAGCAGCCTGTGAAAGTGTCACATGGAGAAGGTGATGTGGTGACAGTTGCTCAGTATTCCTGATTGTGTAGAATTTGGGGAACCCCATGCAAGAGTTAGGCAGCTCATGTTAGACAAAAGGCTAGCTTGGAAAGGAAAGGCTGTTAAAAACTGCAGAAGATTGTGGTACTTGCTTTTCCCAGATATTGGTCATGAAGGCCAAGTGTTCCAGTGGGTTCAAAAGGGATTAGTCAGTTTGTTGAAGGACAGTATCAGTTATTCTTAGACACACTGGTCCAGATGCAAGCCCCCTGCTAAGGAAGTCCTTTAGCACAGGGCACATTTCTTTCTCTATTTCCCTAAACTTCCAATCCTGGCCCCTGTTAGGGATACCAGACAAGGCTAAATGGACTCTCACCTGACACAGTGTGGTAGCTCCTGTAAGACTCAGGTGTACAGCTAGGTAAGCTCACATTAGAAATGGAGACTAGAGGTTGGGTTGCTGGTTCAAACTCCACTCTGGTGGGAGAGAGGTAAGTAAGAACTCCTGTGGCATTTCTAGTCCACTTAAACAGTACAAGAGCATCAAAACAACAGTAGGTTAGAAAACATCAGAGTTCTTGATTCAGATTCACAAAGGTAAGATCAATAACAAAGAAGCTGCTTTAGCAAAAGTGAAGAAATACCAGGAAACAAAACCTAAGGGGAAGGAACAATACTCTCCTGAGCAGTGTGAAATCAAAATCTTACCTCAGGCCCCAGACTGAACAGGTTCTTTTCTGGCACTGTAAGAAGCTTTGACATTTATTCCCTTTCAGTAGGTTGACTCAGACAGGAGACTTCATTGGATTTTGGCTCTAACCTGGATTTTGGTGTACAGCTCCCTTCAGGCTGAAGGCCCTGAGAGATGTACTTTGGAGGAAGTCAGTCTAGGCAGCTGCTGGTTTCTCTCTCTCTAGGCTTTATCAGGCTTTCAGTAGGCAGAGGTGGGTGTTGCTGCACACAGAGGCTTTCCAAAGCTACCCAGTCTTGAAAGCAAACACTGTGCATTTCCTGAGGAAAAGCTTTAAGGTCTGAGCTTCCCTATAGCAGCTCTTTTTTGACTCCATATGCTGTGTGTAGCTCACATATGTTTGGAAAACAAGAGGAGAAAATACATAGAGCTCTTGGGAATGACATCACTGTTACAGCCCCTGCAGCAGGGCAGGACTTCAGTCCTTGCTGTGCTGCCTAACCTAAGGTGATTGGAAAATTAAAACTGCATCTGAGAAGCTGAGAGTGAATTAACTGCTGGAGAGTGACTGTAGCTGGTTTCCCAGACAACAGCAGCTCACTGAAATTCCACTGCCTTTCTCTGGATGCCATTCCCTGTTTTTTTTTTTAAAATTCATGACATTTTGTCCCATGAAGAACAGGTTTCTGAGGAGGAGGGACTGGAAGTCACTAGAAATATAATTCAAACAGAGAGAGAGCCATGTGCTGCTGAAAACAGTGACAGCTTGCTGCCAAAGAAGCTGGTATTTTTGTCTCAGTCTTAAATAATCTTGCAGCCATTATGATTTCCCAGTGCAAACAGGAACTCTCATGTCAGGCTGCATGAAATACTAAAGTGCAGAAAATGTTTGGGGAAGTCTACATATTTATAAGTCTTAAGACTCTTCCAGACTGCTGAGCTGGGAAAGCAATGAACTTTGCAATTTCAGATCAGCAAGAACAAGCAGAGTCCTACATCCTCCTTTCCAGAACTGGAATCCTGGGTAAAGAAAGAGTTTCACATCATTATAGACCTGCACCCTGTGGCCTATCATGCTGCTCTTGGCCAGGGACTGGGGTAAAAAAAAAAGTCCATGTCTTGCATTTCCATAAGGCTCCTAAAGTCTTGTTTCTGTTCCTGCTTTCTGCTGACTCTGTTCCTGTCACCAAAACTCCACAGTCTAGGGCCAGGGCTGATGAGCACCTTGCCTAACTTTAAAGAATATATGACTAAAAATACAGGTTAAATTTGGCTCCATACCAGAGTGAGGACACTCACTCACAGTGACAACAACTCTCTTTTTGGTTCAGTTGAAGTAATAAACTGTTTTGGCCTGAAATGGATAACAAATGAGAATCCTCTAGCTAGATTCTGGTTTTGCTGGTAAATGCTGTGTGCTTATAACTAAAGCAAGTGTGACATGGCCAGATTTATATCCTGTGATACTTCCAAACTGTACAGTGAAATCAAGCCAATTTTTGGCAGTACCATGTGGGCTTTATTGTATCTGAAACTGGACCAAAATTAAGCTGTGCTGATTGACTTCACCTTGAGTTCTCAGTTTAGCCTCTGAATATGAAGTAAGAAAAAGAAGGCTGAACTTGCTAAAATAGGGTTGGTAATTTCTGTGTTCTAGTTGGTTGTTTCAATCCACCCCCAAAGAAACATTGTTTGACTAAGTGGAAGTTTGCAAGCAGAGAAGTTTAGAAAATCTCTCCTGCACACACACTGATTTCACAGAGAAGGGGTTTGCTCTGTTCTTTTCTTAACAGAAAAGGCAGGAAAGCTCTGCAGCAAAGGTACATTCATTAAGTGAGTTTTTAAAATGAATTATTTGGAAGACACATGATACCAATTAACTAGTTATGAGATCTTCCAATTCTTCAAATATCCCAACAGGATAGGATCAGATTTTCAGTTTTCCTGTAGCAGATGTAAAGTGACAACATGATCCTAGCAATTGACAATTTAAACCCATTCTTTTAAGGGTGCTAAATTAGAGATGCAGGACAAAGGGGACTGGAGGCCCCAAGAAGACAAACCTTTAAACTAGGATTAACTTTTAAATATTCAATATCATATTTGTTGATTTTCACTAGGCAATATATTAACATTACTGCTTCCTAAACATATTATATCATAATATTTACCTTTCATGTCTCTGTGTCTCACTCCTTCCTGCCCCAGCAATTAGAGATGTGTAGTTTTGGTTTGGACAGTGAAACATGAACTTTAAATGGAGAGGACAGGGAGAAGCTTGTGTTTTCCTTATTACCAAGGTGATTTAATAGGGCTGCTTCTGCTCCTCCAACTGAAAACTGCATTGTGGAAATGAGTGTTTGTTTCCATACACACTGTGCAGAAACCCTTATTTCCTCCCTGCCAAAGAGAATCTCTAGTGGAATAGTCAAAGCTGGCCATCAGTTCTGAAAAGGAAAAGGGACTAGAGTCCATTTTGTCTGCTGTAGTTGAAGTCAGGCTCCTCAATCTCAGTTTCTGTTACATCTGAGATTTTGGAGTGTGTCCTTCCTATTTCTTCCAGGGCACAGGCTAGGGAGTCAAGGTCACCGTCGTGTTGATGTCGAGCTTCCCAGAGGTCCAGAATGACAGCAGATGGGCTGCTCTGTGCAGCAAAATAGGAGAGATTCCTAAAAGGAGGGGAGAAAAAGGTGAAACAAGGATGAGCAGCAGTGTCTGCTGTAGCTACCATGAATGTGGTGGTGCCCTCTGTGGTGCCTAGCCCTGGAGATGAGTTTAAAACCCAAAAACCTTCAGCAAGACCTATATGAGGTGAGTGGAGGGAACCCTCAGGGAGACACACACTGCTGCATTCACTCTTGTAAGTCTCACTTGCTCAGTCTAGCAGGAGGAGAATGAACAAGGGACTTGCATATTCTGAGGTACATAAATGCTGTTCAGCAGTACCAGTTCTAGAAAGCATCATTAGTAAGCTTAGCAAGTATTTGTCAGGGAGAGGAATTCCATAACTTAAACTGATGCTTGTGGTTATGTGAAGATGTGACATCTTTTCATTTGTAGATTTGTATTTCACTAATATGCATGTTTTAGAACTTTGCATGTACAGAGAATGTGGTAAAACAAAGTGTTTATCTTAAACACATTACCTTATACCTTCTGTTTATGGGCTTTGGACATAATAATCCAAATAAACTTCACATTTACAAGCATGAATCTTATTTATAGCATTTGTATTCCATATAGACACATATCTATAAATATAGGAAGAAACAGAGAAACCTGCAGGACAGAAAAGGAAATTTGGACTTGAATGCTATTGGTTGTTTTTTTAAACCTACTCCAAGATAATGAAATATTTGCCACTGGCCAGTTTTGGACTGTCACCATTAAAAACAGGCAGACACTGTATTTTTTCTCAAGCTTCACTTATTACCTTTCCTTAGTACATTTGTCTCCGTTTGGGTCGTTAGCTCAACTTCCTTCTTAGAGAGGGCTCCCCCTACAAGGTGACAAGGCCAGAAGCCCAGCTGAAGTGTCTTTGCACTAATGCACACAGCATGGGTAACAAGCAGGATGAATTGGAGCCCATGGTGCAGTCAGGAAACTACGACCTGATTGCTGTCCCAGAAGCATGGTGGGTTGATTCTCACAGCTGGAACGCAGCAACTGAAGGCTACAAACTATTCAGAAGAGACAGAGTGGGAAGGAGGGCTGGGAGTGTTGACCTCTGTGTCAGAAGATGGATAGACTCTGAAGAGTTGGCTCTGAGAAACAATCATGAACAGGTTGGGAGCCTGTGGGTTAAACTGAAGGATTAAGCCTGTAAAGGTCAGCTTGTGATTGGGGTCTACTATAGGCCTCTTGACCAAGGGGAGCCTATTGAGGAGCCCTTCTTGCTTCAGCTTCAGCACTGAGCTCAGCAGCCCTTGTCCTGATGGGGGTTTTAATCACCCAGATGTCTGTTGGAAGAGCAATACAGCAGGCTGCAAGCAATCCAAGGGACCCCTGGAGTTTGCAGAAGACAGCTTTCTGGTCCAGGTACAACACAAGCAGAGATGAAGCATTACTGGACCTTGTGCTGAAGATCTCATTAGAGATGTGAAGAATGGAGGCAGTCTAGGCTGTAGTCACCATTCACTGGTTCACTTTACAATCTCAAAAGATGTAGGTATAGCAAAGAGCAAGATCAGGACCCTGAACTTTAGAAAAGCAAATTTCTGTCTGTTTAAACATTTAGTGGATGAGATGCCCTGGGAAACTGTCCTTAGAGACAAAGGTGCTGATCAGAGCTGGCAACTCTTCAAGAACACTCCTCTAACAGCGCAAGAGTTCTCCATCCCTCTGGGTAGGAAATCAGGCAGGGCAGGCAGGAAATCACTGTGGCTGAGCAAGGACTTGCTCCTCAAACTGAGGTGCAAGAAGGAAATGCATAGGCAGTGGAAGCAGGGAGACATGGCCTGAGGAGAGTACAGAGGAATGGCTAGGACATGTAGGGATGAGATCAGGAAAGCCAAGGCCTAGGTAGAAGAGAACGTGGCAAGGGATGTAAAGAATAATAAAAAAGGGGGTTTAAAGCATATTAATCAGAAAAGAAAGGTCAGGAATAGTGTCTCCCATCTGACAAACAAGGATGGAGAAATAGTGACATTGGATTTGGAGAAGGCTGAGCTACTAAATGAGGGTTGGTGTTTTTTCAATCTTCAATGGCAGCCAAGCTTCCAGCGCCTAGCAAGTATCAGTAGATCTAGGTGAGTGTTGAGGGAGTGAAGGGCCTCCTACTGCAAGCAAAGAGCTGGTGAGAGACCATCTGATGATGGCTGAGAGAGTTAGGATTGTTCAGCCTGGAGAAGAGAAGGCTTTGGGGGGACTTTGTATCAGCCTTCCAGTACCTAAAGGGGGCCTATAGAAGCAGGGAGAGAGACTCTTTACCTGGGTAGAATGCAATAGGACAAGGGGGAATGGCTTTAGGCTGAAGGAGGGAAGATTTAGACTGGATGTTAGGAAAAACACTTTATCCAGAGGTGGTGAGACACTGGCACAGGTTGCCCAGAGAGGCTGTGGCTGCTGCATCCATGGCTGTGTTCAAGGCCAGTTTGGATGTGGCCCTGGGCAGCCTGGTCTGGTGAGTGGCATCCCTACCCATGGGATAGATGATCTATCTAAAGATAGATGATCTTTAAGGTCCCTTCCATGAATTCTATTAATTATTCTATCCATGAATTTGATTTTATAAAAGCAGATATTGCAAAGACCCTATCCAGGTGTCTCCCAACACAGTCAGAAATTACAGTGCTGTCAGATTTGGTCTTACACAAGCCAGTGTCATCTCCTCAGTGCCCTGGAAGAGAAATCTCCTCTGGCTTCCTCTATGCACAAGGAACAGTGACAATAGGTAGGAAATGCTGATAAGTAAAGCAGAATTGTTTTGACTCTGTTGTAAGACTATAAATTACTTTTTTCTTTGGGTCAGATGTGGTTTATTGAGATTCCTATGCAAAGCAACAAGGCAATGAAAAGTTATTTGCTTGATTTTAGCATTCTTCTACTCTCTTGGGAACATATTTATGGCATTTGTGACAATCAGAAAATATTTCTGTGAGTGAAATGCCTCCACCAATTTAATTTAGCCAAGCAGAAAAAGCAAAATAAGTAGTAAATTAGTTTTTACAGCATCTTTCAGTTTTAATAATCATAATATTATTTCTAACAGTAGAGCATGACTTTATTTTTAAATATGCCTTTTCCTTAAAAAAAAACCCCTGCAAACTGTGCAATTGGCTTTGGAATACAGCAGATGTAGAGAGAAGCCAAGGCAAAAGGTTGTATGACTTTGCTGAAAGAACATAGCAACCTCCTAAGTTCTTTAAACCACTGCTTTCATAGCACACCACAGAGTAAAATGCTTTTACAGTCCAGACCCCACTCTTGTGGGTGTACAAAGAAAAGGTCCAGTCCAGAACAAAGAGACTGACCTTGGAAGCAGGACAGGGCACACAGATTGGTTTATTCAGAGCAGAAATCAGAGCAAGGCTGAACCACAGCTTATGTTTGAGAGTAAGTATGTTAATTGCTGTGCACGCAGCTTTAATACCAGCAAACAAACAAAGCAAGCCTCCCAGCAGCAAATGATTCTTATTGCATATGTAAATGTTCACCTTTCCAAACTGCCACCCATTACCTGTTAATGCTGTTTTTTTGTGCTAACATCTGCCAGTCTTTGCCTTTGGCGTTGGGCGTGTCGAAGGTGGCGCAGATCCGCTGTCTGATCGAGTAGGGGATTTTGAATGCTTTTGGACCCATCTGTGCAGGGAAGTTGCTGTCATCTTGTGCAAAGAAAGTGATGGTTTCTCTTTCGTTCTGCACAGAAGAGAAAAGCAAAGCAGCTAGTGAGGGCATCAGGTTGTCTTGGGTCTCTAGGTGGCTCTCTGCAACACGGTAGCTGAGGAACACCAAGTGTCCCCAGTCCTCTTCAGAAATGGGGAAGATGTTCTAAAATGGACAAGGTTTCTGCAGGGGCTCTTCAGAAGGAGCCTAGCTGTGAGTGCAGACAGATCTGTGCTCTTTTGGCTGCCTTGTTAATGCAGGGGCCTGCCTGCAGAGAGCCCCTCTGTGTACAGGTATTGGTGTATCCAGTCTGCTTCTGGAGGAGGAAAGAATCAATCCTGAGCCTGACATCCCAGCTGTAGTTTGTAGCAAAAACTTCAATAGCTAAAAGCTGTTCTTCTGATTTGTGCAGGATCTTCTAGAACATCACAAGCACTTATGCATAAAAGCATTTAAAATAGTGTCATTTTCCTTCTACACATCTCTCTTTGTTTGTGTGGTACAGATGAACTCCTACAGAGAAGTGATTGGTTGATGGAATGCCACAAAAGCATATGGGCTTCTAAATCTTTAATTGCTTAAGCTTAAAATACAGACATAGAAATTTCTTTTTTGGGATTGTTCTAAAAACAACCTAAATTCTCTGAGTACTCAGTTCTTCCATGTGGAGAAGCCCTTTGGAATCCAGATCCTTCTGTAGATTTGGCCCATTCTTTTCCTATAGAATTACACCAGCCTTGTGCCACAGAATCACATTTCTATGCATTATTCGTTTCAGTGCAATGCAGCATAAATATTAACCAACAATGATGCTGTAGTCTCTTCATCTAACATTTATGACACATCCCCAAAGTCATCCATGCACAGTAACACCAGTGCTGGGTATATATCGTGTGGTCTGACTGTTTAAATTAAATATGCAGAACAATAGTAGATTCCCATACCCTGCACATGTGAGATAAGCTACTGCTACCTGGTTAGTTCAGGGAATTGCAAAGCAATGAGCAATTCAAGTAGTCAGTTGTTATTTATATATTTATTTTACAGTCACATTATCCTCCCTCTTCAATCACTTTTTGAGATAGGCATGAGAAAACTTTCCATACCAGCAAATCCATTTGAAGACAGAATTGTAACATGCTCTGGGGACTTGTGGACAGATAGGTCCCTTTAAAAAACACAGAGAGACACAGGGGGAAGAAAAAACAGGCAGCAGCAATATTGTGTTGAGATATATAGAGAATGACAGAAGTTTTTTTTATGAAACAACAGTAAAGAACCAGAAAAATGCTTGGCCATGTTCTGAGGATGGTTTTCACAGGATGATGTTGGTGGCTTTCTTGTTGAGTTGCTGCATTCTCTTCCTAGTGCATTTAGCAATGTGCATGTATCTTTAAACCAGGAATATTAATCTGGATTAATCAACAAAGGTGCTCATCAGTCTGAAAAAAGCTGCTGAAGGTTTCATTGCTGTAGGACACATCACAGCCTGTCTGACTGCATTGGATTGCTTTTACCTGTAGCAAAGTGCAGAACTTGCAAGACATTCTGAGTATACAGAAACGCTGCAAGCAGTGACTAGGCAGTGGTCTGACAGCATACAGACAATCCATCTCTTTTCAACTCTCAGTGCCCTGCAAACTAGTCACAAGTTTTTTGCATGAAAATTATTACTCAAATATGAAATTGTCTTTAGTGTTGTAGAATCTCTGTGCTTTGATTCTGCTGGAGATGGAATCTGTATAAGGCTTTATATACTTGTTACAGTTCTGAACAGCGCATAAGAAGCTACCCAGAGGCAGAAGGGACAAAACTAGGGAGGGATCATGTCTTAAACTACACAGTGACCTAAAAAAGCCAAAGAGGAGAGAGAGAGAGCACTACCTCGAGGATGGATGTCTGGATCTGCAGGATTTGCTCGTGCCCCTTGACCTGGCGGACGCAGATCTTGCAGGAGAGCTGCGTGGTGGCAGGAGTGTAGCGCTCCAGGGAGAAGGCACAGTGCAGTGGCTTCTGGCTGCTGCACCACACGCGAGAGAAGGGGACTTCCTGTGAGAGAATGGATCCCACCAGGACAGGGGAGCAGGGGTGAGAGACAGAATTGTGGCAGTCACAAAACAGGACAAAAATCCAGGGTTTTTCTTTGCAATTGGGTTTTCACTAACATCCCTGTGAGCTCAAAGTAGGACAAAACCAGTAAACGATAATCCAGTTGGTAAATACTGAGTTGTTACATTTACTGAAAGCTCAGATTTTGTTCAGTGGCACAAATGGTGAGACACTTGAGAAAGATGCACTTCACTTACTCTTCCTAGGCAGGGATCAGAACTGTTGCTGTAATCTGTGTCTCTGCCATCACCTTGTAGTAGAGAACCAAAACCAAACCAAACCAAAACCAACCCAAAAACCTGCACTTCCTCTGTAGGTTAATGCAGCACAGAGCACAACAGCCTATTGGCTATATTTATGTTCCATCTGAATGAAAAACACCCACCTGCAGCCCACTGCACATCACTGGTCAGTCTCAGTTTTACTTCTTAGTTTCATCCTGTTATATTCTGTGACTACTGTCAGTGACTCCTCTACTTCAGCCAGGGACACTTTATGGGATGAATGCCCTCATCAAATGCTATATAGACAACTGCAGCAATTAACCATCAGAGATTTCTGGCATCTCTGGTTGCTTTGAGTTCCTAAAAATGTATGGAAATAGACAGGAGAAGTACATAGGGGACAGCTAATGTCTGTTTTATGATTACTTTGTAAATACCAAAGTTCTCTCACTGGTCTCTTCTCTTTACACTTTCAGAGCATGTTATTTATTTTTGATTCTTTCCAAAATTAACATCAGCTGAAAACCCACTAAGATGTTCTATGTTGTAGCCATGAAGGCATGTAAATGGTAAAACCAGACCAAATATGTTCTCTGATAATTTAAAAATACCAGAAAATACTGTAGACTGGGCAACCTGAAGAATCATCCAAAAGGAAAAAAAAAAAGGACTGCTATTATTCCATTCTGTCTTAGCATTTATCCATCTGATCATGGGACAGCACTGAACAGCTTCAGTGAGCTGAAGCTAACACAAGAAAACTACTTTAAATGTTTTTACAAGAGTTTTTCTAGAGGAAGATATGAGTTTTCAGATGACTATGTCCCTTCTTCATGCACTATGTTTAAATCTTAGGATTGGTTTGAGTGGCATCTGAAGCTGAGCCTTTAAAGACAAGACAATAATTTCCATGTGTGAATTTAATCTGGTCATGCATTCAGTAATAACAACAAAGGCATCACCTGTAGGCAGCTGTAATTCCTTCAGTATTTAATAGTGATAGAACTGAGTGAGCTGCCACCTAGTCTCCTGTCATAATTAGCTGTTTACATCAAGTAAACCATGCACTTCACTCTTAGGATCAGTTTACACGTGGAAGAGCTTAGAGCTCAGCAAACATCCACTTCTTCACTCTTGCCTTCCTATAAACAATTTTTATTGGACTTAGGTTACGATCCTGTGTCCCTGGAGAAATTAGTTGTGCACTGGTGATCTGAGAATATACAGCTTCAAAGATCAGCCTCACCCTATATTTTGAAGTACAGTCAAGACTGAACTAGGAGAACATCATTGTACTTGTAGCTGATACGCAGTTTACTGCTGCTTGACAGTGTCTCAGGCTGTGATGATGCACTAAGTGATAACGATAAGCTCTGGTTTAGATCCTAGGCTGGGAGCAGGAGCAAGATACCAGCAGTGATAAAGAAAACATTAGCCAAATATCAGAAGTGGAGCAACTGTAATTAGATTCTTCCAGAGTAATATCTCTGCTTTCATTCAGAGTGGAAGAATCACTCATCTCAAGAGCATTACAGGAAGTGTAACAGAGAGGCAAAGCATGGTGGAATGATGAGCATCTGAAGTGTTCCAGAAATGCTTTTGGTTTTATTCTCCCTTTACAACTAAGTTCCTAGCAGACAGAAGGAATGTAAATCATCTCATGGCTACACAGACAGACACTGGATCCTCCAAGAGACACAAGATGCTGGGAAAACAGCTGCTTTTAACCCTCGAAGGTGCCTGTTGGGCTTCTTAACATGCTTGTCACAGCCTCTTCCTGCTCTAACACCCAACCAGTTTTTAAGGGTTCCCTCTAGTCACTTGTGAATGTGGTGGGAAGGATGCCAAGCACTCAGCATCTGCTCCTGCACGATGGCCAGGACAAACAAACACACTTCACATAGTCTGGAGAAATGCTGACTGCCACCTGCCATTAACTGCTTTTATGCCACAGACTTACATGATGATTTAGTCATCTGTTCAAGTCTTGAAGCAGGATCTTTACTTATCTGAGAAATCATCAACATATAAATCTTTCCTCATTGTACTATCTGATAATGGTTTCATTTAGTGGACCAGACAGACAATTATGGAGTAAGCTCTTCTCAGTTGTTCTGGACAACTAGAGCAGCAGCTTGTTTCTAAAGCGTGCTACAGAGGAGAGAAAACAAATAAACACTGGAAGAAACTCCACACGAAGAAACAGATTCTTGTATGTATATAAAGAGGCTGGAACCAAACCAGAGCTGTCAACAGAGTTGGGACATTCCACAGAACTTCCCAGTGAGAGGGAAATACAAAGCCAGTGGAAGTTGTTCTGCAGTTCCTGTTAGAAACAGTTTCTCAGCTGTCCAAGTCATCCAAACTATACTCAATTATAAATGTAAATATTTACTTCAGTCTCAGCACAGTGTCAGATCATTCTGTCAGCAGAGGTTTTGCACGTGCTTCTTTTTAGCCCTGAGGTGCTGCTGTGAGAATGGGTAATGTGCCTGCTGAGATCACTCTTCAGCAGGTCTGTCATTCAGTTCCTGCCTTAAAGCCAGCACAGCATGTGAGCATTGTTCTCTGGGCTAGGGCTCCCTTGTCTGGCAGTTTTGGTTTTTATCGTGCAGCAATAAATTTAATAGCTACTTTGGGCTTGCACTAGATTCAGCAAAGTGAGATCCTTGCAGTGTGTGGAGATTAATATTGAGAAATTTGCTTTGGCTATTATGTCTTGTTCTGACAGCACCTTGCAGTTCACTTTTGACTGGAAACTTGAGACTATTGCCAACAGAGAAGAAAAATACTCCAGTCTAATATACCATATACAATATATTCATCCACAGAAGTTGTATACAGCATTAAGAAAAGTGCTGAACTGCACACAAAGGGTTTGGGGGCTTCTGAGTCACTCTCAGAGCTCTGCCCCAGGGACTCACATTCAGCAAAGGAAGTAGTGCCCCAAAGAAATAACGACTTGGCAGAAATAATCCTCCCTGAAGTCTCAACTACAAAGAAAGATGGAGGCTACAGTGGCAAAACCTCTTACTTTGTTTATCAGCAGTGTTGTTTGCAGACAGCACAGTAAGCATTGTTTTCTGCAGGCTGTCTCTCTAATTGGTCATACCCCAGTGTTACTGGGTCCTCAGGGTCTGCTCCTCCTGACACGGTTGCAAATGCCTTTCTGCAACAGTCTTGGAGAACAACATGAGCAGTAATTTCTACTGTGTCCAGTCCAGGGCAGAGAAAGTGTTCATGTCTGAACAGCTTTGTAAAATGAAACAGTTAAAGCATTTTGCTACATATGAAATCTATGTTTGTCAAAATCTTAAGGCAATGCATTTTTGTTGCATACTCAAGAGGTTAAGACCACACCTTCAAAGAGAAAAAGGACCTTTGTCTCATTTGGGTTATACCTATTGAAAATAGTGAAAATGATGTACTGAAAATCCTTGGTTTCTCTGAATTCAAATGTAAACAGATAAAAGTTGACAAGTACCTGACATGCTGTAAATGGTTTAATTCTCCAAAGGAAAGGAGGGATATCAAGGACAGATATCTGAAGACTGAAGGTATTCCCTTGGAAATGCAAAAGTTTTGGTTCCTCCAGTAATTGTCCTCCTTGTAGTCTTTCATCCAAAACAACTTCCTGCAATGGTAGAGGAGGAAGGAATTTTGTCAGTGTTAGAAACAAATACCAAATGTAATGAAAATTCATCTTTAAGTGCCTAGCTCACCCACAGCATCTCAGGGTACAGCAGGGGAGCAGTTCTGTCATAGATCAGGTGATGGGCACTGGCATTTCTGTTTCACCACTGGTGTTGAAAGGATGACTAGGCATTGTCAGCTCTGTTTCCCTGTATGTAGTGATGGTACTGGTGACACTGAATTTTCTTTGGGCTACCTCAGTATCAGTGCCCACAGAAGTGGGAGCACAGTGCTTGAAACTTCAAGGGCATTGCAGCCTGGCAGTGGCTGTCCTCACATCCCCGAGTTCAGGTCACAGCCAGCAAGTTTTCTTCTTTATTGGAAGTTACTCCCATTTGACTGTTACTATTTTATTGCATCCCACAGGATCACTGCTGCAAAGGAGAAGTTTACCAGCAGCTCATTACATTAGCCATTACTCTCTAACATCAGCATGAAAAGGGAAGCAAGATTATGTCAGCCCATAGCCAGGTAAAGCTGTTTCCCTCCAAAGAGGAAAATGGCTAAACTGTGACATCATTGTAATGTCATCCCTCTTTTTCTCTTGTTATTTTGATTAAGATTTTGGGTAACAGTCTCCTACAGGTTGTGTCTAGTATTCCTTAAACATTTACTGAGCAGACTCAAAGGAAGACAGACAAGGTGAGGCATGCTTGGTGAATAGCCTGCCTGGTTACAGATTGAGTTGGCAGCCCTTCTGCTGAGAAGGAAGTCTCAGGACTTTAAAGAGCTCTAGAAAAAACACACCAAGTGTACACTGTAGACAAAATGCTTTGGTTTCATTTCTCCTCTCTTGGACATTTTTAGAATCACTGGGCAAGTCCCTGCACAATCTTGGCAGGGCTGACTCTGAGCAGGAATTGACACTACAGCCCTCGAGACCTGTGTTCCAACCTAAATTTTTCTATCATTCTGTGAATTTAAAACGTAATAGTAAAAAAAATACTTAGGCAATGTTTATTCCTGAATTGTTGCAGTGAAAATACTGGTGAGGAAGGAAAGCTTGCAGAAGTCTTTAAAAATCAGCTAGCAAGCAGTCTTTCAAAATTACCTTTTTTATCCACATAAATTATATAAAATCTGTGTATACTGAAGAGGTTTAGTGCTTGTCAGTAGCAAAGCTATTGTTAGAAGAGCCACTCAAATCCTTTTGACCTTCTGAAAATATGATGACTGCTAGAGCTTTCTGAAACTGTAATAATGGATTTCAATTATAAGCCAATTTACAGGCATTTGGTTTGTTTTAACTCCTGATGGCTGGGGATGGAGGAAAGAAGGAATAAGAAGGGTTTTATTTTCAGCTGCAAAGGGAGTGGCTTATTTCGTAACCACTTCCAAAATTCCATGGATGTGTTAGGATGTTTTTAACATGCACCATAGTTGTATAAATGCTGCTCAGCCTTTAATAATATAATACAGGTTGTGGCCTGAATGCCACAACCAGCAGCAGGACTGTGGCAAAATACCAAACATAAAGGACTTGGTTCTCTCATCCTTTGAGAGCCAGGAGTTTCCCAACACACTTGGAATTGCATAAAGGGCAAAGCTCTCTGTTCAAAAAGTAAGGTAAGTTTTCACACAGGGACAAGGTGAAAAATTGAGGAGCTTTGTATCTAAGAGAGTACTGCACTGAAAAGGATTAACATTGTCAAACAAAGCTTGGCAAGCCCAACTCTGATACTTCATCCAATCTGTAGTTTCATGTTCACCACTTAATACTTACTTACACTAGCATGAAGTAGATGCAGCATGCTTTCAAGGGAAGTACAGTTTCATCCATATACAGTTGTCTCATTAGGTACAAACACCCTGGTTTAATGCAGAAGTGCTAATCATTCTTCTAACTACTTTCTACAGATTCAGCCAGGAGAATACTGGTAGCCCAGGAATTGTGTAAGAGTTATAAAAGGTCTAATTACAAAGCCATTGTAAGTCTCTAACAATCCTTTCAGTGCCTTTGCTTTTATTAGAAGCACACAGACATTAGTGTGTGCTTCATTAAGATTCATGTTTCTGTTCTTTATGATAGGAAAAGGAAGCAAAAATTTATCTGTCACAACTGTCTTCATTTCAGCTCCCACAAGAAAACCATTTTGTTAAATCTTCTGAGTTCAAGGCTACAAAAGGCAGCAAATTTCATTGTTTTGTCTTGGAATACCATGTAGAAAAATCACCCTAATTTTAATCACCACTTGGGGATTTTTAGGGTTTTTTTTAAAGAGGAAATGCATGAGTCTCATTTAATTTTTAAAAAGCTGGTGAGGCAATCTCTTTCTTCTTGCTCAAATCATAAACAGGAGAGGAAATCCTGAGCTGACTAATGACAGTGTGAGGGTAATGAGCGTGATAAACACTATACATCAGATGATAATGACTTACCCTGTCTGCACTCAGCTCCAGAGGCAGGCAGGCTCTGCCTGGGCCATGCAGCACCCACGGCACTGAACCCAGCCTAACTCACCAGCTGGGGCTCTGTGCTCTCTTAACCGTGGCTATGGGATTTGGGGTTAGTCTAGCATGTGGGCAGAGAGAGTTTCCATATGCCTGGCAAAAAATGGATAATGTCTGGCTCTCCTAAAGCTCTCACAGTGTAAATCCACAAGTGAAACAACAGTGCAGAGAAACCAAGGGACTGACAATAAGTCATGCAGCAGTGCCATAAAAAGATGAAGTGTTTTCCTTCACTTGAGCTCTGCACTGTTGCTGTTGCCTAGGGACTGTCCCCAGGAATGAAAGAATGGTAGCATTCTATGGAAAAACAACCAGACCCAAAGGAAGGAAGGGAAACCATTTACCTGAAATGCACAAGGTGTGTTATCCATACAATATACTCTCAGATTGTAATCCAGAGAATTGCAAGACAGGCAGCCAAAAACCGCGACTTTCAGCTGTCGAACGGCACAGTCGGAGATGGGTTCTCCAATAAGAGCATAAGTTCCAAAGCTGTTTAAGAGAATGTGACAGGCATAAGGATCCAACAGGCAGTAGCAAGAAGTAGTTTCCTCTTCCACAGACATCACTTCCTGCAAAATGAAATGCAGGTTAAAAAAGTGAAATAAAATAATGAAATCAATAGGCCTTGACAATAGGAGTCATGCCTTTATTTAGACAAATGGAATGTACAGTGTTTCTGAGAGCCAGGCTGCACACTCTCTGCTCATGTTCACCTCAGGGAGGTGGAGAAGGTAAACTACCTATATGAGCAGCTATTCCCAATTTAGCCCTGAGTCAGCCATAGGATTTATGGCACTATATTGTGCAGAACTCAGTGTGCACAGCATAGAACAATAATGATGATGTGTAAGCAATTTTAGCATCTTTTTTCCAAATGCTCTTGACTTTTCAGCTATTTTTTTTCCCCCAACATCAAGTTAAGAAATTACCTTGAAGAGTAAAGTCAATAAGCAAACCTTGAACAATAGCTGGTATCTGACTTCCCTTTCAGAACATCCATTACAGTTACATTTACCTTCATCAGAAAACTACCTATCCCACTCTTTTGCCTTTCATGCTTAATTCTGCATTACAGCCTCATTAGATGAGGTCTTTGAGCAGTCTGCAGGCTGGTCTTACACTCCTCATTAATTCAGGGGGTTTGTAACCAACACTGATGGAGATAAGTACTGAGTGCATCTTAAGTAGGAAGACTAAGCTGAACCTGAAATAGTTTAAATGAGAGCAAGAAACAACATAGTGGCTTAGAGGGGAAAAAAGGATTGAGTTAAGGTATCCATGAATGTGTAACTACTGGGTTTCTTCCCCTCACAATGCAATCAACCAAATAGTTTCATCAGGAGCAGTGCAATAAAAGCTGATTGACTATGGATTTGTGTCTAGTTACTGGGTTCTGCAGCTCTAATAGCATGTACAGTGAACACTTTATTGGGAAACTCAGCACCTCTCCACCCTGAGTGGGTTTCTGTAATGTTGACTAACACTTCAGTTCACCCTTTAGCAGTCCCTTTAGGAGTACTGTTAGTGGGTTGTTTCCCCAGAGGATGCAGAAACTTTAGCCTGTTTGAGACTGCTGTCTACCAAGCAGTTTCAGTGGAAGCTGGCCAGTGGGCTTAAAAATGCAGGTGGACAGACAGAAAAGATCTAATGCCCATGTCACAAGTGCACAAAGCTTCATTTCCCCAGTACATCAGGATTAGAAAATAACTTTTCAAATAAAAACCCCAAATATTTCATTTAATGGATGCTAATCCATTCAGAGGTTATGAGCACAGCATGGTCACTGAAGGCCCATTAAAATGACATGCACAGAACCATGAGATTGCTAAATAAGGAGAATAATTCTAGGTTAAAACCAACTAAACTGGAAGTAACTTACCTCCCATTTTCCTTGCTGTGTCCTTTTTTTCAAGTGGATATTCCAGTGCTCTGGATTTACTTCAGCACAGTGTGGTATGGTCAAGGTGAATGGAGTGCTGAGAGACACATCTGAGGGCCCACAGGTTACTTCTGGTCCTAGAAGAACATCTCTGCCTTCTGGCTGTAGGCTTTGGGGGGGAAGACAATAACTTCTGTCAGGCTCTGTTTAGTAAGGAGTGAAAAGGTATTGTAACTGCAAGTTTTAAAATACTGCAGTTAAAAATCTAAGTACCTCACTCATTTGTTACAGAAAAGGATAAGCAACCAATTAGTGTGCTAATGTTCATCTCCAAGCAGTAGCTGGAGATGAAGCAGAACTATTAGGCTACACCTACTCCAATCGTTGGCTGGTCTTTAGGATTCTGGTCTTTAAAATGCATTTCCATTTGCTTAAACCAAATACAACACTTGAAATGACTCCATGCCAGGAAGCCTTGCTTTATGCACCAGCTGGTAGTGTTACCATCGAATTCTGCCTTCAAAGGCTGTCACCAGCAATATTTTCACAGTAGTGAAGATAAAACAAATTATGGTCTAAAAAAGCAGTCTCATAAATTGTTCCAGATCGAGTGTGATCTCCCTGGTTTGGAAACACATTTACATTCTGCAGAAGCAACAAGCTCAGTAACTTACAGCAGCCATTGGGGACAGGATGACTTTGCTTAAATTTAGAACTCTGCAAAGTAGATCTGTGCAGGTGAGCTCCGTGGCAGTCAGTGAGGATCCAGCAGCACAACTGAAGTCAAGGGATTCCTCTAATCACCTATGATTGCTTGGATGAACTGCTTGCTAAGTTACAAAGATGAAGTATCTGAGAAGAATCTTCTTTTGTTTTCCTTTCAAACCTAAATTTAACTCCAATTTTTGGGTTCTAAATTACTGGACACGTATTTCACTCCTGAAATTAGATCAAATGGTGTTTCCAAAATAAAAAGAAGGGGAAGAAGCTCAACCAAGATCCTGAAGTACAATGATACAATTACAAATCCCAAGATACAAATAAGAGGAAAATCCCTGCTTAAAAAGGAGGCTGTGCTTCCTCTGCTGTGCCACAAGCTAACAGCAGCACTAGCATGCAGTAACAGCATGGCAACATATGAACCATCTCCACAGCCTGTGCAGAGCCCAGCACCTCAGGGCTACACTGGTGAATTCCAGGTTCCTCCAGCCCAGCTGGATAACACATTTAGGTGAAGGCAGCTCTCAGGTAAATCAGCTGCATGTAAATCAGTTGGATTCCAACCCTGCAAATGGACTTTATGAATCTAGCTAACATCACCTTGCAGGGAACGTTCTCCAGATAACTGTAGCAGGAGGTGCTCATAGAATGCACTTGAAAACCACCATTCTTCCTAAAGACTTGAAAAGTTCCAACAACTTCAGTAATATCTCTTACTTAAGGCATGTACAAGTATTTGTGAGATGAAGACACAATATGCTAACAAAAAAGGCCAATTCTGCTATTTCTTTTTTCAAGTGTCATAGTAATAAATGCTACCCAAGCCTCAGTGCTTCTAAGTGTTTGTAGGATTCTTAGGCTAAAAAAAACCCCCAACTCCAAACAGAGTCTCTACTCCTCTTGAACAGCGAGTGCCTAAGAGAGGGAGGGAAGAGTGAAGAGCACAAAGCAGTGCTTGGTCCTTGCTGCAGCAAAGCGTCTCGGCAACGACAATCATCTCACTGCATTTTCAGACATCTGAACTGATAGTGGAATGATTAAACAAAGAGCTCAAGCAAAACACTACCTGTTTCTGCCTATGCCTGTGAATAGCAATTTCCACAACTCCTGCCTTGCTAGGAAAACACGGGTTTTGCACAAAATGCCATCACTTAACACCCACCACGGGTACCCTTTACAAATGGAAATCATTCCCTTAAAAATAAAACCTTCCAGCAGTCACCCCAGCTCACCTCTTTCCAGCTAATTTAAGAACTCATCCAGTTGCTTACAAAGAAAAATGTCTCCGAATTAATAGAAACCCTCAAGCCAACTTTTCTACATATTTATTTTTCAGTCAGTTATTCAGTTTCTAGGACTCCTCCCTGCGGTAGCTCGGCACAGGCTGCTGCCTTCCACTCCCTTATCTCTGTGGTGATGCAGCTGCAGGAAGGGGGTAACAAATGCCTGCTTCCAGAGAGCGAGTCAAACCCTGGTTATTTCACTTGCTCGGTGTGTTTCTATCCTATCTCTCTCCCAACACGCATCCTTTGCCAAGTGGCTGCTGCTGACGAGTGCACAAAATACAGGGGGGAGGGAGTGGTGGAGGTGGGGGTGGAATTTTGCTAAAGTTACCTCCAGTACAAAGCTTGACAATTCATCTTCGATAATGGGAGCAAAATATAGGTTATTTTGTTCTCAGCACAACACCCTTAGGAAATGTGAATCCAGAGTTTTAGTTATGCTACTGGTGATTATTCTCATCAGAAACAGCTCAAATTTTTCAAGCCTCAAGAACGAAACAAACCATAAATACCTGAGATAGAAACAGATATAACATCAGTAGTGGGAGGAGAGTCCTAGCAGCAGCCTAGCAAAGGTGTATTATACTAAATTCCACTACCACGTGGAGGGATTCTGAAATTATAAGGAGATAATTCTACTGGTGATACACCTTCAACTTATGAAGTAAGGGCAATCTGTCCCCTTCCCCATCCACTCTTTCACCAAGGACTGTGCTTGTCCAGATCAGCTACAGCCCCTGTGCCTGTACAGCACTTCTGCTGTGGGTCACTACTTCTGCCACCTTCCATCCACAGTACAAATCAGGCACTAATTCTGCCCCTCTGGCAGTTCCTCCCCTCAGAACTCACGGGCAGGAAAGGGAAGGCTCCTGCACATCACTGCAGTCTGCTAGAAAAGTCTGGATTATTCCACCCAGTTCACATCCACCCTGCCTCAACAATGTGAAGAAAAGTAATGGTTGCTTTTGTCTCATTTTATAGAATTTCACTTTAAAGAAGAAAGAAGGAAAAAATCTCCCTGTGATAGTATTTGGTTGGTTTGTTACCTCTGCTTCTGCCCAGGAAAAAAGGAAAACAGTAGGCAAAATGTGCTGCTTGGTTTTAATTAACCTATTTTAATTCATTTCTGCAGAACCCTTGCAGATAAAACAGCTGTGGTTTGGTTTTTGGGTTTGCTTTTTTTTTTTATTCTTCCTTTTACATATCTTAATCTTTCATTGAAAATGATCAAAAACCTGTAGCAGATGGGGATGGAATATGGAAGTTTTCACAAATGAGTTCAGATATCAGAGGAGAAAAACCCAGGATTTCATGTTAACTTTTGACAACTATTTCTAGGCTTTACCATTTATGGGCAGCTTTATCTCTTGCAGGTCTTAAAAGGAAAACTCCAGCAGTTGTTTAGCTGTAATCATTCTAAGAAAATATTTCCTGTATGTGCAGTTATTTCCTTCCTTCCATGTCTCCTCAGATTTACCACTTTTTCAGTGCTTTTAGCTAAACGTGTATTTAAGACCATTTTTGCTGTCATTTATACACATACAGCACACGTCACAACAGTGAGGTCACACCAGCAACAGGGAAGCACGTTCCATTCCTTTAGACAGTGTTGACACAAAATCCATTCAGTGAGACAGCTCCACAGATTCTGGGTATGTCTGTGGGGCTTTCTACCTACTTCTTACCTGGACTCCTTCTGAGTGATGGCAAGATAGATTTCCCATGAGCTCTCCTCAGGAATTGCTCCATGTGGTACCAACAAGCTGACTCCTACAACAAAAGCAAAGGCAGAATTTACCTTTGGGAAGGCACTGGGGGGTACAGAACAATGCTCAACTGGCCTCTGATTTCCAAGACCTAGAAGGGCTATCTGCTAGAGCAGAGGAATGCTCCTCTGAAATACTGGTTCTGACTACAGCATTATCAGGTGAAAGAAGAATTCATCATTAATGCGATTCACATAGTTACTGAACTGTCTTAGAGCCTGGAATTACATAGACTCATATGCTGTATACTTCTTGTTCCAGCAAAGCTCTTTAATTACTTGACTGCCTATTGTTTTGTCACTGGATTCATAGTCTAGATGTTTCTGAAGGCTTCTCTTCATCTCTGGGTACAAGCAGACTCTTTATCTACTTCACCACTTACACAAAAGGGAATAATTTATGGAAACAACAGGTACCATAAGCTGTTTCCTTCAGTCTTCCAGAAGGTGTGCTTTGTAACCCCAGTCATTTTGATGGTCTTGTTACCCTTGACAGGCTTTCATCTGATGCAGGCACAGAACAATCTCTTTTGAGATCTCAGTTTAATGAGTCTTTTCCTTTTTTTTTTTTTAATTTTAATTTTTATTTATTTAAATAATAGAGTCAAAAGCATATGTGCCTTGGTAACAATTTTAAGTTAGCCTTTCCCAGTTCTGAAAGGCAGTTAGGGCAAGCCAGGTACAAAAGGGTTTAACAGTTTATTAACTCTTTGGCTCTTACGTTTCAAAATACCAAAAATATCAAAATGCCAAAATTTCTCCATCTTTTACAACACCATGATAGTATAAACTTTTCTTGAAACCTCTTTGTCTCTTACTAACTTTGAAATCCCCAGTCTTCAAAAAGGGCAAGAAGGAGGAGCTGGGTAACTCTAGACCAGTCAACCTCACCTCCATCCCAGGAAAGGTGATGGAACACACTTTATCTTCCACTCTGTCTCTAGGCATAGCAAGGATAAGGGGGTCATTCAGAGCAGTCAGCATGGGTTTGCCAAGGGGAAGTCATGTTTGACCAACCTGATAGCCTTTTATGAGGACATAACTGGGTGGATAGATGAAGGTAGGGCAGTGGATGTGGTTTATCTTGATTTCAGTAAAGCATTTGACACTGTGTCCCACAGCATCCTTGCAGCTAAACTGAGCAAGTGTGGTCTGGCTGATTGGGTAGTGAGGTGGATTGTGAACTGGTTGAAGGACAGAAGCCAGAGAGTGGTGGTCAATGGGATGGAGTCTAGTTGGAGGCCTGAGTCTAGTGGAGTCCCTCAGGGGTCAGTACTGGGACCAGTACTTTTCGATCTATTCANTTTACTCTACCCTGGTGAGGCCACATCTGGAATATTGTGTCCAGTTCTGGGCCCCTCAGCTTAAGAAGGATAGGAAACTGCTGGAAAGAGTCCAGCCCAGAGCCACCAAGATGATGAAGGGGCTGGAACATCCTCCTTCTGAGGAAAGGCTGAGGGAGCTGGGTCTCTTTAGCTTGGAGAAGAGAAGGCTAAGGGGTGACCTCATCTATGCTTTTAAATATATGAAGGGTGTGTGTAGGGAGGATGGGGTCAGGCTCTTTGTGGTGAAGCCCAGTGACAGGACAAGAGGCAATGGCTGTAAGCTCAAGCATAGGAGGTTCTGTGTGAATACAAGAATAAATGCTTTCCCAGTTGAGGTGCCAGAGCCCTGGGACAGACTGCCCAGAGTGACTGTGGAGTCTCCTTCTCTGGAGAGATTCAAGACCCGTCTGGACGCTCTTCTGTGTGACCTGGTCTAGGGAATCCTGCTGTGGCAGGGGGGTTGGACTAGATGATCTTTTGAGGCCCCTTCCAGCTCCTAACATTCTGTGATTCTGTGAAATCAGATCTGACAATTGTAGGATCCAGAATCTCATAATGGAGAGACAACCTGAGCTAATCTGAATTTGCATGGGAATCACCATACCTTTTTGCTCGTGCACCTAATAACTAGTCTATCTAAGTGACATTATTTTCCTTTGACTCGTCTAGTATATTCAGAAGTTAAGGATGCTTCTTTCCAGTGAAACTACACTGCTGTGTAACACACTCATTACAGGAGGACTGTATTTTACTTTGGGTATGTCAGACAATGCAGAACCTCAGCTAAATAGTGACATGATTGCACTATAATTTGCAATTGGCTAGTAAATTTCATCTTACATAAACAGACAGAAGGAAGCACATAAATTGCAAGTAGACTAAGTATCATTTAAATAATCTAACTGATGGGACTATCATTATATAAAGTAGCTAAATACATAGAGACTTCATTTATGACTCAACTGTATTAGTGCCTCTGCCTCTGTAATAATCATTCCTGAACACCAGAACAATCTGTGAGGAAATGAATACATTCCACACGCTCTAGATCATTCACTTCAACGAGGTTACTAAGAGAGAGGCCTGGATAAACTGGCCAAAACCAAAGCTGAATTTGAAGTGAATAGAGATCAGCAGACTTTGAAAGATATCCTCTAGGCTAGGAATGGTGGTTGGTATCTGGCTATTTCTGCTACTTTGCTGTCTTCAGAAAGAAAGTAGCCAACCTAAGGATGGCATCCAGCATGATACCAAGACAGTGGTGCAGTGCAACATACTGCAGGGCTATGATTTTAACATCCTTTATTTGATGCTAATTTGGTGCCATATGTTTTCAGCTAATTTAACAACCCATTTCTTAATTCTAAAATACATCTCACAAAAGTCACAAACCAAACTCCACTACTGAAACCAATGGAAATGGAGCATCTCTGCTGTGTTTCAGTGTGTAGCCCAATCTTGAAATGCCAGTTGACTTTGAAGTGTCCCACTATGGAAATCTGTCAAGCTATTAAGCTAAAAGAAAGGCAGGAGTAAATGCTAACGAAAAGCCACGCTGGAGTTTTCATCTAGAGTGGAAGCTGCTCTCCAGAGACAGCTGTTTGTTATGTGCTGCAGACTTCAATAACACAGTGAAGTCTGACAATGTTAACGCAGTCAGATGTTGATGTATGTAGATTCTGCTTTGAATATGACCCCATTATATAAGAACTGATCCAATATCAACCTCCTTCCTGGGGAGCCTTCTTTTGGATCAGGATCCAAGGAAGCAACAGCTTTGATTAATACCACTTTCATGCTAAAGACATCAAGAGAGGCAGTAATTTATAACAGTTCAAATAGGCATAATGCTTCTTGACTACTCATCCCAAGCATTCTTCTGATCAGACATCTCCTGTGTGGGCAACGTGCTCTACTTCCCAAAATTTGCATCAAGGGAGCCCCTGCTTTTTCTGTTTGTTCTTTTTTGCCTTTTTTTTTTAATTTAGTTACAGAATACTTTCTTTTAATGTAGTTACAGATCATTTCATCAGGAAAAGAAGTTTCAAATTTTAATTTTCTATGCTTTGAATGGGAAAGGATTTACCCACCTGTGTTTGGAACCACTAAACGGCCACCCAAGTGTCCAAAAATGGCAGTTGTCTTCAGCTCACTGCTTGTTGAAAGAGAAGACAGGTTCTGAATGTATGTAGCCTTGTTTCTAGCCTGTATTGTACCAAAAGCTCTATTGTTCCCATGAGGAAAAGTTCCAGAGTGTGGCTTTCCATGATACTCAGCCCTCTCTGCCACCCCTAGGGACACCATGAACGAGCTCTGCACTTTGACCTTGATGTCTGACAGGGGGTTGAACAGGGAGGACTCTGTCATTAGCTCCTTGTCCATGGGATCCTGCAGGCAGATTGGGCCACTGTAGGTCCTGCTCACTGTCAGGTCAGGCTGCATGGATGAGTTCAACAGCAGGGAGTTACCTGGTGGAATGGAGCAGATCAGGGAGTTACTTCCTTTATTGAGATGTTAAATCAGAAATCTCTCTCTGTTCTCTCCACCATCCCCTTTTTGACTTGCTCTTCCTTCCTGATACACTCAGAGCTTGCAAAAACCAAGTGATGCCATGGATCACAGGTACTTGATCACTATATTTTCCACACTTCAGGCATCTCCAGAGTGCATGAATCCAAGAAGCAACTTCCTTTTTGTTTTGGATTCAGGCTTGGGTGTATGCCTTTTCTCTTTCTTTTATTATACCATTAAAACCCACTGGGTGAAAAACACATCTTCCTGCAGACCTTTTCTGTGAGCTTACACAAAATGATGGCTTCATGCCTGAGGGAAACTGGGTTCAAAAGAAAGTGGGACAAGAATAATGTAGGGAAAAATACCACAGTTATTCATTTAGGAGCATTTTAGCTCAGAAAACATGCTTAAAGCAAAAGAAAGGATAAATTGTGGGCTTGAATTCTTTAGCTGCTTTGATCCTTGGGTTTTTTTCCTTCTTTTGCAGGGGGAGTTGTTTTATGTTTTTTAGGGGGGAGGTGGTTAGTAAATAAAAGTTATTTGAAGTAACTAATTTTCTGGAAATTATCTATACTTTATCCTGGAAAATTTGATCACTTGGAGAGACTGTAGGTTGGGTTCTGAAGACATTTCTCCAAAGAATAAGGTTTGGATCACACAAATGCTCTTATTAAAAACCCATGAGAGCCCCAAAGTAACTGTAACTGAACTGCTAGCATCCTGGCACGAGAGAAATCGGTGCACTCTGATAGCTTCAGTGTCCAGAACTATTGTTTGTGAAACATTAAGCCAAGCAAACAATTCCCCAGAGTCAGAACAAGACTTTAATGAAAAGGAAAAAAGTTACTATTTGAGGCAGTCATTGAGAATTATGACTCTAATTAAAAGGCCTGGATTTTCAAATGAATGAGAAACAACCTTCAGACATCTTTGTCTACCCAAGCCCTTTTTCCAGTGCTCTGCAGTTTATGCTTGGTGAGGACTGTCTCCCAGAAAATAAAGCCACACACAAAACAAACCCCAAATCAACACAAACCCCAAGCTCTGCAACATATTTCACTTTTCCAGAGAAAGAAGAGACATGGGGATACTTTCACACCTCTCCAATACACCCACCACCCGCTATAATGCAGTTCTTGGTGTTACAATGTCAGTACAGAATTAAAGAAACAGACTATTTCAAAGTCAGCATCATTTGTACTCCTCCTCACCCTCCTGTCCAAAGGAAATAATAGCCCAGAAAACATCTGAGTCCTGCTTTAAGCAAAAGTCAATATTTCTCCCATATTTTGTTGTACTGGTGGCTTTCTGCAGTTGTGTTTTCTTTGGTATTTTAAATCAGTACATGTTTACACACACTTATTTCCCACAGACCTCAAAATGGGGATGGCTGCATGCTAGCAGCAGCTTATGAAAATACTTGGAGTTGGCTTTGTCAAATTAACAGTAAAAAAGAATTGCTTTCATTGGAGCAAAGAAAACAGACACTGTAACTGAACAGCAAGGAACTACAGACATGCTTTCTGGGTTTGCTTTCCTGTGGTTAGTTTGGCCTTTTTCTAAGACACCAATGTCAGTGCAGAAGCTAGTGACAGTATTCTAGAGCACTTAGAGTGTGGTGGAGACAGATTATGTATTTGCTCAAGTTGCCATGACACATCTATAGCAGAGACACAGTTCCTTGACAGTTCCACCAGATCTTGCTCCTTGTCCTGCAGCGACCCTTTGCTGGCTCTCAACACATCTGCTCAGCAGTAAGTTAGAATGCCCTCCCACAGCCAGCCAGAGAGTGTGAGCTCAGTATCTCTTTGCAGTAGGAGCTCTGGAGAGAAGAAAATGAAATCACAACACTAACCTTGTCTGACTGTTTTAAAATTAAATGTCTGGAAGCCTCCTGTCAGTGCAGATGAATCAATCACATCCACGCCGTACTCACTCTGACTCCGTCTGTACAGGGTCACGCCAACCACCAGCACAGCTACAGCAATCACTGCTGCTCCCAGGCCAGAGTACAGGGCAATGTCACTGGCAGTCTCAATATCTGAAAGGAGGAAAAAGTGGTTCCAAGTCAGCAACACTGCTGAAGAACATTCTGACTAGTGCTGGCTGCCCATGGGCTCACAGGCACGTGGCTGGGGAGGTAAAGCTTGAGACTGCAGTGTGGAGCAGGTCACAGCAGGGCACTGAAGAGCAAAGTATCTGGAGGCAAAGTTCCTGCTGCATCAATCCATATAGGTGAGCTTACATTGTTTTAGGGATGGAGGAGTTGGACTAGTCACAGTCAGCAGCAGAGAGAAGCAGAGTTCTTACCTCTCATCAGCACACACTGCTGCCTTGGGCTCTGTGCTGAGGTACGTCATCAGCCCAGTGGAAACCATCAAGGTATGGTAATACAACCCTTAAAGGGAGGACATGGAATAACCACAGCAAGGGAAGGTTGCTTTGGGTACCAGCATGAGTCTCATCTATTGCTAGCTGCCAGGGGTGTGAAAGTTTTGGGTTTGAATTCTGGAGCTAGTCCAGGAGGTTGAGAATCCTCTGAAAAATCTCACTGGAGATTTTCCCTTCCCCTCTCTTTATTTTCTGTGTGAGCTTCAGCCTAAGGAGGAACTGTCCATCCTCTCAGCTCAGAGCAGGGCTGAGAAGATCCCACACACCTCCTTGGACTGCTGCAAACATCTTCAGTCTTTAAAAACAGACTGGGAACCAAACCTTCCCCATGCATTAAGCTTACAACCAAGTGTTCTCCAAGAGTTCAAACTTTTCCAGCAGAAAGAAAGAATTCATTGCTTTGAAAGAATGAATCCAAATGAAACCTGCAATATTATGTAATTGAATTATCCAGTCCTGCTATTCCAGACCTTCTGGGACTTGGGACCACGTACCATGAAATTACATTTCTTGGCAAGTACGCTTTGGGGATCCTCAGAGAGTTCCCTTAATGCCCAACTCCAGTTTAGAAGAGATAATGATGTGTTCACCTATACATCATCTGTTACCCTAGGATGTGCTGCTGCTGCTGCCAGGTGAGAATCACACAGTACAGGATGTGCATTTACTTCTAACAGATGAACTAGGAAATCCAGACTACTCTCTACCAGTAAATAAACTGCAGTGTACTGAAATAGGGCAGGAAGTTAAATTCAGCATTTAATGAATAGCCAATTACTGAAATTACTTAATGAGTATTTGGGAGGAAGCTTCTGTTGTGGATATGTCCCTCTGCAGAATGTCAGAAAACTTCCATTTTAGCTGAATTTTTTAAATGAATGTGAAACTTCAGCCCACTGAGATGAGAGCAAGGAGCTACCTCTGGGCAGCATCAGCAAAGAGGATTTCCTGCCTCACCAGTTCCTTAGGAAAACCTGAATGTGAACTGGCAGTTCTTCCACCAGAAAGCATCTTCAAGTCTTCCATTTTTATAATTGCTTTAAACCAAAAAAAAATAAGTGCTGAGAATTTGAGTCACCTCTTCTGCCTTCTTGGGATAATAAAGCCTGAAACATGCAGAAATAACCTATCAGTAAAAAATTACTGCCACCATAATGGCAACGGCTGGAAAATAGAGGAGTGGATCTTTTCACCCTCAAAACCAGGATACAAAACACACCTCAGGCTCTCACCTGTGAGTAAATGCAATTTATTACTCTACATCTACTCCAATAGCTTAACAGCTTCTTTTCAATTGATTCAGATGTCAGATAATTTCAGTTTCATGCCTTTATAACTGCACAAGGGAAAGGCAAGAGCAAGAAGACAAACCTTTAAAATATGAGAACAGTTTAACTCAAGCAACATTTTTCCAGAGAGAAGAATTTGGGTTTCAGTGAATACTTTTACTTATCCCTAGAACTTCAATTTGACACTTTTCTATAAATTATAGGATTAAAAACTCTTCAAGTTATTCTCTGAATTTCCTTATCTTTAATAAAGTGATCACTGCTCTGTTTCATAGAAGACCTGGAAGAGTTATTCAGGTGTTCCTGTAACTGTTCCATTGCAGGGGAAAAAGGAACTGCCAGAAGCCCCAAAATTAACCCAGATTGTTCAGAGGAAAAGGCAATCCTTTTTGGATTAAATAGATTGTTAAATAGCTTTATTTTAAAAGAGTAAAATGATAGTGAGATGGTGTTCCTTTGGACTGTTCCCACAGAACACAACTGCTTAAGAAAGGGGACTTTCATTTTCATTTAGGATATTAGTGTTTGCATTATATTTTCTGTCAGTATTGTGTTTTCTAAAGAAATGTGATTTTAAAGTAGTTTTTGTCTCTTCACCTTTCTATCTTATAGATAATTCTTTTTATGGGAGCTAGGAACTAAAGCAAAAATAACAGCATGGTAAATGTGGGGAACAGGATAATTTCCTGCTTTTATTTTCTTCCCCAGAAGGAAATAAAGTGAAAAAAAACCCCCAAACAAAGTAAAAAAGCCCCAAACATTTATAGTCAACCAATTAGTATTTAATGAAGTGCATCCTCCCAGCTCAGAGGAGGTAGAGACTCTGGGAAAGCACCATGGTTTTTATACATTTCAGGATATGTGTTTGTGGTAATTGTAGCCTATATTTCACTCCACCTCCTGACACTGTTACACAACATTTATTGAAAGCACATTTGATGGTAATGAAGTTTCTATTAACTATGATTAAGTTTCATAAAGCACCTGATGATAATTTAAGATGTGCAGGAGCAGAAAATGAAACATTTGGTTTAGTACATTAGGAAATGTAATTGATTAAATTATCTCATTTACAATAAGTGCTTTCCAGGAGCTATGCAGGGCATACATTCCCCTCATCTACCCTTGGAGATCTCTGGGGGATTGGGAAGGTTTCCCAGCCTCTCCTCCTCCCCCAGTTTTCCATCACTCTCACTTTTGGTACCCCCTTGTCATCCTGAAGTCCATTTCTTCACACAGCCAGTCCTGAGACAAGGATCAAAAGTCAGAGAATCACATAAGAGGTTATTTAGTAGAACAGGTTGTTTCCCAATTACCTTCATAATTGACTTTGATTTAGCATCAATGATGACTGATGCAGTCCTGAACTAAGCTCCTGTATCTCTGAAGAGCAACAAGCTCTGTTGCATGTTCCTAACCCCACAGCTACAAAGAAACCCTTTAATTCTAGGAGGTATCTTTTATGCTAAAATTAATCCCATTAAAGTTACTTTCCTAATAAATCAGAAAATAAAGTGATTGGAGTGGTAATCTCTGGGAAGTGCACTGTGTACAGTGTAGGAAAGAAAACAGCAATGGCTTGGCTTTAGAACAGACAGACCTCATGGAAACTGTAGTTAGGATGAAATTGTGCTGCTCTAAACTAACAGTCCACTAAATTCAATCTAAGACTAAGAAACAAAGAGTGCAGGAGAGAAGCTCCCCCAAAGCAGTATGTCAGTGATATCTGTACATCCAGGGTAAAGGTGTGAACCTCCTTCATCAGCTGATAAGCGACAGCAGAAGTGAGCTGAACGGGATCAGACAGAGCAGCAGTGGATCCAGACTGGAACCAAGAAAGCCATACTCACTATATTCATTTCTAATCACAAGTCCTCAAGAGCTCAATCCCAGGAGCAGCATTCCTGTGGCAAGGGCTCCCATGAATTACTAAAGAATGGTCACTTTGCTATTTGCAGTCTGAACACTATGGCCACTAAGTTGCTAAGATGCTCTCAGCAGATGTGAAAGCCTTTCATATAACCTTCAGTTTTATTTAGCTCCTAAACAAATAAAACAGCATGGCAGAGGAGATGAGAAAAATCTTATTTACAAGAGAAGAAAAAAACAACTTACTTTGGGATTTTATTTCATGAAGAGGTTTTTTATCTGAGAGAGAAAGAGAGAGAGAAAGAGAGAGAGAGAGAAAGTTGCACTTAATAAATTTACATGGAGCATATCTATTTCCTATATCAGTTCTGTCTAGCTCTGTAAGTGAAACATTTGCTGCTTGTTTACTGACAATATAAATATTTTATGTTGTCCATATTTTTCCCTTCATCTTTTTTTTTTTCCTTCTAAATCTCTTTTAGGATGTTTCTTTGTAGTAATTTCTCACTTGGTTAACTCAAGTATTTGTTAGCTTTATTGGATGCTTTTAGTTAGAATATTATACATCTCAGTAATAAGGATGTTTAATACTTTGAAGCACATCACTTGGCAGAGAAATCAGTTAAGAATTAATGATTTCTTTGTATGTTCAATACATAGAAAAGTTAGTGCTGGACATTTACAAAGTAATTTCTAAAATATAAAAAAGTACAATATATTCACATTTATTTATCTAAATATGCACCAATAATGACATCTATGTGGATATAAAGAACATAGACAATCAATGTACTACCATACACATGCAAAAATAGTCTAAATTAGGTTTGATACAGCAATGTATCTCTGAAAAATGAGGCTTCTCTGTCTCCCTAGTAATAAGCATTTGAGTTATCCTTTATAACCTAATACTTTAAAAAGGAGTTTTTAGAAGAGAGGTATTTCTTGGGCAGGCAGCCTAAGGCTGCCTCACTTCAGCACCTGTTCCCACAGCTTCTGTTGAAAGGTTGTCTGAAGAAAAGAGCAACACACAACAGAGAACTTACTTCTTGCTGTAAATCTGACTGAGAAACTTCAGCAGAATTAGACTAATCCAATAGGCAGAACAAAATGCCTTAAGTAGCTGAAACAATATCCAGTTTGTAGGTGCTTTGCCTTGTAGGAACATTCCCTTTGAGCTGTTCCCTGGTTTCTCTTTCAGATTTCTTTCTGTATGAAGGATCCCTGCAGGTTGGTTTGGCTCAGTCACTGTCACTCCAATCCAGTGATCTACACTGGGCAGTGTCGCTGCTGACAGGAACCATCTCAAGCTACAGGAGGTTCAGCTTTGTGTTTTGCTGTGTGATGTGCAAGCAAAAGGATTATGAGGTGCCTTTTAGTATTTTGACTCTTTGTGGAAATGCTCAGCTGAATAATTCTTAACCCAAAAGATCCTTAGATTTTGGGTAGGTGTGGGGTTTGCTCCTTCTTGAGGTTGGGTTTATTTTTGCTAGGAAATGATGCACACAGACACCAAATGAATGGTGTCAGGCTTGAGCTTGGCAATGGAAACAAACATTTTCATGCTGCTGACATACACTGCTACCTGCAGAAAACTGCAGGAGAATTGAAATGTGTTTGCCATACAAAGTGGTGAGACTGCTAGATCCAGAGGCCTCTTGGCAACGTTCAGTATCATGACTGGGTGAAAAATGGAAAACAAAACTATTTGTGATTTAAGATGTATTAGTAAAAACATGTCTGTAGCTCATCTGTGTATGGTCTGCTTGTTTGTTGCTTTTGGGGGCACTGGGAAAAGAAATCAATAGGTTTTGAAGTTTTAAAAAATAACTTTAAAGGAAATAGATAAAAGTAAACCAAAAGCCTCTCTAAAGCCCTCTCTTTCATTATGAAAAGAAAAAGCTTTCACCTCTTCAAGCCAGAGAGAAAACCACCACAGAGAAGTATACTACTGAGATCACTGCTAGGGGATAAACAAAGAAATAAGAAATATGCAAGAAAGTAGGAAGTTATCTAGAGAACCTAGAGTGAAAGGGACCTTGGCATTCAGACTGAGTCCATCTCTGGTTTCCCTCAGCTCAGCAGGTGTGGCAATCCTTCATATATATCAAACCCCCCAATAATTCTGCCTTTCTTCTGCATATAAGTTTATATCTGTTCAGCTTGTTATTTAAGCCCTAAAAGAAATTAAATTCCCTGAGAGGAAAGCACTTACAGTTGCTCCTCAGTTCAGGACTGGCCTACCTGGATCCACCCAGAAAATCAAAAACCAAAGTGAGAGAAAGGATGTTCTTGTAAACAAAATGCTTTTGTAACCTCTGGGGTGCTCCCAACCTCCTGTCAGGGACTGAGCAGAGAACCTGATAGCAGACCCTGTTTTATCACCATCTCATTTACTGACTCCACATCTGAAAATTCATGCTAGGGATTAGCATTTTCTCTGCCTACATTTTCCTGGCATCTCAGGTTTGCACCCTTACTTTCATTTAAGTTCTTATTGTTAACCACAGAAATGTTTCGTTTCTATTTTTTGCCTCCTGAAAGGAACAAAGTTAACAAGTTGTGCCTGATAAATAACCTCCAAGAGATTAGTTTTCTGTAGCACAGCACTGCATTGCCTTCCCAATTCCCCATGGGATGAAGAGCAGAGCAGAAAAGACACATACTGGAAGATGAACAGGGGAAAAAGACTTCTAAAAAATAGGGCAATTGCATCAATTCCTATTAGCTGAGAAAGCAATTACAGTCCTAAAAATAATGTGACACAAATATATACCTACAGCATGACCCATAAAGGAGGAACAGTACCACACTCTGAGATGAAAGGAGCAAGAGACTCTCCATACTCTTGAATGCATCTGGAAATTCAGCTTTGGGAACCAAGGCACACACCCTGGTACCACCAGTCACAGCAGGAGGAGGAGAAGAGATGATTTAAGCACAAAGAACACCATGGCCAGAGCTGATTTCTCCTCCGCTCATTTCAAACAGGAACAGCTTCTCTACCACTAGGCTTTACCTTCCTCTCTTAATACCTTGTTTACTAAGTTCCAGTAAAGTACTGTTACAGACAAAGGATAATGCTCATGACCTGCTTAGCTCCAAATGGCACCACAGTAGCTTTTTTCTTCCCCCAAATACCTGGAGATCAGTTTCTGATCCCACTACTAGGTGAAAAAATTGCTGGTGTGTGCAGCTGAAAGAAATTTCCATTCTGTTTGTCTTCCAATTAATTTCAGAGTACTGTTCTTAGTTCAGTTTCCCTGACTCCCATCTCACCTTATAAAAGAAACAGAAGTACTTTACCCAGTGAGATTTCTGCATAGAAAATCCAGCAGCAGCACACTCCTCCTCTTCCCTCCCCAACATTCAGCTTAAGCTGAGAATTTGACTTTGTTAATTTTAAACAGCATTGCTTTGATGTCAACATACGCATCCCTAGTAGGCTGAAATTTTAAACAGCTTTTCATTTCAATCATAAAATTTGGGGTTTATTACTTATGCCACTTATCCTTTGTGCAATGATTTTGGTAGTTGATTCTCAACATCTGACAGGCTGTTTCACAGCTGACACTCACTTGATTACATCTGTACAAAATCTACTCCCATTTCAAAGAATGCTTTTTGTGTCGTTTCCCCACAGCGACCCATTTGTTTATTTCAAAGCAGGAAAGTTCCTTACACATTGTATATTAAGGACATTTTAAGTCTCTTGGGAGTATTTTAAGTCCCATGCATAGAAAAGTGATTTGCTTCTGAAGAGAAAGCTTGTGCTGTCCCAGATGTTTGGTTTCAGATGTACGCTCTTTACTCCACTTCTCTTTGCACGTGGTTGTGCAAAACAGCGACGTTTCCTTAAAGCTGCGTCTGTAAAGTGATTCTAAATGTCATGGCAAAGAAAAATAACAGTTCTTCTGAAAGGGCAGTGATGAAATCCTATGCTGGTTCCATTGATTTGAGCTTGTTGGGGCATTTTTCTTTCTTACTGCAGTGCCATTAGTCAGGTAAGTTAGTGGTTCATTAATAATAATATTCTTTGCACCAGAGGCTGCACGAACACGAAGCAGAGGGGCAGCAGCTGATTCAAAGAGCTTGATTTTGTACAAAGCATATGACAGACAACAAAAATAATAAGAAAATGATAAAATAATGAATAATTAGTTAATAAAACTAAGTTAGTTGTAACTATTCCAATAGCCATCCATCAGACGTGTTGATGGTCAGGACTTTCTTCCAGTGCTGGCTATTGGAATTCTTCACAGGGCACATTAGCAGGGGAGCTTAAGTAAAGCAATAGCAGGAAAGCTTTGCTGTATTGTAATCTGTTCCATGGATAAACAGAGGACTTATGTCTCCAGGGTTGTCAATATGACATCTTTTATAGGCATTAAAGTTAAGAACAGAAGGAGTAAATCCTCTGGCTGCACTATATGTGTATCTCTAATCAGGGAGATGACTGCCCTGGGATGGCTTTTTTATTTTTCCCTTTTTGCTTTTAAACTTTGTTTCCTGAGGAGGAAGGTGAATTGGTAGCTGGCTCCTTACAGCCTCAAGTTTTTTGCCTTTGACTCCCTGTGGTGTTTCTTTGCAGGACCTTTCAGAAGGCAACCTGCTTTATTTTCCACAGCCAAAACTACGACGTGTATCAGCTGTAAAAAGTCAACCCCTCCCCTGGCTCGTAGCCCTCTGAGATAAGTGAACTCTCTGCACCAGCTGACATCCTACTCCTCTTTCTGTTGAAGGAACTTGCACACAAGCTTCTCCCTCAAGCTGCAGTTATGCAGATTTAGATCCCAAATGCCTTGCTTGGGGTTCAGCACTGATAACTTCTACTGGGGTGAAGGATGCTCTTGAAGAAAGAGCAGTCACTGTCAGAGCATGTTTTCAGTGAAGGCACAGAACACTGAGGGAAAGCACCAAGATGTACAGAGTTCACCTTTGAGAATTCTACAAGGAAGCTCTTGTGTTTCTACCTATGAAGAGCAGTTTTGTTCTTTGGAACACAGACACATTAATAAATAAACCCCAAGATTGCAGCAGTAATGTCTGTGAGCCAACACCCAGCCCCTTCTCCTCTACACGCAGTAACACATTGCATCTGAGCAGCATGTGAAACCTTTGCTGCAGAAGGCTTTGTCCTAGACTATTTCCTGAAAATGCACTCCTGGAATCAACCATAAAAGTCAGAAGTAGTCCTTGAAAGACACCTGGCAAGCATAGCACCAACCTACTGCACTTCTGAGACATCTGAGGAGGACTCACACTGATACTGAAGTGATAATTCACCCTGAACAGAGCATGACAGAGACATTCTAAAAGCTGCCTGTAGACACTGTCAAGATGAACAGAGAGGCCAAGAAAGGAGAAATTAACAACTGAGGAAGCCACCAATAAAAGCCTGTGGGAATGAAGACACTGTCATCAAGCAAAGCATGTAGCATGACTCTCAGTGCTTGATAACCAGATCTTAGTAACTAGCTCTTCCCCAGGCCATGTACAACTTCCAGACTACCAAAACAGGCATGGTACCACATTTGTTCCTCCACCTCTAAAGCATCAGTGCATCACAAAGATGAGAGACAGGACTGACACACAGACACATGATCTGAACAGATACTATTCCCAAGGTAGCACAGGTAATCATCACCACCTTGCAGTGTCATTAAGGCTTTTCTTGGATGCAATGACCAGAACAGGGCCGCCCTTTGTTAACTCTGGTGAAAACCAACTAGATGGCAAGTCAGCTCATGACTGGCACAAATAATGAGAAGTATGCAGACCTCAGCTGCATCTTTTCATGCCCCTTTCAAAGCATCCTTCTGACAGTCTTCCAATGGATATGCTAATCTCCACACATGAATGGAGTCTGGATCTATTAAGCCATCTGCAGGGAAGGGCATTCATTTAATGTATAGGAAGGAGAAAGACCTCAGAAAACATCATGTGATCACCACATTGCTCCTCAAAAGCTGAATGAACTGCAGTGATCACAGATTCTCACTAGTTACCTTTTTTAAGAGATGGTGAAGGAAAAAAGTCTCCATTTCATTTATGTCCTTTTAAACACTGAAGCTTGTCTGTCTGATACATGGGAGCTGGAGAGCTGTCCTGTAACTCTGGAGACTTCTAAGTGGTTGGAGACACACAGCAAAATTACTGGGTGCTCCCTTTCTCCAAACCCAAACAAAATCTTGTGTACTGCAGCTGAGACAGTAAGTGTATTTCTGAAGCCTGAATGAATATACAGGATGCTATCTGCTGAGAAATTATTGAAATCTCAGGGCAAAAAGGAGTTAACTTCATTGATTATTTTCCTCTTCTCACCATTAAAGAACTGGTTGGGCACAGTGGCTGTTTCTTTCTGAAGCTACCAGCCAGTCCTAGGAAGGTGCACCTGGGGGAAGGCTGTAGACAATGCCACTCTTTTGAGCATGTATGTGGTGGTTAGGAGCACAAGGCTGAGGATTTACAGCCAGATGCCTTCTGTTGTGTGTGTCATGGAAGAAGAAAATGACTGCTAGGCACAACGTGGATACATGCATGCAGAAGACAGAGAAGGAAGAGTCATGCAGTGCCCCAAAAACAAAGAGGTGACAGTATCACTTCATGGATAGGGAGCAGCATTCCCTGTAGGAATCAACTTGTGAATTTCTTCTTTGTTTTAAGCCTCTACAGCTGTCCCTGAGTGTTCTGCAGCTCTACAGCTGCAGGGCTGATTGCTTGGCTCCTAGTTGTTTGTTGATAGTAGCAACTACCAAATGCCAGATGCTTTCCAGACGTTCATGAAGGGTAAATCCCTTCACAGGGAACTTACCACAGAGTGGATTTGCCTTTATTTAACATCTGTGTTAAAGGCAACAAATGGAGTAAACTTTGACCTTAAACAGCTCTTGCACCAAGAGCATTCATGCTGGTGCTTTGCCAGGTTACTTGCAAGAGAAGGCAGAAGGCCAAGTAGTACATTTTGTGAAATGTGTTGTAGCAGGTGGTCAGAACTACACAGGGCAAAAATCTTTCTTTGGATCTTTAGAATAATCTGATAATTAAAAAGTAAAGTATGTGCTACACAAATGCAGTGACTTGGAGACCACTGTGGAGTTCAAACTTCACATATGCAACCCTCTAAAAACAATCTCTTTTTTTTTCACAGTAAGAGTTCAGCCAGAAAAGTCCTACTGATGTGGGTGTGTGGTAGCTACACCACATTGCCTGGATTACACTATAGACTTCAGGCCATACCTCCTCCATCCAAGTCAGTGCCTGCTGTTACTCACCTTGGATGCAGAGCCCATCTGTGCAGTTCTCTGACTCCTGGCTCAAGCCCTCGCAGTACTTGCCCCCGTTCCTCGGAGGTGGAGCGATGCATTCCCGAACTCTCAGGTGCTCACATTCAGGGCTGCACACAGACCATTCACTCCACACCTCCCAGCTTCCATCCACTGAATAGGGAGGAAGGAAAAACAAACATCAGCACTAAGACTCGGTAAGATTCTGTATCAAACTGCTGTAGTTAAGAGATCCTACCTAGAACGCTTGTTTTGTATCTCTCCTCAGGCCACAGCAAGTAAAACAAGGTATAACACCCAGGAAAAGTAAATAACCTTTTATATGTAACATATGTAGACCTTGTAGCCCCTCAGTGCAATATGGAACCTTTTAAAATCACACCAGTATGTAACATTGTGCAAAGAGTCATGAGAAAATGCAGGAGGAAACATCTCCTCTGACACCTAGATTTTAGTTTCTGACGTTTAATACTCCTTCTCCCTTAAAACAGGCTGATGTTGAGAGGCTGCACATTTACAAATGCTGACATTTACAAAAAGAGCAGAGCTCACCTTGGAGGCTTCTGGCTAATGCCCTGAGCAAGACAATGGATCAATATGTTGCTTTGCTGACTGATTTCTAGCTGTCTCTGACCCTGTCCCAAATGAGAAGGGTGTCCACAGCTCCCTTTCTTTCTCATCCATAAATCATATTGAAGAACAGGCAGATGATCAGAGAGACACATGCAAATAACATGAAATTCTTTAAATCCCACTTCAGGACAAGTTGTATCTAAAAACTCATTAAAGTTAGAAGAGAGATTTGCCAAAATCCAGACAAATACAGGCAAATATAGTCTCTTCAAACATAGATGCACACAATCCTGATAACATCACCTCTCCTTTCCCTATACCCACACTCACTTACATAGTTTTTCATACTGAATCAATTGCTATTGTGTTACTGAGTACTTAGTTGGCTTCACTGTAAGTTAAAGCTCTGAGACATCTGGCAGCTCAGGCCAAAGGTGCTTGTGACCATTGCTCAGGTCATCTGTGAGGCTCTGAGCTGTAGAACAAACAAGGATGAAGGTATTTCCAACTTCCTTTTTGACCTCAGTGGGCTCTTCAAAGCACAGCTTTCCCCCTAGCATTTGAGACTGAGAGAGCTCTCCCATAAAAGTGACATTCAGAGTTATTCCTTAGTAGAGTATGCATCTCTCACCAGGACAAAGAGAGGTGCAGGTGATCTTCTGCACTGACATTCCTTCACAGAAGGCACCACCGTTGAGTGGAGCAGGGTTGGTACAAGTCCGTGATCGCTTCTGCCAGCCCCGACCACACCTCGTGTTGCAGTTGGACCACTCAGTCCATGATGACCACCCTCCATTAACTGCAAAACACAAACATTCCTCAGGTTGCAGTAGATGTGCTAAGAGACATCAACCAACACATCTGATCAGATCATCGAATTCAAAGGCAGAATTCTGGTTTTACATTCTACAGGTAAATTCCAAGCTGAAGCAGGAGCATTGCTACCTATCAGCACACAACTACTTAGAGGCCACGGTGTCCAAGAACACTAATGCTTGTTTTGGAAGAGTGATATGCTGAGAAGTGCAATGACAGAGAGTCTGGGAGGGAGGTGAAAACAAGCACCTCAATTCTCAGAATATATGCTTTGCTTAAATCATAAACAAGACTTTAATTTTAGAAAGGGTGATTTAGGAATGCTCTGCCTGCACCCATGAAATGTCACATGCAGTGATAAACACAGATGGCAACAGAGCCTTGGTTCTGCTCTTTTGTCCTTTGCTAACATCTCAATTCTCCACTTAGTCCTTGGACACCCCAGCAATAAAGCACACATCTAAGTTTTTCCATAATGATCCTGTTTTCACTGACCATACACCACAACTGTGGCAGACATGCTCCTTCTCTTGGCAACGATATTGGCAGCCATGCAGGTATAGTTCCCAGAGTCCGAGAGCCGTGCCTGGCGAATGATGAGGTTGTGGTCTGCTCTGGTGTCAATGTTCTCATCCAGGTTGGAATCTATGGGCTCCTCATTCTTCAGCCATTCCACCTGGAGAGGAATGAAGCAGAGAATCACATGAGGTAGGAAAGGAAAATATGGCAGCAGGAAATCTGTAAAATTAAAATGAAGCCACATGAAGAAACTTGATGCCTTGGGCTAACCACCTCATTCATCTGATAGGGAAATATTTCCTTTGGTTCAAGGGGCAGAGAGACACAGCCAGTGGAGATTCACAGCCCAAGTGAAATTCAGCTAGGGATTACCACCTTTCTTTTTCATCCCCCTAAACTTCAGCTGAAGGCAGATTGGGCTAAGAACTTAGCTGATTTGTATTTCAAAAAAATGGTAAAAAATCTCAACAGAGAGAGAGTAAGAAATATTTGAAATACTACTCTTGATACACAGAAAGACAGAATCACAGGCTATTAGAAGCTGGAAGGGAGACTGAAAGATCATCTAGTCCAAACCCCTGCCACAGCAGCATTCCCTAGACCAGGTCACACAGAAGCACGTCCATACAGGTCTTGAATCTCTCCAGAGAAGGAGACTCCACAACCTCTCTAGGCAGTCTGTGTCAGGGCTCTGGCACCTCAACTGGGAAAAACATTTATTCTTGTATTCACACAGAACCTCCTATGCTTGAGCTTACAGCCACTGCCCCTTGTCTTGTCACTGGGCTTCACTGAGAAGAGCCTGACCCCATCCTTCTGACACCCACACTTCACATATTTAAAAGCACAGAAGAGGTCACCCCTTAGCCTCCTCTTCTCCAAGCTAAAGAGACCCAGCTCCCTCAGCCTTTCCTCAGAAGCAAGATGTTCCAGCCCCTTCATCATCTTGGTGGCTCTGGGCTGGACTCTTTCCAGCAGTTTCCTATCCTTCTTAAGCTGAGGGGCCCAGAACTGGACACAATATTCCAGATGTGGCCTCACCAGGGTAGAG